>JARFJB010001884.1:732500-802500 GCA_036346205.1 Vesta saturnalis | reverse complement strand
CAGACACATAGACACACATACACACAGACACACAGACACACTGGCACACAGACACACCGACACACAGACACACAGACACACAGACACACAGGCAGACAGACACACAGACACACAGACACACAGACACACAGACACACAGACACACAGACACACAGACACACAGACACACCAAAACATCAATGCCGATTTTCAAGGAACTTGGCCAAAAGTTGTAAAATGAGATGATAAGTCGATTTAGCGATAGTGAACAAAAAGGTGGATTGCAGAACCTTCTATACCTACATATGTATGTGTAGATTGGAACGTAAAAATGAAATATTGTATACTTTTGCAAAGTATGGCTTAATTATGCATTCGCCTACAATATTACCTGGAAACAGTGATATATTTAATTAAAAATTATTATTAATTTTATTAAATACATAAATAAAAAGTTTACCTCGAGTAGCATTTGAACCTACGACCTGTACTTTGTTAGAGTAATAAAGTGATATATTTGTTTGAAAAAATATTTAAAAAATCACAAAACCATTCATAGTAATTTTATTCTTGAAAATGTAATTTCTAAGGTGATTAAATTTTTATGAATATGTATTTTTCTTAAATTTAATAGGTTTTCTTAAAATAATAAAGCTCATAACATTAGCTTTAAAACTTTCTGTCGAAGTTTGCGTATGTTATAATTTTTGGTTAAATATCTACCGTAGATCTAATCAAATGACATGTCAAATTAATATTACACCAGAAAGGTTACCAGAAACGATGCTTCTAAGAAGCTTCTAAACGCACTAGAAACGATGCGTTTAAGAGTTCTTGGACACACCGAATTAAAAAATATTAATTTGAGGTATGGCGTTATTATGAAAAAATTATTAATTAACAGCAAACATATTAATTAACCATATTCTTTATGTGCAATAATCTTAAATGAACCCTTTTAGTCATTGCAAAGAAATTAGACTGGCATTAACGATTATTGGAAACGCTGAATGATTTTACTACATTTTCTATTTAAAATAATTATTAAAAGCACATGTACATATACTTATATACATGTATAAGTACATAAATAGTTAAGAAAAACAAGTATTTAATTACATCCCTTCAGAGGTAAATCGAAGAGAAGTTATTTAATTCTTTATGGTTATGTTCTGTATTTATGACTTAATATAGTAGAATAAAATATAAACGTATAGTCAGGTTTCCAATAAAAGAAGTCGTTTTCTTACTTAATTTTACATAATATGGACATATTATAATTATATACAAAACCATACTTTAGCATCATATTACCAGATTTTGTATGCCATGACTTAATTCACAAATAGTAAGTACGTATTTGCACAAAGCAGATTGTCGTGTTTGTGGGTGGTCTTTCGTCTTATTTCTAGCAGCACCCTTGCTTACATTACATTAATAACATGGATGTCCTCAGTATTTATTGATATTTAGCTATACATACCTTTGTAATGCACGATTGATTTCATTGATACCTACTTATTTTCTAGAGTAAGAGTAAGAAAAAAATTGGTATTCTTATCGGCTTTGTCCATAGCCCCATGTTTAATTTATAGTGCGATTGTTTGGTGGTTATACGACTGTTTAAAGTAACCGATTAAAGAGTTACGATACCGCTTAATAAAGGTAGTAAAAGAAGTAGTCTTGCTGACTACTGCGAATTACCTATGCACCATTCAAATGCGTTTTTATACCTAAAAAATGTCTTATTTAACACAAAACGACTGTTAGAAGCAAACTAAGTTAATGTCATTCTTATTCACACCCTTATCTTGATTATATATCATCAATTAATATTTCCTATCTTAAGCTGGTTTTGAATTGAAATTGTTTCGAGACAAAAAAAAAACCTTAAACCACAATTCGTCTAAATCTTTTTGGGAGTAAATTATTTAATTATAATTAAATGATAAATGATATAGAATGATATAGAATGATATAGAATGATATAGAATGATATAGAATGATATAGAATGATATAGAATGATATAGAATGATATAGAATGATATAGAATGATAAATAAACCGTATTCATCTTAAAATGGAGGGGGCACGTTTTAAATGTAAAATACCTTTCGGTCAGAATTTAACCAAATTTTGATATGTTCTGGAACTTGAACAATTGATCAAATGTCTTCATTGCCCGAAAGCTCAAAGCTCAACAGTTTTTGATATACAGGGTCTGCAACATCACTATTTGATACTTTCAATATATCATAAAATGGACATTTTTGCCAATATTAACGCAAAACTTAGTGGAATATTATTTTTTTGTGCTACTGGTTACAACCTTTTCTTTACTTTCATTATTTTTGTACATACACCTGATATACAGGGTGAGACCAAATATATGTATCTGAAAAGAATTATACGGTGGTATTGTTTTGATATTTTGGTGAATGGAAGTTAACACATATATATGTCCATTTAAATTATTATTGCAAGTTAAGTCCCCTAGACGTCCGTTATACAGAGTGTTTCATTTCTTTAATAGATTTAATTGAGTATTATTATACTTCCTAATTAATTTTCTGATAACTTAATTGAAATGTCTATATTAAAATAAACTATTTGCTAACTGTATATACCTACATAATAGTCACGATGTGTTTATACTAATACTGGGTGTCCAAGTACAAAGGACCAAAGCGATATCTTAAACTTCATATAGGTACGGAAAAAACCGTTTACATAAAAAATCCCTTGCAATTGGATGTCGTTGCGAAATACAAAGCATTTGGAGATTGACAGATAGAAAGGTTAGATGTGCTTCATTTATTATGCTCACTATTTTCTAATAAAATTTTTAGTAGATTCTTTTGATAAAGAAGGCGCTTGTTGAAGTTCATCTTTATTTTGCAAAACTAAGAAAAGAAAATTCTTTAAGATACTAGTGTCTTCACTGTTCACACCATCGACAGACCGGTTTCGCAAGTCTACCTCCATCATCACTACCAGTCATTGGAAATAAGAAATGTTTATGTAGAAACGTTAATGAACGTATTTTAATATGTTAAAAATATCTAAGCTTAATAAGATATCAGTTAACTAAACTGATGAGGCAGAAAACAGTAAATAATTTTTGGTCTTGATATAACCATTGTCATAGAAATCAAAAAGTTGCATAACCAAATATTAAATGTCTATCACCTCCACATTATTTGCATTTAGTATATGATTTAAAACATTTGTAGAAGGATATTTGATTAGCTCTTGATACCTAGCGTATCCTATAAACCATAGTACAGCTGCCACATGAGAACAAGTACCTAAAGTTCTGGCACCAGTCTTGCAGGTGCAGTAAGTACCTAATATTGGGTTCTTCTTCCTCATTATTCGGCACAAATATAAAACCGGGTTCGTAGTTTTCATCAAATTGATATTGAACCTGGCGGTCCTCTATTTCATTGTCCTGTATATAAGAAGGAGCAAGCTTTAATTGAAAAATACCAACAGTTAACTCTTTAAGATAGTAATGTGACAAACGTGGGAATGAGGGAACGATAATTTCATTTAAATCAACCCATCTGCCCCTTCTAGCGCGTAAGTTTTCCTCCTCAACCCTGGCTTGAACAACATTTTGCTCTTGAACTTTTTGAAGAATATTTTCAGCTAACTCAATAGTAGCATCTTGCATTAAAATGGGTGGAAAATATTTATTTATAATTGCTCCAGCAATTTTAAGAAAATTAGCAATATTACAAATGTGGGGTGTTTTTATCTTAAAGCTAAAAAATTTAAAAATTGATTTTAAGTGCCCATTGCGTGCTTCTACGATCCACCTGGTTTTCGCAATACCACATTACGGTTTTGGTTTAAACGAATAAGTAAATACTAAATATAACTTTATTAGAAAATAGTGAGCATAATAAATGAAGCACATCCAACCTTTCTATCTGCCAATCTCCAAAAGCTTTGCATTTCACAACGACATCCAATTGCAAGGGATTTTTTATGTTAACGGTTTTTTCCGTACCTATATGAAGTTTAAGATATCGCTTTGGTCCTTTGTACTTGGACACCCAGTATCAGTATAAACACATCGTGACTATTATGTAGGTATATACAGTTAGCAAATAGTTTATTTTAATATAGACATTTCAATTAAGCTATCAGAAAATTAACTAGGAAGTATAATAATACTCAATTAAATCTATTAAGGAAATGAAACACTCTGTATAACGGACGTCTAGGGGACTTAACTTGCAATAATAATTTAAATGGACATATATATATGTTAACTTCCATTCACCAAAATATCAAAACAATACCACCGTATAATTCTTTTCAGATACATATATTTGGTCTCACCCTGCATATCAGGTGTATGTACAAAAATAATGAAAGTAAAGAAAAGGTTGTAACCAGTAGCACAAAAAAATAACATTCCACTAAGTTTTGCGTTAATATTGGCAAAAATGTCCATTTTATGATATATTGAAGGTATTAAATAGTGATACTGCAGACCCTGTATATCAAAAACTGTTGAGCTTTGAGCTTTCGGGTAATGAAGACATTTGATCAATTGGTCAAGTTCTAGAACATATCAAAATTTGGTTAAATTCTGACCGAAAGGTATTTTACATTTAAAACGTGCCCCCTCCTTTGTGGAACTAAGCAAAATAAAAAAATTAAGGATCTTTTGTAACCATATATGGAGCTTTTAGTCTCGCAGAACGATGATGATTGGGGAGCTTTAACCTAGGACAATGTAGAAAGTATGACCCAGCAGCTAGCGAGGTGTTAAGAGTATTTGGATTATGTAGTCAGACTATTTATTAATAAAATACTTATCTTTTTTTGGGGTTTTAATGGTGTATTTAAATTATACAATCTAAACGTTTCGATAACACTTACAGTTATCTTCGTCAGTAGTAATATTTGTAAAAATTGTTAAAGGTGTTGTAAACAATTTTGTAAAAGTTGAAAAATTTAATTTTTTTTAAGATAAGTATTTTATTATGAGGTTTTTAATAATGATAGCGCGCCAAATTTTTTTGAAATAATGCCCTAAATATGCTAAAAACGGGTAAGGTACAACGGAAAGCTATAAGAGAAAAGTTGAATTAGCATATAAACGAACAAAAACAGATATAAATACGTCACAAAATTAAGTTTTTCATAGAATGTATAATAAATAGTTTATTCAGTAAATAAAATAAAATTCATCCTTTTTTTCAATAAAGTCCCAACAATTACTGTATTCAATATGAAAGTAAATACTTTTGTACGATGCGGGGTGGTTCTGTTAAATAATTTGCTACTTTGCTTTTCTACACTGACTAAAACACACACAATACGGTACAGTTCTAACTAAACTAAATATCTCAACCTAAAAATATCATTTTACAAAATAAAAATGCAATGCACTAAGTGCTACATAAGCTTCAACAATGCAACAAATAAACTTTTTGATAAGTTAACAATAACTCATACGGAACTGAGATCCTGGCGACTATTCCTTTTTGTACAGAATGCGCTCGAAGATGCGTATGAGCGGTCGGCTACTGTGGACGAATCGGCACTGGTGGCTGGAAATTCGTATATCTTTTCTTAGGAATTCTTTCCTTGTAGGTACCGGGTGGCCAAATAAGCGAGGCATGAGGCAATATCTCCGCAACCGTTTGGCTGACAATGTTTGGAAAAAAATATTTATAATAAAATCGGCTACAAAAATACGACTACAAATATTTCCAAATATCTAACTTGCCGCTAGATGACGCTAATTGGCTCATAAAAAAGATCGCTTTTTTTATGAATTTTTGCCTAATTAAGGTTAGTAAAAAGTACCACCGTACGAAAGCATTCGCTTTGCTCTACAACTTTCATTAAACTCATTTTTCCATATCTCCTATGGGTAAGTGGTGGGGGAAGAATATTTTAATGCATAGAAAAATGTCTGTAACTTCCTTACTATTTAACCGATTAAGACAAACTAGAGCTCATTGGAAACAGCATTACTTGTGAATTTCAAAAATGTATAGAACTAATAACTTTGGAGTTTGTTCTGGCCGCTAGAGGGCGCCATGTGACGCTTTCACGTATTTATAGATTTTTGTAGTAAATTTTAAATGGAAGAATGTATTTGTTATTAATACAATAAAATGACAATACAATGACAGTTAATCCTGTCAAAACCGCAAATTTTTATCTTGCACCTTTCCAAAGACATTTCGATTTTTTAATATTTTGGTAAGTATTGACTCACCCTGTGTATTGTCAGATAACATAAATTCTTAAGTTTGTTAAAAACACTAAAATAAAAAATATATGCCTCAAAAAAATTAAATCTGTAAATGATGCGTCATAATAATGCTACATTTACGCGAAATTTAAAAATAGCATGTTGCAATAATCTTTTTTTTATTGCTGCCCTATTTTATCTAATTAAAGCACGCCTTAGCGTGTTTATTGCTGCTGTTATCAGGTAGGTTGGCAACACTAAGTGTCAGATTGTCAAATTATTTATAACTACTATTTAGCATTGTTTGATGTTCGTACCCAACCTTAAATTTCATTAAATTCTATTTTCTTTCGTTATTATCATGTTATAAATGAAGAATATCTGTTCCGTAATTCCCGATCATGATGCATTACGCTTCACAATTTTCCTAATTTCGTTACCAACCTTGGATACAAAAACATTGCGTTTTTTTTTTGTTTACATTATGGAACGCAAATGAGTACTGAGTTATTACGAACGCAAAATATAAAAAAAATGCTTTTTTATTGGTGCTCCGTTCTACCTATTTAAAGCACGCCTTAGCGTATTTAAATCGAACTTTCAAAAACGCATGTTTTTTAAAGCTACCATGGCAACATCAACAACTCAAGAAACGTGAAGTCTAAATGACAAATTTTTGATTATTGATCTGACAGGAGTGCCTTGTAACGTCAAATAAAATATTTCTAACAAATTCAAAACCGTTATTGAAACAATATTTAACACTTTTAATTTTATAAATGAAAATAGAACGTACAGTTAGTATTGTTATTATGATGTATTAATTTATATTTACATATTTTACATTATTAGTTCTTATTTCCGTTTTTTGTAGTAATAATACTAGTATTTATAATTTCTAGGTGCACCAATAAAAAAAAATAGCGTACAGCATTCGTTCATAACTGGTCTTTAAAACACTTACTCTATTTAGAAAAATCGTGCGTGTTTTAAAGACCTTTGTATCCACTTTTACTTTGATATAATAATAAAAAAAATAATTTTCTGTTTTACTGCTACTGCTGGTAAAATGGGGCACCAATAAAAATAATTATTGCAACATGCTATTTTTAAATTTCGCGTAAATGTAGCATTATTACCATGAATCATTTACTGATTTAATTTTTCTGTGGCATATATTTTTATTTTAGTGTTTTTAACAAACTTAAGAATTTATATCATCTGACAATATGCAGGGTGAGTCCATACTTACCAAAATATTTAAAAAATCTAAATATCTTTGGAAAGGCGCAAGATCAAAATCATCATTTACAGATTTAATTTTTTTGAAGCATATATTTTTTATTTTAGTGTTTTTAACAAACTTAAGAATTTTTGTTATCTGACAATACACAGGGTGTATCAATACTTACCAAAATATTAAAAAATCGACATGTCTTTGGAAAGGCGCAAGATAAAAATTTGCGGTTTTGACAGGATTAACTGTCATTGTATTGCCATTTTATTGTATTAATAAAAAATATATCCTTCCATTTAAAATTTACTACAAAAATCTAGAAATACGTAAACGCATCACATGGCGCCCTTGATACGTGTAAAACTCGGTTGATGAATTTATGGTCTTTAAGTTACGACTCACTTTGTATGTTGTTGGAAAATGGCAACATTGCACTAAAAATCGTGTTAAATTTAAACTGTTGCAAACATGTGATTACTTTAAAATTTTGGATAGGTGAAAATAATCAGGCTATTGTTCTTTTGGTTTTCTGGTACCTTCAGATAAGAAGGAAAACGCCATTTTGGGTAAAATGCGTAGTGTGGAGCACATGTAAAATTTGGAAAAGGTGTTCCTAAAATTGGATTGAATTGTTCAAGAAAATTTTTAAGTCAGCCTGTTGCTGGTTTTATTCTTTTTCCATATAAATAAGTCCTGTTGGGGACTTCGAATTTAGTTCGGCTTTAATTTTTTTTGGTTGCTTCTGCTACACATTGGCTTCGATCAAGAGGTAAGCTACTCACTTTCGTTACTTATTTACAAGACATAGTTTGAAATGCATGCGTACATGTTTTGCAATTGTTACTACAGCTAAAGATCATATTTTAAAATTGGGGTATCGACTTAAATTCTAACACATTTATCTTATATAGGTTCTTTTTGGTCCTTTACACATTCACTCAAGATTAACATATCTCGTGCTTCCATAAGGAATAATTAAACCGTTCCTGACAACACATTTGGATATCACTCGTCCGAGGGATGAAATATTAGTTAGCCTGAATGGAAACCATCTACGATTACTCCTTCTCCTAATATCTTCCGACTTAACAGAAGAAATATACATTACACCTACGTTTAGTTTCTGATAAGTATTATTGTTACACACAGACACAATTTTACCTATGGTGAGTGACTTTTGATTGTTTTTCTGTATAACGAGGCTTTCGTTAACTGTACTTTACTGAAAGTTTTATAACCATTACATTACTGTGCTACTACTTGTATTAGTGTGTTTCTGCAATTATCTTAATCTTGAAATTAATGCTTATGCTTTATTATTTAAACATTTTCTGAGTAATCGAGAGTAATACCTACACATTTGTACCTGTAAAAGATAAATTGGGTTATTCCAAAGTTTTGCTTATACTTACCTTTAACTTTGCAATAGAATTTATATATTATCTATTTACTTTTCTTGTATACTGGCTTTGTTCTGCTAAACAACCTTAATTGTAAAACGGTTAGAATTACCTGTGTTTACTGTACATGCAATCAGCTGTTTTTTTGTTCACTGAATGCTGCTCGTTGAGTTTAAATATACAATGTATGTCATAAGATTACGCTAACTGCTGGGGTTTCAATTACTGTGTAATTCAACGGGAATAGTTATTCACTATCATTGGGGTTGTATAACATTTATTATTTTTTTTTCTTTCGGATTACAATTTTAATCGTTGTTTATTATAAAACTGTCTGAAGTAGGAGTCACTAATTTGATTTTTTTTTTTTGGTAGCTTTATGCTTACTTGCCAACTTGGTAATCAACTTGGCCTTCCAAAAATTTTTTCTAAATGCTTTACGCTTATTATTTTGTCTGTAATGATCATGTTAACTAAATTTAATAATATTTTGTGCTTACATAAGTAAACAACTGGGTAGACATCTAGTGCTAATTTTCGCTTTATATTCGGGGTTTAATTGCGTCCGGTTGATTGGAAACCGATAAACTAATCCGACGTAGAGCTCTTCGTGGAATATCGGGTTACAAGATTTAAATTTCGGATAAATAATATATATGTTTGGGTATCCTTTTCTTTTAGGGTCAACGCTAGATGCCGAACCGTATGGGGTCTGTGTAGGTACATTTTAAGTAATTAATAATTTTGTTGAAAGATAAGTTGATTACTGCGGATTCATGTGGTAGTTATATTATTAAGTATAGTATTATTTATTGTTGTATGGGTAATATTTCCTTACGAAATTGTATTTATGTCAGCGAGTTGTCGCTCCATCACGTTCTGTTTTGGGTAAAGGTTTACGGATTTAAATTATTATTTATACCAGTTGTACTATTTCATTTTGGGTATATTAAAAGTGATGTTAAACGATTGTAAGCTCTTTCATTAATCCTGTGATCTACTATCAAATTCCTAACCAGTTCCTCATCCATGTGGACTTAGTTCACCATTTTCTTTTAGCTGTCTCTTTTGTCCTATGTGGCCGTAGCCCTTTTCTTGATAGAGGGGCGATAAAGAAGTCAATCAAGTGGTGCCCTTTTTTAAACTTTATGTATTTCCTTTCTCCTGCCAAAACGCCCATGCATCCAAGTGCTGAACCGACCGACTGAGCTTCCGACTAATTCCTCTTTTCCTTGTTACGGCACCTTGGTCACCAATTTCTACCAATATCCTTTTGTGCACGTAACACCCTCTAGCGGTCAGAACAAACTCCAAAATTATTAGTTCTATACATACTTGAAATTCGCAAGTCATGCTCTTTCCAATAATCTATAGCTTGTCAAAATCAGTTAAATAGTAAGGAAGTTACAGACATTTCCCTATGGATTAAAATATTCTTCCCCCACACCACTTACCCATAGGAGATATGGAAAAATGAGCTTAATGAAAGTTGTAGAGCAAAGCGAGTGCTTTCGTACTGTGATACTTTTTACTAACCTTAATTAGGCAAAAATTCATAAAAAAAATGCGATTTTTTTATGGGCATCTAGCAGTTACGTGTTTGAAAATATTTTTAATCGTATTTTTGTAGCCGATTTTAATTAAATATTTTTTTCCCAACGTTGTCAGCCAAACGGTTGTGGAGAGATGGCCGCGTGCTTGGCTTATTTGGCCACCCGGTCCAAGAATCTATATTTTTATTACAAAATTATTACGTTTACCATTTAAACGACTAAAATTATTCTTACTCATCTTAGGGACAAACTTAAGTAGGGAAGCTTCATTTTTTATTTATACAGAGTGATCGCAACTAATACGAAATTGTGTACAATGGGTTAATCAAATTCTTAACCATTAACGTGATGTTAGAGGTATGATTGTTCTAACTTTGCCTCTATTTAGTGAAATGAGTTGTTATTGCCGGGTTATTGTATAGCGGGCTATTTCATTGTTAACTTATGTTATTGTAACAATTTGGTTTATTAAGGATGTGAATTTGTACTGGCCGACATAAATAAATGAACACACAGTAAAAGCTGATGTATTTTAATGAAATTTTTAGGAAACGTGTATTTTATTCCTATTAGTAAACGTCCTCTGTTTCTCACACATTCAGCTAGCCGATTAGGCACACTTGAAATGAGTGAATCTATGCTAACCTGAGGTATTATAAAATAGTGGTAATGGTAATCGTATAAAAAGTGTTTTAATAATATAATAAAGAAATAAGTGTAAAAATGTTCTCCGAACAAATCGTTAAACTAACTGGAGATACAAACCATTCACCAAAAATGATGCCTTTGTCCCAGTCGGTTGATTAAAGGAGGGCCGATTCAATCTTTCGATTTGCTTAATTACTACAACTTCTGCTCGATTACTTCCACTGAACATCAATATAATAACTGCCATGTAACACTAATAAAAATGATCTCGGACGCCAAGTTATTTTTTAATTATGCTCGGAATAACTAAACCGAGGTTGTTTACAATAAAAATTCTACCAAAATGTAAAAAATAAAAAATATATACAAACTATGTTTATTAACAGTTAATGATAGGATTAAATAAAATATATCTTAAAACTAGTTATAGCCTTAAATTACTAAATAATTGTTATAAATTTAAATACCTGTACAAAATATAATAAATCTTCTTGAGAACCCCTGGTATTATAAAAAATAAATGCGGAAATGCAAACCAAGGTGATGTAATATCTCGAAATAATACTTTACGTTGTAAGCCACACCCAAAATGGAATTTTCCTTCTTATAAATTTTACCTTCATGAAATTGAATAATCCGTTTATTGCATTTTCTTGAAATGTTTAAATGACAAATTTCAATCATAAAATGAAAGCGTACGTAAAAATAGAATTAAACGTGTAATTAAAATGTAATTAAAGTAGAAAAGTAAAAGTAATAAAAGTAAAAAAAAAATAGTGTCAATCAAAGTGGGAAACCCAAAATATGGCTTCCTGTATCGAACAGCGTACCACAAGAAGTGAACAAAATGGACGCTCCGAATATCTCGTGATATAACCGTGCGCGAATAAATTTTCGTAAAGAATTAAGTCAACGATGACGTGTTGCGCAAAAATATTGAGCAGAAAAAAAAATAATTTAAAGAAGTGGGAGTATAAACCCTTAAGAAAATATGCAACTTAAGTTACACCAAAATGCAAATTAAGTTGCCTACCTCATACTTACAAATCATTAATAAATAAAATTTTTCTTATATTTACAACTAAATGAACGAAGAACCTAAATTACGGTATATTTTAATACAACTCAAAATGGGTTGTTATAGTATACTATTCCACGCTTCTAAAATCCGTTGTTGAAAAACTCGATAGCAACCCTTGCAGTATGTGGCCGCGCATCATTTTGCTGAAAAATTGGATTTTCTATTTCTTGCAGATATGGGAGTAATACTGGTTCAAGAACGTTGTTAATGTACCGATTTGTATTTAATGATCCCTCAATAACCACTAGAGGAGATCTGCTTCCATGGCAGATAGACCCCCACCACATCACACTTTCAGTGAGAGCAGTATGTCGTTGTAGAGAAAACTACAAATTGCGCCTTTCTCCAGGACGTCTTCTAACCAACCTGCGACCATCATGAGCCCTTAAACAAAATCGAGATTCGTCACTAAGGATGACTTGATTGCACTGCACATTCCAACGCAACCTCTCGTTACAATATTGCCGCCGTGCAGTACGATGGCGTGGAGTTAGAGTAAACAAAGCAATGGTCGGTATGATCTGAGCCCAAAAGAATGAATTCTTAGATACGTCGATCGTAAGGGGATTTGATGATCAGTTAATCCTCTCCATCTATTACCAATTTCAATTGTTGATGAAAAACGATCCCGAAGAGCTACAAGCCGAAGAGCACGATATTCACGATCAGTGGTGCGTCTGGGACCTTCGGGACGCAAACGTTGTCTTTCCTCATTATTTTGATGGCAAATACAATTAAAAGATTTTAATTAGTGGTTCTTCGACAAAAACAAAACAAGTCCAACACGTAGGTATTTATGCCTACAGGAGTATCGGAGTCACTTTGGGACTCTGGATTTAATATGTTTAGGTGTTAGAAAATTAATTACCATTACAGGAAAACGGTTTTAAGCAAACAGCTTTTACTTCTGAGGTGGCCGTTAGTATACTTGGTAATGAAGTAATTATTTTACACTAAACGTATATAAATATTATTCACTTCTAGGATAGGGTATAGTATTTATCACCATTGACCAATACTATAGCACTCACTTTAACAACAAACAACTAACACTATTGGTACAATATTTCTTGATTTGTGGAAATTTAGGCTATTTTACCTACTATTGAAAACGTTCCTAACGATACATCACTAAAGTGATCTAAGGGAACTCGAATATTCCTTGTGTTTATGTTGTTACAACCTCGATTATAGTAGAGTAGCACATTTGATAAGATATACGTCAGCATTTTTTGGAGATATTTACTTGAGGGTCGAGAAACGATTTTCTTGAATAGTGATCGAATGTACTGAGAATTCATCTAATGAAAATATTCCTTTTTTGCATCGCTCCGACCTATACTTAGGGTAAAAATGAATAAAGCTCTTCGATATTCCATAATCACGCATTACAGGGCGGCATCGTTAGGATCGAAGTAATACAGGTGCTTTGAATGATCTGATATAACTCTAGAAAAACTAAATTACCCTACATCGAAAACGCTAATATGCAGGAGTGGTTCCACATTGGTAACCCTGGAATAGTTTGACAACAGCTGATTAAGTAGCTGTGATTAACACTTTTACACCGGTACTAAACGTTCTATATGAAACCGCTTATAAACTGTATGGGGGCAGATGTGTTTGAATATTCATGTCAAGAAGCTAAGCTTCGCTTTACGATTTTTAACTTATATTGTTCTTTGAAAAAACTGGCAAATGCTATGTTTTCTTTGATTTAATTTTAGTCATTCAACCGATCGTATCCATTTTAGTAAGCACTTTGATTAGATCTTTTTTGCTTTATGTTTTACTTTAATGGACTGTACAGTGACCTTGATTCATGTCATTTTGTTTTGTGAACTTAAACGCTAGATATATTGTGTATCAGCACAGTATAATATGTAACATGGTAGATCTTTTTAATCTTGGCTTACATAACTTTAACTGGATTAACTTGTGTAATATTGCTCGAATGATTAATAATTACCTTAACTTTGAACTTGCTACAAAAACTATTACTTATACTCGCTTTTTAACACCGCTTTGAAAACAATATTACAATTAACTGTCATCAAAGTAGTAGCTTAATTTAATTACTGCAGTTGCGCAGCCCAAGCTTAATACTCATTCTGAAAGAAATGCGTTACTGTGTTTATGTAAAGCTTTTATAATCTAATAGTTGATTTTTTTACATTGCTTAAATTTAAGAACTTAGTATTAATAAGGCTCCTTTGGACCTTTTTCTTTAAAAAAATATAATACGTTTTGGGTATACTAGCTGTTGCTTTCGTTCACATCTCCGTATGGTTTCAATGTAAGTAGAATTTATTTATTTTTATTTTTATTTATTACAGTGGTATACAAAAGTCCTCTTACGGACTTTTGTGTACCACTGTCGCGTTTATTTTCAATATCGTTAAATTGAATCATACCTATTACTTTACAGGGAAAATGAAGTGCAAATCTTGCACACGTATTCGTATGTGTCTACGTATCAAACAAAAGCTGTTATCGACTGATACGGTTTGAAGGTAAATCACTCCTTAAAACTGTAAATCGTCATAAAACTAATATTCCTTTCCTTCCCTATAACAAAAACGCTTCCGAAAACTCAAGATTAGCGGCAGATGTCCTTTTTTATTTACATCCAAATCTTTAATTATGCCTTAAAAAACTACAAATCAAATGAAATTTGATCTCAAAATTCGCGTACCTAAATGACTAATTTCGTAAACTTGTACCTTATAAATACCATGAAACTGCTGACGCGTATTGAATAACATTTAAGTTTGATAATCTTCTTTAAAACAAACAACGTTTGTATTGTTACGGGCGAAAATGGCAGTAGAACAGAAGTAACAGATAAGAGATGGGGCGGCAGCTCAGTGGAAGAATGGACGTGGTCGGGTTACTAAGTTTGCGTTTAGGATACCTTGTAATACGTGAAACACGATAAGGGCAAGTCATAAAGCTGGAAAAATATGTCACAAGGGCGCCACCTGTTTATTTATTAATTTATGGCGGGAAAACGTCATGAACTAGATTTTAAAATAATGGCCATAATGTTCACTAGAAAAGAAAACGCTGACCTCTACCTGCAAGACTACTTCAAAAATATCTGCGCAAAGTTCACCAACACTTAAATAAAATCTTAAGCTTCATTTAAAATCCGCAAAATTCGGATAATTAACTTCAAAATCCATTATACATTTCGATAAACTTCAACGTAAAATTACTTGCTCAAAAAAATGGCTGGTCAACATGTTAATTCATTATTTAATTTAAAATGAATATTTGTTACAACAAAAATAATAAATTCTGTATTATAAGTGTTTTGTAACTGTGGTTTCATATTAGTTGAGTCGATCGGCCTATTTTCACAGTTTTTGCTTTTTTTATAATATAATAAAAAAACTGTGGAAATAGGCCGATCAACTCAACTAAAAATAAGAAAAACGCGATCAAATATTTAAAAATATATAATAGGGGTCGTAGTACTTAAATGCGAAAGGTTCACAACTAAGTTCCCAAACAAACAACAAAATTGCTTACCTTTAGATGCAAATCTAGGTGGACCGATGAATTACAGCCGGAAAGTTGGTACCTATAAAACTTTAAAATAATTTCACGTACAAGCAAAACACTGATGTGTTAAAAAACAGCTGATCGGTTAACGATCCATTTACTTTATATTTTACGTTAGGTTAATCCTTACGAAATTTATCTCCTAAAAAATGAAATTATATGAATAAAAATTATTCAGTAAATGAATCTCTCGCAAATAGTTAAAGCTCTTACCCAGATAATGAACAATAATTGAACGTTGTTGCTGTTCAGTTGCATAATCAAAATTCCCATAAAATAAATATACTATTCAATAACTTGAACGTAAACTAAAACATCTAATCACTTAAATTTAATCTTACGTAAATAATAACGCAGCAATAGCAATGGAATCACAAAAATATTATACACTGTATAGAAATAACAGCATTCGTATATTATCATAAAAATGAAACAGAATCAAAATAAACAATCAGCCTGATACCAAAATTAAAATCCATTTTGTCAACTCTATTAGTTAAATTGGGCTGACGCTTGCAAGTTTCAAATCATACAAAACTATTGTAAGTATCTTAATTTTGAATAGGTAACGCCAAAATGAATATCGACATATAAACTTGACAAATTTTGTAATACGTAAATTTTTATGGCATAATCAGAATAAAATAGAAATCATACACAATATTGTATGGTTAATTCACGGGTGAATACACTCTTATCTCAAACGCCTAAAGGGCCCCCATGTAAAATATGAGCAAGAGAAAGCGAATTCATCCGCCTGACAAATACTAAATAAAGCTCTATTAAGATTTACATTAACGACGAAAAATAAACCTGCGGAAGTAATTATATTAATTTGTACAAATGTTCACTCTGAGATCGCTGTACTGTGGTATAGGTATTTATCGTAATCGACCCTGTGGCTAACGGATCGGTGGACACCGATACCCTTGGATCTTCCGCAGTGCAGCTTCCAATGCACAGCTTCACCAGTTGAGACAACTTGCAGTTTATTTTCGAATTTACATCAACACAAATTTTGTGGGGAAAATATTTAAACCAAAACCAAATGGTTGGTCAGTTTTCCATGTGGTGTAACCTATATATATATATATATATATATATATATATATATATATATATATATATATATAACCGGGTGGTCGTAAAGTAAGGAATAAGTTCAATATCTCGTAAAGCACAATTTTTTTCAAAAATCGCTCGGACCCGTGGGTTTTATATTTTTTCGGGGCATATTTTGCGAAAAAAAAATTTTAAAAAGATTTGCTAAAAAAAATTTTTTTTTCAAAGTGCAATCCAATTTTTTTATTGCATTTTTGGATTGCCCTTACAATTCTAAACATTAGTCATGTAGCATGTGCTATACCTAAGTCCAAGCGTTTTGGAGTTATTCGCATTCAAAATTTAAAAATTAAAAAAAGATCATGAAGAAAACGAAAAATAAAATAATTTTTATAACGTTTTATTATATCGAAAACAAAGATTCGTAAACTTAAAAATAATTTTATTTCAGCAAATGTTCGAAATGTCCTCCGTTAGTCAACTAACGCCCGAAATGGTTCGAAATGTGCAGCAGGAATTTGTAGATCGATTAGGCTATTGTCAGTTGACTAACGGAGGACATTTCGAACACATGCTACATGACAAATGTTTAGAATTGTAAGGGCAATCCAAAAATGCAATAAAAAAATTGGGTTGCAATTCGAAAAAATTTTTTTTAGCAAATCTTTTTGAGACACCCTGTATAAAATTTTTTTTCGCAAAATATGCCCTGAAAAATATAAAATCGACGGGTCCGAGCGATTTTGAAAAAATTGTGCTTTACGAGATATTGAATTTATTCCTTACTTTACGACCACGGTATAATTATATATATATATATATATATATATATATATATATATATATATATATATATATATATATATATATATATATATATATATATATATATATATATATATATACAAATATTAATTTATTTACAAGGTTCTTTGCTTTTATGTACACAAAAACTTATGAAAGCGATATTTATTTACAGCAGGTCCTTTCATTTGTTAGGGGTAGCTGTGCGTACACTTATATTTCCCTGGATGATACTAGTGCACGGGAAAAACAAAATTACTAAAATAAGGTGTGTTCTGCACTCTTCATCAAAATACGCAATGCAAAACGGGATAACAATTCTTCAGAACTTCACCACTCCACACGTTACTCAGATACACACGCAGATAAGGGAGGTTAACGCCACCGCTCACCACAGAGTTTAGCTTACGCTCGACCTACTCAACTCGTCGCTCACCACCTTATCCATGTCCTTCTCTAGCGATTCTTCCAGACTTCACCATTTTAAACTACACGACATATAACCAATCACAAAGCTAAAATTCCCTCAAACTGTACTCTCAGTAAAACCAAAACAAATTTCACGTACACGATCTAGAAAATAGATCATTAGCACAAACTTGCAACTTTGCTATGCGCAAACAAATGGTAGCCTAATCTGTTTTTGTCGTCATTATACTTTGGAAAATCAACCCTAACTGAACATATAAAAATCACAGTCGTTTACTTATAATTCCATATCTACTCTAAACTCTCAGTATCCAGTCTTGAATTCCTGCATTAACCTTAGCTACAAAACACTTTCCCATGACGTAATTTCCACTCCAACCTGAATTTAAGCCTATCAATAAGCGTAACCAACCATTTCAATAATACGCGACAAACATAATCGCAATTTCAAAACTTCAATCTATTTAAAAATAATAATAATAATTTGAATAATTTATACAATTCCCAATAAACTCCAGTAACGCCAAATAAACCATGCAGTCATGACTAAAACAGTGGTTCCCAAACTTCTTAACTGAACATATATTTTCAATAAAATAATACAACCAAAACTAAGAATATCATACTTTTCTACTACAATTTCTATACACGGTGACATAATATATTGGTCAATAAGGTGGTTGCAATAAAATCTACCATGTGTCGTACTTGGTGTCCGAAACTGTAGCTGTATGCTTATTTGATGACAATGTTCCAACATCAGTTCCGTTATGCTGGAAGCAGACAAATGGTAAGAAGGGAAACAATAAAATCAAGGTCAAGTTCGTTAATGAACAAAATCCAACCAGTGGCGGGGCATTTCGAGGGGATTAGAAGATTAAAAAAATTCATTGCTTCAAATTTTAAAAAGTTAGATAATTAAAAAACAAACTAATACTTTTTTTTATATAATTTCAAAATAAAAAATATATAATAACCAGTGGCGCGCCATTTTTAGGGTACAAAATTTTATATTTTTTAATTTATGAACCGCTTTTGTAGAAAGTCGGGTATTGAGGGTTTTTAAGAATGTTAAGTATAAATCATTCGTCAAAACTGAAAAATTAAAAATTGGCGGATCAAAAATGGGGAATTATTGTGTTTATTTAATTTATTAACCGATTTTTTTGAAAGTCGGATATTGGAGGTTTTTAAGATCGCTAAGTACAAATCATTTGTCAAAGTTAAAAAATTAAAAATGACGGATCAAAAATGGGGATTAACGTGTTTAAAATCCGATATGGCCAAAATTCAGGTATCGTGTACTAATGATCAATTTTGCAACTTTATTAATTTGTAAAACATTATCTAAATAAAAAAATTAAAAAACTGGCAGAGGTGCACGTTTTTAGGGTGTAAAATTTTTGGAAAGTCTGGTATTCGGGGTTTTTAAGATCGCTAAGAATAAATCATTTGTCAAAATTAAAAAATTCAAAATGGCGGATCCAAAATGCGGAATTACCGTGTTTAAAAACCGATATGACTCAAATTCAGGTACGGAGGGCTTTGAAATTATTTATTTACATATATGAAAAAGTATTATGGCAGATAATTTGGAAGCGGTTTGTTAAACTGTTTTCTCTTTGCTCGGTTTTCTGGGTTCCAGTTTTACATTAGTCTTATGCATTCTATTAATAATAATAATAATGTTTGAAATGTATATTTGTCGTAAATATGCATGTTTTAGGTCCAACCAAGTGGGTTTGGGACTATTCGCCGTCGCCGGTTCACCTTCGCCAATTCGCCGTCGGGACAGTTGGCCGTCGGTCAAATTCGGCGTAGGGACGATTCGCCGTCGGGGGATGTTTTAGACGAATTTATAAAATTAATTTGTTCTTCTTTTCGACAAAATTTCATTATCCATTATGACAACTTTCAACCACCTGATTAACTCAAAGAATCGGTACAACTAAATGTTTTTGTTCTATGCTTTTGTATTTATAGCAATATCGAGATGTAATTATTTTTTAATTAAGATTACGTTAATTATCAAAGGATTATTTGAGGTAAATTGCGGAAAAACCATTTATTTAAAATAAAGAATGTCATAGAAAGTAAAGACGCTCATTATAAACTCATAAAAACACAATTTTAAGGAGACACTCATTACTAACTCATAGAAAATCTATTTAAAGTAAGGGTGTCCATTATCATACGAGAAATATAATAGCACATCAAAAAGCAACGATTTGTACGGCGAATCGTCCCTACGGCGAATTTGACCGACAGCCAACTGTCCCGACGGCGAATTGGCGACGGCGAATCGGCGAAGGCGAACCGGCGACGGCGAATTGTCCTAGACCCCAACCAAGTTGGTTAGTGCTATTATTCACAATTAACTTTTTATAATATAAAGATTATATCTATTAAATACATCGGTATATATGTTGTTAGTCTGATATAAGTGTGTGTATGTATACATACAATTTTTGTGTAGTGTGCTTGTAAGGGTGTGTACGTGTTTATTGTTTGCTTTTACTTACATCGTGTCTATTATCCATTGCCTTATTGCAGTTTTAAATGTTGAAATTCGATACGTGTTTTGTATCTCCGCTGGTATAGTGTTATATACGGTAGGTACTAGGCATTCTAGGGTTCGCTTGCCGTATTTATTGAAGTAAAACGGCACAGCATATGTTGTTTGTCTGGTTTGGTAGTTGTGTTCTATTGAAATTATATATTGATTATCATTGCGATAAATTATTGCGTTTAGGTAAGTATAAAACCCTCTTGGTGTAAGTGTGTTTGTTTGGTTCAGAATGGTTTTGATATCTTGATTCTGGTTTCCTTTGATTATCTTAAGTAATCTTGTTTGTAAGGATTCTAGTCTTTTGGTATGCACTGCGTCAGAACAGTCCCATATTCGTACAGCGTATCTTATAGTGGACTCTATCAGTGCTTTGTATACGATCTCCATGGTTTTCCTGTTAGCATATCTGCTTAATAAATAGAAGCTCCCCGATAGGCGTTTTAGTTTTGAGTGGACATATTCTATGTGTCTATCATACAGTAATTTTGAGTCCATTTTTACTCCAAGGTAAGTATACTCGTGCACTTTTTCCAGTTCAGCACATTTGCAGTTGAGCAAGTTTTTTGCTGTGATGCAGTTAAAGTTATGCATGAGAATATTAATTTTTCTGATTTTATCCATATGCAATGTAGAGAATATCATAATTTTGGTTTTGTGAGCGTTCGTGAATAGATTATGATTGTACATCCATTTGCATACGTTGTTTATTTCGTCCTGTACCACGCGTTGACACATTTCTATGCTTCGGTGCGAATACATTAGCATACCGCCGTCTGCGTACATATAAAGTCGTGCTTGTTTCACTTGTTTAAATATTTCATTGATGTACACCAGAAACAAGATATGGCCTACATTGCTGCCCTGTGGCACGCCATATTTGATGTTCCTCTCAGTACTTGATTCATTACCAACTATGACTACAAACTTTCTGTTTTCTAGGTAACTTTTAAACCATTTCAGCTGATTGTTTGTTACTCCAATACTCTCCAAGCAACGATAGAGAATTTTATGGTCAACTGTATCAAACGCTTTTGATACATCAATGTACACAGCAATGGTAAATTTATAATGGTTTAGTTCCTGATTAATGTAATTAGTTACCTTTACCAATGCATGTTCTGCGCTTTTGTTTTGCTGAAATCCGTACTGGTTGTTGTTAATTAGGTTGTTGTTTTTAAGATATGTGTTAAAGTGCTTGACGATATAGGTTTCTATGATTTTCTCTATAACTGGCAATAATAATAATAATTATAATAATAATAACAACAATAATAATAAAAATAATAATAATAATAATAATATTGGGGACCTCACCCCGTTAACAAAGGCGTAATCCAAGGTGTAATACGTACCGTGCCGAGGGATGAATGGCCATACGTTAGTTGGTCGCTAACGGTGTCTGTCGGGTACCAGGCAACCCCCGACAGTATGTTTTGCCTTACTGCGGTATGGACCACTGCCGTAGCGGACTATTAGTTGTTCCTCACTCGTGGGATATCATATGAGTCAAAAACCTAAACCAAAAGAGGTTCTGGCCTCTCAACCAGACGCGAGGAGTCGCGCAATAAACCCAATCTTATGAGCAAGGAAAAGGAGGATCTGCCCCGGTTTCTTCTCGTAAAAAGTCAGGAAGGTGATTTCAGTAAAGTATCACCGTTTTTAATAGCAAAAAGTTTATTTGGCATAGCAGGACAAACGAAATCGGTTAAGAAGATAAGAGACGGTCTACTAATAGAAACCATAGGTAACCTACAATCTCGAAAGCTATTAGTTACCAATCGTCTTTGTGATATGAACGTAGAGATTACACCACACGATAGTCTAAATAAAAGCAAAGGGATAGTATTTTGTAAAGATTTTTTGAACTGCACTGTTAGTGAAATACTAGAGGAGCTCAGAAGTCAAAATGTTGTAGATGTACGGAGAATTCAGACAAAAAGGAATGGTAATTTGGTCGATACTCCAAACCACATCCTTACCTTTAACACTCCGTCTTTACCCCAGCGCATAACTGGGGGAATCTATTTGTTACAAGTTAGAACGTACATACCAACACCAATGAGATGCATGAAATGCCAGAGATTTGGACATTCTGCTGCCAACTGTAGAAACGAGTCTAGATGCGTATGTGGTAATGAAGTTCATGATGGGGAATGTATTAATATTACTTGCATTAACTGTGGTGAGGGTCATTTATGTAGATCTAGGGAGTGTCCCAAATTTAAAGAAGAATTGGCCATACAGGAAATAAAAACCACAAAAAAGTTATCGTACTTTGAAGCAAGGGAAGAGCTTAAACTGTCACCAGTCTTGTCGAAAAAGACATATGCAAATGCAGCAGCAAAATCAAATACCGATATTGCAAATGAGGTAATAAACACTCTCTTACCCGCGATAGAAAAAATTATAGACAATGGTATTAAGAAACACCTTCCAACTGATACTACACAGAAAGAACCAGATAAGCTAATAAAACCTAACGAGATATTCCAAACACCACAACCTTTACCTTTGATAAAAAAACCATCGGTAACATCGATAAGATCGTCAACTGCAGAAGAAAAGTCCTCCTCAGACGAAATGGAGACTGTGAAGCGTCTAGGCTAAAACGCCAGCTCAGTCCAGCTACCCCCACTGAGGAACTGCAGAACTTTGATGGAAGGCCAGTTTTTGAAAACAAAAATAAGATTCAAAAGCGACTAAGAGGTTGGCCAAAAGGAAGGCTAAGGAAAGCTAAAATCAATTCTAAAGACGGATCTGACAGCAGTAATTCAGCCAATATTTCAGGGATGGGGGAAAGAGCCCCATCAACCGAAATATCGTGTGATCAATAATCTGTGATTATTGATTGATATTGTTTGTGATAAATAGACTGTGATAATATAGTATAATATTTATGTATTTATTTTCTATGTTATTTATTACTAACGTGCTTTTGTCCTATATACATCTTATATATATATATTTATTTATTTCTATGTTATTTATTAGTTAACGTGTTTAGTCCTATATACACATTTACTTATGTATCGATAACATTAAGGAGTTATCTACAATTCAAAACACCACTATTTTTAAAAAATGGCTCAATTAGAAAATATTATACAATTAAGGGGCTCACTATGCCGAAATAAAACATTATATGCAATCTTGCCCTTTTGCATGTGTTTACAAGAGACACACCTTAGAGAAGGCAGGTCCTTTAATTTTAGAGGATACGATTGCGTAAGAAGGGATGCAGAATCAGGTGCTAGAGCTAAAGGAGGTGTAGCTATATATATTAAGGAAAATTTTCCGTACAAAATCATTCCGCTAAATATTTTAAAGCTATTTCAGGTTACATACCCTCTTAATTTAACCATCTGCAATATATACTTACCACACTTTACTTGGTCTGCTGAAAATATTAAAAACCTGGAGAGCCAACTACGAGGGCCATACTTAATAATTGGGGATTTTAACTCCCACAATGTATTATGGGGGTCACATAAGACCGATTTTCCAGGCAGGTTAATTGAGGAATTTGTAGAAGAAAAAAATTTAATTATTTTAAATGACGGGAAGGTACCTACATTAATTCTACCACTAACAACTTTTCGGCAATAGACCTGTCTCTAGTGTCCGCCCAAGTAGCCCCACTATTACGATGGAAAATATTATCAAATATCACCTTGACAGACCATCTTCCAATTGTAATTGAATTTGCAAATCGCACTCAAAGTATGCCAATAACTAGCAAATGGCAACTTCACAAAGCAAATTGGTGGAAATTTGATAGACAGACTTCTGGGCAGATAACTCAAAACGAAGATGACATAGACGAAATGGTAGAAGTGCTCACGACAACGATTGTGAAGGCGGCATCTTCAGCAGTTCCATATGTAAAAATAAAAGCATACGGATACACTAAAGTTCCATGGTGGAACGAAGAGGTACGGGAAACCATTAAAAACAAAAAGAAAGCTTAACGACTTTTAAGCGCTGCCCATCATATGAAAATATGATTGTATTTAAAAGAGCACGAGCCATTGCAAAAAGAACGGTAGAGAGAACAAAAAAAGAAAGCTGGGAGAGGTATGTAGGGTCTCTTACTCCAGAGACACCCGTACCAACCATGTGGAGCAAAGTCCGATCTATAATGGGTAACAATTTTAGTTCTCATACACCGGTACTAAATCACAACACCATAACAATTTCCGAGCCCATACAATTAGCAGAATGCATGGCAGACTACTTCGAAGATGTAAGTAAGATAATTACAATCTGCAATTTTGTAATAAAGAACAGAGGGAACAACTGAAATCATAGTTAGCGAATCACACGAGTCTTACAACGCGCCTTTTTCTCAACAAGAAATGGAAGGTACTCTAAAGAACGTAAAGAATACAGCGGTAGGGCCGGACAACGTATCGTATGAGTTCATAAAAAAAGCAAACCCAGTGTACAAGAAACAGCTGCTAAATTTGTATAACAAAATTTGGGAGCAAGGGATTTTTCCAAACAAGTGGAAGGAATCTATAGTAATTCCAATACCTAAAAATAAAAAAGAATTAGATAATCCACTAAACTACCGTCCTATATGCCTAACCAGCTGCCTGGGAAAGTTATTAGAAAAGATGGTAGCGTCTAGGCTAATGTGGTACCTAGAAGCAAATAAACTTCTATGTAATTCGCAAATGGGTTTTAGGAAAGGTAGATCCACAATGGATCAATTAGCTATGTTAGAAAACCACATTCAAAACTCATTTGCTAATCAAGAACACTTAGTTGCGGTATTCCTAGACATACGAAAAGCGTACGACACAACCTGGAGGCATGGAATTATTCAAACGTTAATTAAATGGGAAATTGGTGGAAAAATGTTAGCTTTTATTATAAGCTACTTGAAGGATAGATGTTTTAGAGTGAAATTTGCAGGCGAGTTATCATCACTTCGCATACAAGAGAATGGGATACCTCAAGGTTCATCTTTAAGTGTAGTATTATTTGCGATAGCAATTAATACATTGCTAACCGATCTAAACCCCATCATAGGAAAAAGTATTTACGTAGATGATTTGGTAATTTTCTATGCTTCCAAAGACCTGAACCAAATAGAACAAGGTATACAAGCAAACCTAGATAGCCTATTTCATCGAGGAAACAAAATAGGTTTTAGTTTCTCCTACACAAAAACCGTTTGTTTACATTTTGTAGGTTAAAAAAAGCAAGAACCTAACCTTAAATTAGGGGGGAAGAAAATAAGGAACGTATCCACAATCAAACATCTTGGACTAATCTTGGAAAAAAAATTACATTGGAAAAAGCACATAGAACAATTAATAAGAAAGTGCAAACGACTCTTAAACATTATACGTTCCATTGCAAGTCTGAAATGGGGTGCAAATAGAGAGGTTTTGATAAAGTTATATAATTCCATTATACAAAGTAGGATCAACTATGGCTCAATTATATACTCAGCAGCTAGGCCGTCACAATTAAAAAAGTTGGAATCGATTCAATTGCAAGGATTACGAATTGCTATAGGAGCCTTTCGCACAAGTCCTTACCCGTCTGTTTGTTGCGAAAGCGGTGTTTTGCCTTTAAGACATGAAATGGATTTAAACTTACTTAAATACGGTCTGAAAATATGGTCACAAGGCAATCATCCTTTGAAGGATATTATATTCCAACCTCACTATACAGACCGAATATATGAAAATAAATGCACTATTACAAGACCTATTAGGGTGAGAATTAAATATATGATATACCAAAATACAGATAAGGAAAGTCCTCCATGGCTCATTAAAGTCCCGGATTTCCACTTGGAATGCAGCATCTACAAAAAAGGAGATATAGATTGCCAAATATATAAAAATATAGTATACGGTATCTTTGATACATACCCTAAAGCAACTATATTATACACGGATGGTTCCAAAACAAAGAAGGAGCAGCTGCTTTTTATTCCAATGGGCACTCGCATTTGGACACTGCCACGCACCTCAGGAGTCTTCGTTTGTACGCAATTTGGATGTGTCTAAGGTATATAGAATATATCACTGGCAACATATTCTTAATATGTACGGATTCCATGAGTTCATTACAAAGCATATCAGATACATTTAATAGCGATCCCTTAATACTAATGATATTAAATTTGCTTCAATGGCTAGAGAAGCAAAATAAAATTGTTAAGCTTTGTGTGGATTCCGAGCCAATGGAATAAAGGGAAATGAAATAGGACGAAAAGCCAAGTTGGCAACAAAACGAACCATGTGAAATAGATCCGACAGGAAGACATTTCGATTGAAATAAAAAGAAAAATTAAGGAAGCATGGCAATATCAATGGACTAACAGCATATCCAAATTAAAAGAAATAAAACCCAACATCAAAAAGTGCGAGTATAACCCATCACTAAATCGGAAAGAACAGTCTGTGCTTACCAGACTAGAGGATTTTATGGTCATACTAGTATTAAACGTCATCTTATATGATAACAGGAACCCGGCAAAAACAATGGTGATTATTGTGAATAACATGCTCACAGTAAAACACCTCCTTTGTGAATGTGAAATGGTATAGTCAGTTAAGAAACCAGCTTAGCATATGCTAATGTTCTAGCGCTTTTGTTTTGCAATAGGAAAGGTAACTGAAAAAGGGTACTTGAGTTGTTAATTACGGTTGTAATATATTTAACGATATGTGTTAAAGATGCAATGAACGGAATTTTAGCGTTTCTATGATTTTCCTAAGAAGCAGATGCGCTAATAATAATAATAAAAAAACAACAATAATAATAATAATAATAATAATAATAATAATAATTTTGAATTAATCTTAAATTTGGACATAGATTTTATGATAGAGCAAGAAAATTGTGGAATTTTGTAGAAAAATGTGTAAATTTCGAAAATTTTGATGAAGATGCCATACTGACAATTTGTGATTTTATGGTTTATATATTTTGAAAAATAATTTATCAGTTTTGGTTTTTTGGTTACATTAAACTTAGTGATTTTGGACAGTAGTAGTATAAATGAATTTAAAATGAACTATGGACGTTAGTTTTCATTTATATCCAGAAAGAAAATTACACCATTACGAAAAGCTAATGTGAAAAACTCAAAAATGCGTATTATAAATGATAAGTTAATATTTAACAACTTTATAAACATTTAGTTAACACACATATTATAATAATTTTTTTGTTTTGTTTATGAAGAGCATTATATAAAATGAATGTAGTATTTTAGTTTTACTGCTATCTTGTGTATATAATTAATGATATACTAATAATTTTAAATCACTGCTTAATAATTTTTTATTATACCGCATTCATTTTATGATATACAAACCCACTAATTTAAATTGATTTAAGTTATCTAATAATAATGGATCCATATTATCAAAATCAAAATGAAAATGAGCAGCAAATTGAAATATGGCCAACGTATCAATCTTCCCAGGCCATATCTGATAATGATGTTGCTGAGTTTACACAATCTCAGCCCATCCTATCAGGTAATAAGAGGAAGCAAAGGACCACTTGGACTACTGAAATGAATGAGTACGTGGCCCGATGCTATTATAAAATAACGAAACTAGACACTATCAAAGTAAAATATGGTGAAGAACTCCACCGAAATGTGACAGGTCATTTTCCATCATTAGCAAACAAAACAATACAAAATATATTAGATCAACGGAGATCTATATTCACTAATAAAAGATTATCTGTAAACACCATCAACCGCATTAAGTTTGAAGTGGCTGTTGAATTAGGAATTGAACAAGCACGCCCACAAATGCAAGAAAATGTAATAATGGAAGCTGATGAAAATTCCCAAACCACCAAAGCAAAAAAAGAATTTGAAACCTACCAAATAATGTATGATGGAATGGATCCAAACTCAAAACCTAGTCTTCCTAAACTAATGTTTAAACCGGATACCGAAAATATTTTGAACGAAGTCAACAATATACTAAAAACGAAAATTACACCTGGAACCACACTAACTAATTTACATAGCCTAATATATACAGCATCTTATACTACATTAAACTTAAATAACCAAAAAATTGAAAATTTACCCAAAAATAAAATAGGTATAATAAAACAAATGGCATGGGAAAAAAGAATCTCAACACACATTGCAGCATTAAGAAAACAAATAGGCATTTTAACGCAGTATCAACGATCAAATAATCCTAGCTGTAAAGTAGTTAACTCTGCATTACTATTCATTCAAAGACATAAAACTGATACTAACCCTACTATAACGGAAATATTCGATTTTTTGAAACAAAAACTAGCAGCCACTGCAAAAAGATTGGAAAGATACAAGGAATGCAATAAACGCCGACAACAAAATAGACAATTTCAAAAAAGCCAAAAAAAATTTTATCAAACCCTGCGAACGAACACACCTGTAAATAAAAATGCAACGGAAGACAATCCGCCCACAGGCGATGAGATTAAGGATTTCTGGTCGAGCATCTGGAGTAACCCAACTAATCATATAAGAACTAATTGGTTAAATGAAGAAGAAAGGCAAAGCAGAAAGATAAAAAAAATGTCCAAATTTAAAATAAACGTACAAGATGTAGAATCAGCTATAAAGAAAACTTTAAATTGGAAAGCACCAGGACTTGATAAGATTCAAAATTTTTGGTTTAAGAAATTTACTATAGTACATGAACAACTTGCAAATTGCTTCACGTTATTATTAGAAAATCCTGAACAAATGCCACTATTTATGACCAGCGGGGTTACATATTTATTACCGAAAACGGAAGAGTACAGTCCAAATCCATCTAATTATCGACCTATCACTTGCCTCCCGACAATATACAAATTACTAACATCTATAATAACAAGTAAGTTATATGAGCATCTAGAAATAAATAACTTACTAGATGAAGAACAGAAAGGATGCAGAAAAGGGTCGCAAGGTTGTAAAGAGCAATTAATAATTGATTCAGTAGTAACTGAGACAGCAAGAAAGAAGAAACACTCCCTTTTTACAGCTTATATTGATTATCAAAAAGCTTTTGACAGCATTCCTCATTCCTGGTTACTTGAAATATTACGAATATACAAAGTTGAAGACAACACACTGAATTTTTTAACTTATGCAATGTCAATCTGGAATACAAAAGTACTATTAAATTCACCTTTTAGTTCTATTGATGCTGGCAAACTACAAATATGTAGAGGAATTTTCCAAGGGGATTCCTTAAGCCCGCTTTGGTTCTGCCTAGCATTACGTCCTTTAACTACACTGTTAAACAGGCAAAACAAAGGATATTTAATAAACACAACGATGTTAAATCATTTATGGTACATAGATGATTTAAAGCTGTTCGCATCCAAATTACAACATCTACATACGTTATTGGATTGTGTTGCAAAGTACAGTTCCGATATCCAAATGAAGTTTGGGTTAGATAAGTGTAGGATTAAGACAATGACAAATGGAAAGTGGATTAAAAATTCAGGATATGCAGCAAGTAATGGTCAAGGTATGATCTTAAATATGACAGAAAATGAAAAATATAAATATTTAGATACATTCAAGCTCTGGGGATAGATCAAAAGCTGTCTAAGAGAATTGTAACAGAGAAATATTTAAGTCGAGTAAATGCTATACTTAAATCGAAACTATCTGCACGAAATATTGGTTTAGCAGTAAACACTTATGCTACCTCGATTCTAACATACAGCTTTGGTGTATTGAAATGGACCAATACTGAATTAGAAGCATTAAATATTAGCACTAGAAAAGCTTTCTATAAACACAGATGCCACCATCCGCATAGTTCAATCGAAAGATTTCATTTACCAAGAAGTCACGGAGGTCGTGGAATACCATGTATCAAAGCTAGACATCACATACAAATAGAAAAGCTTCGCCAATACTTCATGCAAAAGGCACTTACTAGCCGAATTCATCAAGCAATACTTGAAGCAGACTTAAACATATCACCGTTAAAGCTCACCAACAAAGATTATAACCCTAACTCTAAAATTTTAAGCCTCTCTGAGTTAAAAGAGCAATGGAAGAACAAGCGACTTCATGGACGTTATCCAACTACATTAGATAATAACGAAATAGACAGTTCTGCGTCTCAAGCATGGCTTAGGCATGGTAATATTTTTCCTGAAACAGAGGGTTTTATAATAGCTATACAGGATCAAGTAATTGCAACAAGGGTTTATCGGAAAACTATAATTAAGCAAAACTTAGATACTACCAAATGCAGAATGTGTGGAAGTGTAGACGAAAACATCGAACACATCATTTCTGGATGTTCAATGCTAGCACCAAAAGCATATCTCGATAGACATAATCAAGTAGCAAAAATATTACACCAAGAATTACGAACAAAATACATGGACCTAAAAGAGCACGTTCCCTATTACACCTACAACCCGCCTTTCGTGTGTGAAAACCAAGAAACAATAATTTATTGGAATCGTCAAATAATAACGGATAGACCTATTCCGAACAATATACCAGATATAGTATTATCCCTAAAACAAACAAAAATTACATACCTCATCGACATTTCAGTGCCACGTATAAATAACATAAAAAAAGCACACACAGAAAAAATAAATAAGTACATACCATTAGCAGACGAAATCAAGAAAATGTGGGAAGTAGACAAAGTTATAATCGTTCCAATAATAATTGCGGCAACTGGCGAAATTCCAAAAAAAATACACAATGGATTAAAAGTTCTACAGGTGAATCCAAAATTATATATTCACATGCAAAAAGTAGTACTGCTAAATACCTGTAACATAGTTAGGAGAGTTCTAAATGTATATTAGACTAAGTTATATTTACCTGCATATAAAGTGCTGTAAATGTATACATACTTACCTGTAACCAACAGACAAATAAATAATAATAATAATAATAAAAATAATAATAGAACTTTATTAAGACCAGAATCCAAACAGTGCAACAGAAAAGGAGAACAATAAGCGAATAAGCAAATAAGCAAATAATTTATGTTATTTATTAAATCCAATTATTCAATCCTACAATGGATATAAATAAAATTATACAATGGAATTGTAGGGGTATAATAATGCGTTACTGTGACATCAAAATGATACTAACACAGCATGAACCAATGTGTCTGTGCATTCAGGAAACACACCTTCAACAAGGACAACCGTATGCACTAAGGGGATATACAATTGAACGGAGAGATGGCGAGTTGAACGCTAGAGCTAGTGGCGGTGTTGTTATATTGACGAGAAGCGATGTATATTCTGCGCCAATAAGTCTCAACACGCGCCTTCAAGCGGTGGCTGTGCGAATTTCATATCCTATTGTCCTATCTCTATGTAATATCTACCTGCCCAGAGATGATTGGGATTTAAGAGACATTGAGAATCTTGTAGATCAACTCCCAACTCCGTTTCTACTTGTAGGAGACTTTAATGCTCACAGTCCTCTGTGGGGCTCTCAATCTAGAGACGCCAGGGGCCGTCGACTGGAAAACTTTATAGATCGTGACGATGTTCTATTGCTGAACACTGGAGCTCCGACGTATTTCAACTCTCGTTCACGTGATTTCCACGCGATTGATTTGGCCTTTTCCTCACCGATTCTGGCACCGCGCTTCACATGGATACCTATGGACGACCTACATAATAGCGACCACTTCCCCATCTGCATAGATACAAAAATTGCGAGACGGCCGATTGTGTCTATGCCTAGATGGCGCGTTGATAAAGCAGACTGGAACATCTTCGGGGAAAATGTATCCACATATATCAACCCCGAGCTTAGTCTATCCCAAGGGATGGAAGCCTTTACCAACGATTTTCTACAAGCTGCCCGAAATGCTATTCCTGAGGGAGGTGGTACGCCGATGGTGCGTAATGTGCCCTGGTGGTGCCTCGAGGTTAGGGATGCCATCAAAGGAAAGAGGAAGGCATTTAATTTATTTCGTCGATGTCCCACTGAAGAAAATGTGATTGTTTTTAAGAGAACCAGAGCCAATGCTCGTCGAATAATTCTTCAACGTAAGAAAGCTTCCTGGAACAAATACGTCTCCTTGATTAACCCCAGCACGTCTTCATCGGAAGTCTGGAAGAGGATAAAGCTTCTAGTGAATGGCAGAAGAACTACGTCCATCACTCGAATCATTACTCGAGATGGTATTACCACCGACATGCCGGAGTTAATCGCTGAGTCAATTGCTAAACACTACGAATCAATTAGCAGTTCTCATAACTACGAACCAACTTTTCGTGACAACAAGATAGAACGGGAAACTCCTCTCGACTTCACTACCGCTGACCACCTAGAATATAACGTACCCTTTTCGATGGCGGAATTTGACGAGGCTCTACGGTTTTCTAATTCTAAGGCGCCTGGATCCGATACAATTCTGTACGAATTTATCAAAAACCTTCCTTTGACTGCCAAGTTGTCCCTTCTGAATTTGTACAATCGCTGTTGGTCTGAAAATACTTACCCTGGGGAATGGAAAGAGTCCATCATCGTTCCCATCCTCAAAAACAGCAAAGATCCACAGATTCCTTCGAGTTATAGACCCATCAGTCTTACTTGTTGTATGGGTAAACTTCTTGAAAGGATGGTCAACAACAGACTTGTTTGGCACCTGGAGTATAACCGGTATCTCGCAGACCATCAGGCAGGATTTCGTAGAAACCGATCCACTCAGGACCAACTGATATACTTGGAGAACGCAGTACAGCGTGCGTTTAGGGACAAGAAACATACGGTGGCTTTGTTTTTCGACCTCGAAAAGGCGTACGACATGACCTGGCGGTAATTTGCCTCTCTTTCTAATCGACTACCTGAAAGAGAGAAGATTTAGGGTAAAATGCGGAAACGCGTTCTCGACGCCTAAGATTTTTGAGAATGGCATTCCTCAAGGCTCGCCCTTGAGCGTCACACTATTCGCGATTGCAATAAACGATATCGCATCGGGTATTAGTCCTGACGTAAAGAAATGTCTTTACGTGGATGACCTGGCAATATTTTGTTCAGACACAACTATCGGGAAAATAACTAGACGTCTCCAACCGGCTCTAAATAAAATTATCCAAAATGCCGAAAATTCGGGTTTTAAATTTTCGCGAAATAAAACCAAATGCATGCATTTCTGTCGTTTAAGAAAACCTCACTATGACCCACTTTTACACTTTAAGAATTGGCCAATCCCTATCTCAAGGTTGACCAAATTCTTAGGTCTAATTTTTGATGATAAACTCAGATGGAATGAACACACAGACTACATAGTGGATAAATGTAAATCTGTTCTTAATATTCTTAAGGGTCTTGCTGGAACAAAATGGGGAGCAGATCCCGACACCATGCTACAGTTGCATAAGTCACTTTTATTGTCTAAGCTGGAATATGGTTGTGAAGCTTACTCCTCGGCGCGCAAGTCAACTCTGGCTAGATTGGACCCTGTCCACCACGCAGGCATGAGATGCTCCATCGGTGCATTTCGCACTAGTCCCATCACTAAAATATTATCAGAGACAGGTTTCCTTTGCCTATCTCGTCGACGAGACCAGATCCTCTGTAGGTACGTCGCTAGGATTTGTGCCCAACCGGACCATCCGAATTATCGGATTCTCTTTGGAGATTGTCGTGAATTTACCGATAGGCCATCGATTACAAGACCGGCCGGGGTGAGAGCTTCTGAATTATTGAACACGCTGGACGTTCACCTTCCAGAAGTATTACCGTTAGGTCACGATGAAGTTCCGCCTTGGATGGTCCCTGAGGTAGATACTTGCCTCCAACTCACGGCTTTCAGAAAGGAAAGCACACCTGACTTAATTTATAAGCGACAGTTTGCATCTATAATGGACGCACACCGTAACTCAAAGGTGATTTACACGGATGGATCGCGAACTGAATCGGGGGTAGGATGTGCCATATGCATTGACGGCATAGCACATGGATGGAACATGTCCAATATGTGCACAATAATTGGTGCCGAAATGTATGCCCTATGGCAAGCCCTTTTGTACTGCCATATGTGCTACACAGTGACACGTTTCGTCATAATTAGTGACAGTTTGAGTGCTATAAGGAGTGCGAGGAGCTGTTTCTCTCGGGATCCGCTTGTCCAAAGATTACAGGCCTTATACAAAAACGTGGTGGAAACTGGAAAAAGTGTGACGCTACTGTGGGTACCTGGCCACGTAGGCATAGAAGGCAATGAAGTGGCCGACAAGGCGGCAAAACGTGCTACGACAGGAGAACAAGTGGATGTTCCGGAGGTGACACATGTAGAGCTAAAGGCAGCCTTGGATAAGTCGATTGGATACACGAAGCCCTGGAGACCACCTGTGCAATTGTCTCGAACGGAACGGATTAAAATCCAGCGCCTGAGAATGGGACACACGCAACTAACTCACGTCCACCTGTTACGTAACGAACCTCCTCCGGCATGCCAGAGCTGTGGTGATCAAATATCTGTTGAACACATACTGTGTATATGCCCGGGACTGCAGCGTCTAAGGATTTTATTTAAGTTGGTTGGGGAGAAAGAAGATTTACTTAGGCAGTCGGAGCATATTAAAAATGTTATTAGATTCCTAAAAGCTGCAGATTTATTTGATAGGATCTAACAAGTATAGTAGAGGCCAATGACCTTAGTTGTCGGCGCCTCAAATAAAAAAAAAATAAAGTAAATTAAAGATGGCCTTAGCCATGAGTTAGTTACAGAGGTGAAAAGGACAAGAGTTAAGAGGTAGGGTACATGGATAGACTCTCCAAACCGCATACTCACCTTTAACAGAGAAACCTTGCCCAAATTTATTAAAGCAGCTATATATCCTTTAAAGGTCAGACCATACATTCAAGCTCCACTCCGGTGTTTTAATTGTCAACAGTTTGGGCACTCGGCGATCCACTGTAAAAATGTAAAGCTATGCGTATGCGGAAAACCAACTCACGAAGGCACTGCATGTCAAGATCCAAAAGAGTGCCCTAATTGCAAAGGGGAACTCTCAGCGGCATGGAAAGGATGTCCTACATACAAAAAAGAATAAAAAATTAAGGAGGTCATGGTATTACACAAGGTACCGTACTTCCAAGTAAAACAAATGGAGGGATCGGCAGTCGCCAGTCACGCATCCTTTGCTGAAGTGGCTGCATCTTCCAATCATGGTACGGCGTTGAAAAATTCTAATTCCTGAAATCAGAAAGTTAATTAAAGAAGAAGTCCGGTATTTGCGAGAAACACAACTGGTCCAACGCCTCATATCGCTCAAAACGCAGAAATAGTTGGCGAACTAAAGAAAATTATACGAGAAGAGTTCAGCTCTATGCAAAGAACTTCATCTGCAATATCTAACCGGACCGAATTAGAAGCTATGGAAGATGAATCCCAAGTTGAAAAAAGAAATCCAAGTGCCAGCTGTTCATAGCCATCAGGGGATAGCGAGCGAGGAGACGAACCTAAATCTGGAGTTCATTCGCCCAATTGCTCGTAAAGAGAAAAAAAAGGTCGGCAGACCAAGAAGAAAAAATAGGAAAAATAGCGCTAGTAGGCCCACCAGCAGCGCAACGACTAAATGATAGCCTATCTGTGATATTTATGAAATTTGTGATAACTCTAAATCTGTGATATTTTACTTTTGTCTTATTGTCCATTTATACGTATATATGTCCTTTGTCACATAGTATTTATTTATATCTGTATTTATATATACACAAAATATTTATTTATTTATTCCTTATTCATGTATAATCTCATGTCTATCTACGCTCCCCAATCCAAATTAGATTACTCAACATCATCCATTGTAAATAGCACTCACCAACCATGGCAAAAATAATACAATGGAATTGCAACGGAAGTAAAAAAAGCTTAGAGGAATTGAAGATTGGGGAATATGAGCCATTTGCCATCTGTTTGCAAGAAACCCATCTTCGGGAAGGCAGCACGTTTCAATTAAGAAACTTTAATTGCGTTAGATACGATGAACCATGCGGTAGCAAAGCAAAAGGAGGAGTCGCAATTTTATCTACTACTAATTGCGTATACAAAGCGGTAGACTTAAAAACAAGACTACAAGCAGTAGCGATATCTTTAGACTCCCCGGTAAAAATAGCACTATGTAACGTATATTTACCAGAAGATAACTGGAGAACCAAAGATCTCGAAAACCCACCTTCTTCAACTCAAGACCTAACTCTTTCTTTGCTATTGATCTCACCTTAGCCTCTCCACAACTGGCTTTGGAACATACATGGGACCAGATACCAGACTTCCATGGAAGTGACCACTTACCAATTATAATATCTAAGGACATAAGAGTTGCAAAACCTAACATAAAAAGTAAATGGCTGCTAAAACATGCAAACTGGGAAGAATATAAAGATAACATCTCACATATAAACAGAGACCAAGTGATTGAGGTAATGGTTGTTAATTTCTCAAATGATATAGCCCACGCAGCAAAGAAATCTATACCAATTTCAAAGGGGAAGCTAAAAAGACCACCTGTACAATGGTGGAACCAAGATATAGCCAATTTTATAAAAAACAGAAAAATAGCTCTAATTATCTTCTCTCGAAATCCTACAGTAACAAACCTGATTACCTTCAAAAGATCGAGAACAATAGCAAGAAGACTAATATTGAACTCCAAAAGAAAATCATGGTAGAGGTACGTGTCAGAACTTACCCCAAAAGCACCATGCACCGAAATGTGGCATAAAATAAAAGCCATATCAGGAAAACTGGTTCCGCAACCTCAAATTAAACTCCAACAACATGGAACAATAATATCAGACCTGGTTGAAGTTGCTGAAAGCATATCAGTGCATTACGAATAATTAAGTTCTTCAATTAACCATAGTGAGGAATTGATCAACATTATTAACTCTAAAGTTACACACGTTGATTTTGCAAAAGCAGATACAAATAAATACAACTCCCCTATTTCAGTTAGTGAACTAAAACAAGCACTGAGGTCAGTAAAAGAAACGACCCCCGGTATTGATAACATTTCCTATGGAATGATTAAAAACCTCCCACCCCACGGATTAGACGACTTGTTGTTTCTATACAACGAAATATGGACAAAAGGGGAATTCCCTTCAGACTGGAAAACAGCTCTGATAATTCCCGTTCCAAAACAATGCAAGAATCCAGTTAATACAGCAAGTTACAGGACCATTTCACTACTAAGTTGTCTAGGGAAAATTCTGGAAAAAATTGTGAATACAAGATTAATTGACCACTTAGAAGAACACCAATTGATTAACACATTCCAATCAGGATTTCGAAAATCTTACTCACCCGGGACAATATTTTGTTTCTCTCAAACGCCATTCAGGAGACTTTCACTAACAGGGGACATTGTACAGCAGTTTTCTTCGACTTAGAGAAAGCATATGACATGGTGTGGAAACCGGGAGTCCTAGAAAAGATACATGAATGGGGAATCAAGGGAAACATGACATTATTTATCAAATCCTTCCTAACGGACAGAAGTTTTTATGTAAAAGTAGGCGATCATATGTCTACAAAACGTATGCTAGAAAACGGCATCCCCCAAGGTTCCCCCCTAAGTGTCACGCTATTCATTATTTCAATAAATGAGCTAACATCCGGCTTGGATGCTTCAATCGGACGATGTATCTACGTAGATGGCATTGTAATTTTTACCTCATCCACAGGAAATACCTCACATAACGCATATATGCAGCATGCTGTTAATTCAATACATCAACAAGCAGATGCTAAGAGGTTTCGTATCTCTTCCACAAAAACCGTATGCATGCATTTTTGCAAATTAAGGAGTCCCCACTAAGTGGGGCGCCGACAGAGAAATATTAATAAGACTCTACAAAACATTAATCCAACCTATTATCGACTACGGATCTATAGCGTATAGAGCAGCATCTAGGTCGATCCTCAAACCCTTAGACGCTTTACAGAACTTATGCCTACGCTACGCAATAGGTGCATTCGTTACAAGTCCCTCCAGCAGTGTAAGAGCAGAAGCAGGCGTACTACTTCTAAAACTAAGAAGAACTTGGCAATTTCTAAAATATGCTACCAAAATCCGTGATGCACCTCACCACTACAATAAAGCTGTCCTATTTAAAGAGGAACCAATTACAGAAAAAAGATTTAATCTACCTGTAATCTACAGACTTAAAGAAGAACAACGCAAAATACATCTGGACGATATAAACGCAATAAATGAAACACTACTGAAAAGTAAAATTTGGCAAATGTGGGAAGAAGAATGGAACAGGGGAAACAAGCTGCTGAAGAAACACATTTCTACGCCGCAACAGAGAAAAGCGTATCCAAATCTAAAAATAAAGAGTACATCATAATGACCAGATTGAGGATAGGACACACTGCAATCACTCATGCATATTTACTAACGAAAAGTGAGAGACCACTTTGCAACCACTGTTCTCAAATACTCACCGTAGAACACATATTTGAAGACTGTATACAACTTCAGCCAATAAGAACCCGACTAATGGTAAACAATGGGATTAGCCAAGCCCTAAAACCAGAAACAAAAAAAATTAGAAATGGGCTAAAATTCTTGAAAGAAATACATTTATTAAATAAAATCTAAATGTACTTACCAAAAATGCTAATAAGGGAAACATGGCTAATAACTTAACAGTTGACGGCATTAATAAAAAAAAAATTGCAATTCATGGCCGTAACCACAAGGCGGGCTCAATAGCTAACACCATTGTCCTATCATCTAAACCTTGACGATAAAGAAAAACAAGATAAAATATACCTAAACCTAATGTAAACAATTATAAATAAACTAAAAAAAAAAAATTCTGTAATCAGCTCAAAAATTGAAATTAGTAATTAAAGTTGTTGAGTTTATTGTTTCATCCGAAACAGATCATTTGACAGCCTTCTTTTAATTACACTAAGAGGTGGACTTTTATAGACTTATATCTGCAAACTAAAAGATCGCTTAAACTTTGTTGATTTGTGGTGAAGAGGAGTTATGCGGCCCCGGTATCTAGTGGTTATATTGTGAACATCAGTCCTGAAAGTGATTTTATTGTATAACTATGGCGGTGTTTTATATACTATAATTTTATGATATAATAATAATTCTACGATTAGTCATTGTCAACCACCCAGCATCCGACAGCTTGTATGAAATTCGCTCATACTTTCTAATGCCGTAAATAAACCGCAGACATGAATTTTGAACCTTCTGTATACGATTAAGGGATATATTGTCTTTAGCAGAGTGATAAATATGTGAGCAAAAATTGAAATGCGATAAAAGCATTGCAGAGTCTCAATTTCGTTTTAATACTAAAATAAGATCTATAGATATATAACTGCCGTAAATGCTGGTAACTAGTTCATATATATTTCGTTATTTGATCTCGATATCTGAAACCATTGTCCAACGTCAATCCAAGACTTTTAGCCTTATCCGAAAATTGAATATTTTGTCCATCTATACGAATATTCATGTTGCGCAAAAGCTCTAAGCAAGATGTGCTATTGCCAAATACTGTGGCAACATATTTGTTTGGGTTAACCTTAAGACAATGCCTTTCAGACACCGCTTGAATGTATTCCAAGTCAGAATTGATTTCAGTTTCAGCACGCTTTCAATCATATGGTCTGAAACTGTGGTATAATTGAATGTCATCCGCATATAAATGATACCGGCAAAATTTGATTTTTTTAACAAGCACACTGGTGTAGATGGCAAATAAAAGTGGTCCTAAAATAGAACCTTGCGGTACACCTCAATGTAGTCCTTGGATATCCGATGTAATGGAATCAATTTTGACAAATTGTTGACGATTGGGTAAATAGTTTTGCATAAGAGCCACGTCTTGGTTCCCTAAGCCAACAAAACGCAGGATATCGATTAAGATTTTGTGATTAAGGTATCGAATACTTTACTATAGTCCAAGCATATAAGAACAGTTAGATACCCTTTATCATTTGCTCTTAAGATGTCATCAGTTACGTTCAGTAAAGCAGTGGCGCCACTGCAATTGGCTCTAAAACCTGACTGTACCTCGGGTAAAAGGTTGTTGTAATTCACAAACGAAATAAGTTGGCTATAGAGAACTTTTCCCAAAATTTTTGAAAGACACAGAAGGATACTAATAGGTCCGAGGTCTTTTAATTCAGATGGCTGCTTAATTTTGGGAATTGGTTTAATTACTGCTAACTTCCAAACATCTGAGACAACACACTCTAACATACAGGTATTAATCAAATGCGTGACATAAGGAATGATAACTGGGCAGCACAATTTTGACATATTAATATTAAATTCATCACTACCTATTGCGTAAGGGAGAATAGTACATTGGTACGGTAAGTGATCTAAATATATTTAATTTTCTGAATGCACGTATGCTTTTTTAAATAATAGTTAATAATTTTTGAGTTCGTGTGGCAATAACTACATGAATTTGTAAAAATTTAGTAGTCTCGAATGAAACCTAACCTATAAGTAAAACGGCGGTAACAAATATTATTGCATTAACGGGCATTTGGGGCGAATAGGACCATATGAACGGGTGATAAGGACTCTGTCCCCCATCAAACTTATTGTTAATGAATAGTATGGACGAATAAAAAATTATTGTTTAATACAGATGGTTCATACAATAAAATTTTACGTCGATGGGCCCTGGACTTCACAAGATATGGCAGCTATGCAACCAATAAATACAAACTCTTTATCAATTAGAAAACAAGCCAAATTTAATATCCAAAACTTGCTTGTCGGATTCAAATGTTGTTACACATGGGACCAAAATGATACTTAACAAGTTTTACTGCGAACAAGAAAAACAGTTGGTTGATCACATTCTCGACTTGCAATCCCGGTTTTATGGAATAACTACAATGGACTGCCGAAAATTAGCTTTTGATTTAGCAGAAAAATTAAAGTTAAATCATACGTTTAACCAAGAAGCAAAACTAGCAGGTATCGACTGGTTAGCGGGCTTCAGGAAAAGAAATCCCCAAATCTCCATTCGTGCTCCTGAGGCTACAAGTATGGCTAGGGCAGTAGGATTTAATAGGCCTCAAGTGGAAAGGTTCCATAATTTATTAGAAACTTGTTTGAAAAAGTATGGATTTCAGGCTGACCAGATTTTTAATATCGATGAGTGTGGTGTTAATACTGTTCCTGTTCCAAGAAACATATTAGCCAAGAAGGGAAAAACACAGATTGGTCGTATTGTTAGTGCAGAAAGAGGGTTCAACATTACCGCCGTATGTGGAATATCTGCTTCGGGATATTATTTACCCCCATTTTTCCTTTTTCCTAGGCAAAGAATGAATCCATTGTTGATGCGAGGTTGTCCTGCGGGGTCAATTGGATATGCTAATACTTCAGGGTGGATGGATAGTGACCATTTCTTAAAGTTCCTTGATCACTTTATAGGTATCGTAAAACCAACAGCCGAGCGAAAAATTCTTTTAGTATTCGATAACCATACCAGCCAAAGAACACTTGAAGCTATTACTAAAGCCAAATAAAATAACTTAGTCCTAATATCGCTTCCTCCTCATACTAGTCCTATGTTGCAGCCCCTCGATTGTTGCGTGTTTGGACCCTTGAAGGCACAATATGTCAGAGAATGCGATGTCTGGCATACAAATCATCCTGGTCAATGAATCACAATTTATGACATTGTGGAAATATTTGCAAAAGCTTTTGCACATATTTCAAGTATGGGAAAAGCCATAAAGGGATTTGAGGTAGCTGGTATATGGCCATTTAATAATATCTTAGGTGGTCCTCTGTGCCCCCTTCTCCCCTATTGCATTTTACTTGAGGAATACTATTAATAAAGTAGTCTAAGTTTAATTAATAATCTCATATTACACGTAAGCCATGGAATACGTCGTTCAGTAGATAAAATTTTTTTTTAATGGAAGCGTAGGTATCAAAAAGATTTAAAATGTATGAATTGAATAGCTTTATTTTGTTATTAATACCCGCTACTTTAAGAATATAGTAAAAAGGCATTGATCGTCATTGAAACCTTCCATATTTATATTCTGAAAATCTCTGAAAACTTTACGTATCAGAACTGGCTCTACTATTTCCATGTTAATATTACAAAAAAACTGTGTCATGATCAGATAGGTCACACTAAATTACACCACTGTCAGCCACAGAACTATGATCCGAAACTACACTCAGTTCTATAAGCGATGCTGATGTAGAAGTAATCCAGGTGGATTGATCAATGATTTGTACAAGATCAAGAGATGCTAGTAAGGTATTAAGGTAAATAGTGGCTGCATCATTAATTTTTCTTGCAATCTATATTAAAATCTCCCAAACAATATATTTTACTACATTCCGGTAATAGACTTAGAATGGAATTTTTAAATTCGACAAGAAATGTTTTGTATTCGTTTCTGTTTGGGTTATAGACATCACCAATAATAATTTTATTTGTATTTAGAGTGATCTGTAGCCACAGTTGTTCTATAATTGAATCTTCAAGATTAATAATTCCAATCATTCTTGTCGATTACAGTCACCTCTTTCAAATAATAAGTACACTATAAGAAAGTTTTTGAATATGTATTATAACTTTTTACCTAACGCTAAGAAAAATAATTAATATTTAGTATGGTGAAAGAATTATATCTGAGCTAGATCAGATTAGAAATTATCATATTTTATATAATTTTTATATTTACAGCATTAGTGTTTAAATATAGTTTTTGTTATATGACATTGCCTGGGGGCATCTCTTTAAATAACTAGATTAATAGGAACGCAAAATGACGGCAGAAGAAACCTAAACCTACATCTTGTAGGTTATGATTATGAATCACAAAGAATACGAAGGACTAAATAATGAAATTACAAGAAAAAATAAGTTAATTAAAAATGAAAATGTTCTAACTGAAGGAGGACAATGAGTAACTATGAAGGTATTACGCTACCACAATGCAATAACGCAATTCAAAATATGGAAAAAATGTAAAATTGTTAAGATTGAATCATCATATTTTATATCAGTAATAAATAACAAAAACAAAGGTCGACTGTGAATGTCCCTTTAATACAAAAATTAAACCGGATCTTTAAAAATTCAAGAATTCATAACACGAATTATTAAAAGTGAAAATAACTTGTTATAAACAAATGAAATTCCGATCGAATTTTCGATTGGCAATCAATTTATATTTATGAATACTTTTTATACGGATAAATTAAAAAAAAAGTTAACAATCTAACCTTCTAGAAGTTATTAAGATAGTGATACAACAAATTTTTGAAGGACTTGCACTAAATAAGTGTACTGTTACTAATTTTTATGATTAATGTGATTGATCATCATCAAATCAGAATTGTCTAACAATGTATTTAATAAAATCAGTAAGTTAATTTACCATCTCAAAAAAAACCGCAAGTGACATTGAATTAAAAAAAAAAGTACAATTACGATTTTACATCTAGAAATCTGCAGAAACCGCACAACAATCCTTGATCTAATCGTTATCTAAAATAAGTGAGGTTTTACAAGAATAAAAACAATATAAATTTTCGTAATTATTTTGTGGTTTTAGAAAACGCTACTTGATGATTCTAATTAACTTTTTAAGTGAATGTAGAACAGTTGGTTTTTGCTGCCATATTTTAATATATTATATGCTGTTTATTTTCTATTTTCTATCGAAACTTGCTTGTGCTAATATTTCAACAAACCAACTCAGGGGAGACCGGTGCACATTTGGACACATATTTTAAAACACCAATATCTTAGCTTATTGAATGTAGACATGTTTTCAACAATACACTCTAATATGATTCTTTGCGTATACATACCTACATCGATATTCAACTATTAGATCGGGAGATACCCACAGCCCTTTTTCCGTGACTTGACGGTCAGGGGCCAACTCGTCAATTTTAATACTCCATAAGATTAGGAGGGATTATTAGACAGACCAACTCGGCAAAACTGATATAATTAGACGAGCCATCCCAGCAAAACACTTAATTTTGAATAAACTACTAATCTTCGTAGGTAAGGTCCTCCCCAAGATGGGATTTCACTTTAACTGAGTAAGTACCTTGATAATAAAACCCATATTATTATATCATTTATCTTGTTTAAACTAAAAATATCTAAGTATATAATAAAGTACTTACATTTAATAAAAATCTTAAACATTACACAAGTTACTATTATACTACCGGGTGGTGAATAGTCGGACGCACCATATGAAATCCAATGAGAAAACATAAACTCTCGAATTCCTGCTTCCCTAATTATTTTACATAAAAACTGTATAGCAACTTTCCTTTAAAGAATTGCATTCTCTACCAGAAACTATTAAAAATATTTTACAGCGTACGCTAATTTCAGCACCAGGACAGCAATGAAATGCCACAATTAATGAAAAAAATAGGTTAATAAATAAAGTAAATTTGATTAATGAAAACTATTTATTGGAAGAATTACTATCAAATTAGAAAATAATGAAACGTTGCTTCCTTTGTGTAATTGTGACTAAAATTATGAAGCTAGCATTGAAAGAAGTGTTATTAAAACAATTATTAATAAAATCTTTAACTTCTCAGCTGTTGTGAGCAGGGCAACCATCCATTTGCAACCAAATTTCTTGTTCCTGGGGAGCTACTTCTGCTAAAGCCGGTAAAATTTGCTCTTCCAGCAGATCCAAAAACCTAATATGTTGTCCGAATATCCTTACCCTTAATCTTTTGACGATATTGAAATCAGGTCTTTTTGTTGACCAAATCCTATAATTTTGCACGTTTGGTTCATTATTTAACGTAGCGTACACTCATCCGTAAAACAACTGTCGGTCTAGATTAGCTTTCTCCAGCATCACATAACAGCGTTTTTCTCAAATTCCCTAGCAAGCAACTACTAATGATACTGAAGTTTGTATAAATGATAATTATTCTTTTCCAAAATTTTTAACGCGGTTTTATTATGTATTTTAAACTGGTTCGCAATTTCTCGAGAGATTTATACCAGAATTTTCAACAACTACAGTTAATACATCTGGAGTATTTTCATTTTCAAACACATTCCTTTGAATATTGGCTTCATAATTTTTGGCGCATTTTCACAAAGGTAAGCACCGTTCCACTATTTTCAAATTTGGTAATAACTCTTCCAATTGTAGTATGGCTTGGAATTATGTCTTGATATTTCGCGCTAAATATCTTACTGTACTGTACTATTCTTTCTGAAACGGTATCCTACATTACCTAAGTCTATTGTTATTACGAATAGATTGACAACATGACAATATTTATAATAATTTTGCAAGATAACGTCATCCTATCATTTCATTGCTGTCCCAATGCTGTTACACGTCCAAACCGCACTAGGCGTCGTGCATGCTTACTAATATAAGCGGGTTGCCAAGCCAGCTAACAGGGAGATGGGCGTGGTCGAAATAATAAGTAAAATGAATGATTAATATGCTCAAACACCTTACACCTACATTCAAATAGCTCAATTCGGGAAAATATGTCTCTAGGCGCCACCACAATCGAAACTTTGCTAATATAATTGTCTTAAGCTGGATGTTAATTAACCCTACTTGATTGTGGAAAGTAGGATTGTGCTTACTCGGTAAACTCCTATACGAAGATTCTAAAACAAACACTCGTCCCAAACAATTCAACTCAAACTCAAATAAATTTAGTACTACCCAGGTTATTAAAAACTTTTTGAATACACCTCGTATACCAAAACTTCCAAAATAAATTTGATCATTCAAATTCATTCAATGAACGGTAATCAACAATTATATTTTCTACTTATTACTGAATAAAATATTTCTTCATCCAACATTCGGTAATTAATTTTTAAAATTCTTAACATGAACGATATCTTTTAAATTTACTTTACTTTTGAATCGTATTTGACATTCGTAAACATTTAAGGTTTCAAAACTCAAACTTTTATTATACTTAATGAAATTTAAACTAACAGCTGATCTGTTAATAGTGCATTGCACTATTAAAACAAATATGAAAATTTTGCAATCAACCTGACTAATAAAATCTTTCTGGTTGCTCATAAATCTGAAAATTAAAATATGCAAGGCTTGCTTTTAAAATTGTCAAAACAAGATCACCAATTAAGTAAATGTTACAACTGTGTTTCATACCTGGTTAAATAAACAACAAAGTAAAAAAAAAATATAACGATAAATATATATTGTCCTGCATAAAATAATCAAAAACAAATGTTTACATACACAAGGATATTTACATATACCTCAACAACGTGGTTGAAAATCAAAACCACACGTCACTGCCAATTTCTGCAAAATTCTTAATACTAAACAAACCATACAATAAGACTCAAGAACGATTATCTCTTCCTTTCAAAACTAACCAATAATTTAAACAACTATACGCAAATAAACTAACAAAAAGATAATCGGGCTTAAATGAGTTCTTAAAAATTCCTTAAATCTAATTTCTTACTTAATCCATTAATCCTTGGATTTTCTTTCTTCTTTATCTCGTAAATCAAATATTTGTAGTCCATTTGTACTCCTTAAAATTGCCTGAAGCACATTACAAAGGCTCAACAAAACTTATTCCTCTGTGCACTCGCGAACAGTCCAATAACACGTAATAAACTGTATACGTTTGGTTGCCTCCTAAAATTTCTAGCAACCTTTACACCAATCTAGTCCCTTATACAAATAAAACTTTCGATGTCATATAACGTTACTTAAACATTGGCTTAATATACAACGAACGCTTCGTTCACTTAACAGGTGGTCTCATAAATACTTTTAGCTGAATCTCGTTACAAGAACACGGGCTGCACTTAACACTTTAACATAACAACTGTTATCTTTTATTCAAATCTGCTTACGCACTTATTATTTTCTTGAAAATAAACAAACTAATTTTATCTTCAATCTCAATTTTATTATCGTTTTATTTATGAATGTCTTTTACGATTCATCCCCGGTTCGGGTTACGCAGTTGTTTAAACAATTACTGCCTCATTAAAATTCACAAATATACTCCAACATCATCACATTCTATCACACAACCTTCGCACGCGCGTTTCTCACCAACAGCCAAAAACGAAAAAGCTTAACTTTAACTTGTCAATCTCTGACTTTCCTATTTATAACTTCAGTCATCCATCTTTAAACATGTCTTCCTTCCGCGTTATATTCTCCAATAATATTCATTCAAAATTCCATAGTTCTGATAGCTGCTTCCCTCTATACAAGCACGCGTGTAATTACAATACATCGCCATATTTGTTTTCACTTACAAATTTTTCAATTACTTCATGAAGAAATCATTTTTCGTCACCACATTCATTCAGTAGCCACTCTGGTCCATTACGCAACTTTTAACATTTATCTCCAACCTGCGCTCGATCTCGTTCCGCAACATTTGCAAAAATCAGTACCGTCTAAGGTCTCAAATTCCATATACATACACGTATTCTCAAAACAATTGCACAACATTACAAAACCCTTCGGAAATTAACACTTAAACATACCCAATCTTTCTCTACATATTTTCTAAAACATTCTACACTTATTCTTCACATTTTCTGACCAAGATTACTCATCTTATCTTCAAACATTCCATTCCTAACGGTAGAAAAACAGTAGCGATACAGTGGTAAGCATTATCGTCCCTTCGTCAAATTTCTCTTCACATTTACATTCATCAGAATCTAATTATTCCAACACTAAAGTCTCTCTAATATTCAAATACACGTATCTACATACTGAATTATATTTCTCCTAAATTTCCAGTGGCGTATCATACACCCACATACATTATGCACACACACAAAAAAAAATTTTTTTTTCCGTTCAAACTCAATACACTCATACTTAAAACACGTAACACACGTCATTATAACATCCTACATACAGGGTGCGTCATCGCAACCTGACAATGCAGTGCAGGAATGGTACAAAATTTTTGCAATTTTTGAAATTAACGTAAGCTGTAAAATATTTTTAATAGTTTCATCCGACGGAGATTTCAATTCTTTAAAGTAAGCTCCTGTAGAGTTTTTACTTATAATTAGGGAAGCAGGAATTCGAGAATTTATGATTTCCCATTGGACTTCCTATGGTGCGACTGATCATTCATCATCCGGTATATTTTATGCCTATCAGAAGCTGCCTTAAAAAATTCGTATTCTAATAGTGCACTTTGGCGTAACTCCATGTGTGTGCGTGTGTGTGCGTGAGTGTGCGTGTGTGCGTGTGTGTGCGTGTGTGTGCGTGTGTGTGCGTATGTGCGTGTGTATGCGTATGTGTGCGTGTGTGTGCGTGTGTGTGTGTGTGTGCCCGTGTCGTTGTGCCGTGTGCGTGTGTGTGTGCGTGTGTGTGTGTGCGTGTGTGTGTGTGCTGTGTGCCCGTGCTGTAGTTGTGCTGTGCGTGTGTGTGCGTGCGTGTTGCGTGTGTGTGTGCTGTGTGTGTGTGCGTCATGTGTGTGTATGATGTGCGTGTGTGTGCTGTGTGTGTGTGTGACATATGTGTGTGTGTGTGTGTGTGTGCGTGTGTGTGTGTGCGTGTGTGGTGTCGTGTGTGTGTGTGCTGTGTGTGTGTGTCGTGTGGTGTGCGTCGTGGGGTGTCTGTAAGTTTGGGTGGGTATGTGTTGGTGTGTATGGGTGTGTGGTGTGTGGGTGTGTCGGTGTGTGGATGTGTGTAGGTGTGTGTGTGGGTGTGTGGGTGTGTGGGTCTGTGGGTGTGTGCGTATGTTCGTGTGTGCGTGTCTGCGTATATGCGTGTGTGCGTGTGTACGTGTGTGCGTGTGTTCGTGTGTGCATATTGCGTGTGTGCGTATGTGCGTGTGTGCGTAAAATTAATTAAATATGAATGAAAATTGTTAAACTGTACTATTGATTATAGAAGCTGACAGCTTTGAAAATTTTTTTAATTTAACATGCATTTATGTCTATTAATTTCTACCTGACATGAAGTTTTAAACGTCAGTTTAACATGGATAATTGTTTTCGTTTTTACAATGTTACAATGATATGATTTTATTTTATTTTGCCACCATAATGTTCTTTATACGCCCCCAAATGCGGGCGTAATGTGGTCTTTATAGCACGGAAATGTCATTGTTGCTAAGCAGCATGATTGCCAGCAAACACATGACATGATATGTCACGTAAGTTGAAAAAATTATTGAAACAACAACCTTACTATACAACCTTTATTAATAAAAATAATAGTAATGAAACTTATTCTTTATAAAAATTGAAAATACATTTGAAATTGTAACTCCAGATGAGCCAACACCAAAGCTGGCAGTTCCTTCGCCGTTTTGTGGTATACACATAGCTACTGCACCAGTAATGTTCTGAGCAATTTTAATTGTATTTTGCAGAGAATTCTCTACATATGATTCGGCTACTTTATCCGATCGCCATCCACCAAGCTGCTTCAGTGCCCTTGTATCACCGCCGCTTTCTGCAAAGATCGTCGCCGCACTCCTGCGAAAGCAGTGCCCTGTGTACTTATGGGCATCCGGTAGACTGAGGAACTCTTAACTCTTAACTTACTTAACTTAACTAACAAGTACGTATGATCAGGCGCCTTCAACATGAATTCTTCAATTTGATGCCGTTGCAATACATAGGACTTTTTAGCTTGATCACCTACAGAATTATTCTTCATGACTTCTGTGAGCATGGAAAAACGAGATATATCAACATCTTCCTTCAACTTGAACATCTTTTTCAATTTAGAATATAAACACCACAGTGACGACGGCTTATAGATCTTTGACTGCAAAAATAGATATTTACTGAATAGAGATAATTGACTAATGTATATATATACAATCCCTTACCATTTGAGACAAGTATGCCATCACAACTTTTTCATCACATTTTGTGGACACATTTTTTGCGCAAAACTTTTCGTACTCTTTTATGTATAAATATTTCGATTTACTTGGAATTATTTTTGCCTGGGTGGCCTCAAATTCATCTAAAATTTCTTGTGAATAAGTATTTGCGTTTTCACCTTCCATTTTAGAATGCAAATTAATTACAAACAAACAGTACCTTAGCAACAATTTAGCAATATCACAGTATCTTAGTAACAACAAATTAGCCTACTGTCGACTTTATTTCACTGCATTTGCGTTTAAAAACTTGCCGAAAATACTGAATCTTTTTAAAATTTTGTTCCAATTTCATGGTGCAAAATAAAATAAAACATTGTATGTACCACGGGCATAATTGTAGATTATGGCTCTCAGGAATATAAAAACCCTCCGCTTCGCGTCGGGCTTTTAACATTCCCTCAAGCCATAATCTTCTGATTATGCCCTTAATACATAAATATCTATTGTTATTAATGTTATAAAAAATGTTATTAAGATTATTTCATTTCCAATTTCTAGGTCGTGTTCCACACCAGAAATTTATATAAACAAAAGTTTCATATTGTAACAATGTATTTAAAAATATATGTATATTCGTGTGGATGCGATAAAAAGCAGACGTGAAATGTGAATGAAATGATATAGATTAGTTGTAAAAGTTCAATGGCTAGAATTTGCGGTCAAAATGGTGGAGAAATGTGGCATCTTCAGATATGTATGTATCTGTTAATAATCTGCAATTTTGAAATTTACGTACAAAAATAGATGCAAAAGGCCAAACTCTCGTAAGAGTGGTGTGAATAGAAATTGCGAAGTTTATTATAACTTTTAACGGCCACAAATTGATATCAAGTTCTTTCTGCGAAACATTAATGACCGTTTGTAAAGCAGTGCTTATTTGGTAATAAACAAAATATAAGAGGAATTTAATGCCCGTTACTAATACAATATATGGAAAACAAACATTGTGGACAGCATTTAAAGGTACTGTCCATGTAGTATGTGTCGGATTGGGCCAAGTACTTTAAATTAGGTGAGTGTTCAAAAATAATAATATTTTTAACATATCATTATACAAAGTAAAATACTCCTCTCAGTCTGTTATGACGGTTTTGTAATCAATGATGAGATGAATTTCTTCTCCTTTTTGGTATTATGCATTTTACCTTTAACCATTTTTTTTTTTGATATTATGACGTGTAAGAGCGATATCAGTACATGTAAATGCTTCCTTGAATGCTGACTGAGCTATTTCCGAATTTATTATTTTCGAAGGTCTTTGGCAAACATCTTCCACGGCTTTTCTTTTGCGAACATTGTTGACAACTTGTCTGTTTAAGGTATGCACATCAGCAGGGTAATTTTGGGTCAAACTGTAACCGATACTTGCTATTATTTTAGCTCGTAGATTCTCGTTCCAGAGTTTCCTGATGGACCTTTAGATCACCCTATATATATATATATATATATATATATATATATATATATATATATATATAGGATCGGAAGGAACGGAGTTAGGGTTCTAAGGGGGAAAATACTACCCCAACATTCGCCTAAGTAGCCGCACATGGTGTGCACATACGCAGTGACCATGCCGCTACATGTGTATGAGGAAAATCCCCAGAAAAAAACCTCATACAAAGTAGACGGTAACAGAAATCGAACCCATTACCTCCCGAATCCTATGCAGGTCGTGTCACCACTACGCTACCAGCTTGGTGATCTCCAGATATTTATAAGAATCCTCTTTATTTGAAAAAAATTTGGGAAAAATACACACTGTGGCGAAACTTGCCCTACGTGACTCCACAAAAGGAAGAAGAGACCAGCGACTTAAAATCCGACTTATAACAGTTTTTAGAATTTGCCTATTTATATTTCTCAGTATGATTGTATGATCATGTTCAGAGTACCGATAAAGAATTCCGCTATTGCTAATTTCCACGGATGAGTATTTATACAAAACCGAAGCGATCCTTTTGTCATCACTTAACTCGGTTAGTTCAATTAGCTAAGATGGCTTCTTCACGATTGTAACTTTGTTAAAATTTAAAATAAAATGGTTATAACTGTATCTTACTTTTTTTCGTCAGTAAACTTTTGTTATCGTGGATAACTGCGAACACGCTTCCATTCATACAACCCCCACAGCACAATATTTGTTCACAGAGGATGAACATTTTTGACGAGTTGGCCTATACCGGATTTGACCCAGTATGTCTTTAACAGGGTAAGTAAATACGTTATTTCTGATCATTTTTTGTTAAGAACAAAAAAGATAAGGATAAGTATGAATCTTCAGACTTAAAAATAACTGAATACCTCATTTACAGGTGTAATTTTATTATTAAGTGCGATCTTGCGTTTTGAAAATTTTTATATTTGGGCCAAGGAAAGACCAAGTTTAAGACTATGTTCTGACGAAGAAATTTTAAAGATAAGTGCTACAGGGTGTTCAAAATATATATTCAAACCTGCGAAACTTGAAATTCAAAATTATCACTTTTCTCAAATAGTATATTTTTGTGCTGTGTTAAAGAGAATTAAAACCACAATAAGTATGTCCTATACCTATCTCGTACTGTTTTTGAGTTGTTTTGATTTTTCTAAATTATTCAATATTTCAATAATTTTTCTTGTGATTATTCGCAGTATCCATAAAATTTGAAAACAAGCGTGACAAAAAGTTGGATTAGATACTAAACACTAACATAGATATAAATTAACTCCAACAGAAAATATATTAGGATATCATAATGACTTAATATAAAATAAACGAGCATTCTCAAGTCATTGGATAATTGTAAACGGTTACTAATAAATTATTCTTAAAATATGTCTCTCCTGCTGAATGCATACATTTAGTCGTTTCTTTATGTTTTCCTTCAAGTTTCCCAGCATCCCCAGTATTATTGTTCCACAAGCGTCTCGTATCCTATCGTCCCTCTCTTTTTTTGTAGTGGGTGATGTGACATATACACGTTCTTTAATATGTCCCCATAAGAGGAAATGTAATGGGGTAAGATCGCACGACCTTGTGAGTCGCTGGACAAGATCTCCACGCCCGATCTATTTTTGAGGGTAATTATCATCTAAAAATTCACCTACCTCGCGGTGGTTGTGCGGAGGGGCACCGTCCTGCTGCAGCGACACATTCTGTCATTCATCACTACTAAGCAGATGAAGGGGGTTAAGCAAAATTCTTAGAGGAACTGAAGGTAGATACTACTAGTCATAGGAGTGTTAAAAAAATACGGTCCAATAATTTTATTGTGGCGAATGTCACACCAAACATTTATGCACCAGCGGTTTTAGTTTTGCATTTGTCAGATCTAAAATAGATTGTCGAATGCGTAATAGTGCATATTATGACAATTTACAGCTCCATTTCTTCTAAATGTAGCCTCGTCAGAAAACATAGCATAAGATAAAACGTTTGAATTAATCTCAAGTTGAGCAGTAATCCACTGGAACAAGTTTACTCGTGTACTTGTGTTTACTGGTGTAATTCTATATGGTAAGGATGATATTTATATTTTCTAGTTGTCCGATTGACAGTTGTGACGTTTCACATGATATTGCTATCTGGTGACTGACATGCGGGTATACTTCAGTATGAAGCAGAATCTCTCAGAAGTTCTTTTTCTTGGTTACTTGTGTGTCTATTCACCATTTTGCGTTTTACATAATCCACACTGACAGTAGAATTGAATCTCACCATCAAATTTTCAAAAGTGAGCCGAGTGGGTTGGCGTTGAGCAAGATATTTCAGTCTGTGTAAGCTCTCAGCAAGAAATCCGTTTTTTGAACCTCTCCTAACACATAGATCACATCAATTAATTAATCTATTATCTTACTACTGAATACACAAAACATTCAAAATCTTAAATAGCTATCAAAATACAACAACAGTTAGATAGGTCAAATATTTGTCATGTGGGAAATTGTTTTCATGGCTATTGCGAACAATCACAAGAAAGACCATTGAAATATTGAATAATAACACAAAAATAGTGAGAGATAGATATAGGACATGCTTATGAAGAATTGTGTGATTTTTTATTATCTTTAATACAGCGTAAAAATATACAGGGTGTTCTATAGGAGATAAGTGATATTGGTGAATTTTGTGTTTCGCAGGTTTGATCTAAAACTTCTTCTTCAGAAAATAGGCTTAAGCTTGGTCTTTCTTTGGGGCAAATATAAAAGTTTTCCTAACAAAACACAATAAACGCGATTTTTTTGATAAAATTCAAATTATTTCAAAAACTGTAAATATTACATGCATGAAATATAAATGAAGTTCTATGTTTGCACGTAGAATCCAAGAGTCGAATGATATACAGGGTGTCCATTACAAAAGTATTAACTGTGTCTTGCCATGCTCCTTTGGAACACTTTGTATAGTCGAGAATGATTTAAAGTGCGCACACTTACTAGTTATATAATATGATAAACACATTTTAAGGATAGGCAGCAAATACAAGATACGCACTGCCTTCAAATCGACCAGAACGCGCAGGGGAATACTAACCAAAACCAAACCATACAATGAAGATCAGAATTCCAAGAATTGTGTATAAAACCTACCATGCGAATGAGGCAGAGCATGCATAGGAGAGAGCAGTATACCACTCAAAGTGCGAACTCAGGAACATAAGAACAACGTCCGCAAGGGCGAAACAGAAACATCAAGAATCGCCAAACACGTCTGGAATGAAGACCACCGCATCCAATGGGATAACATACTGATAGTGGCAAAGGACGAGAACACAACTCGTCGGAAACTCAAAGAAGCCACATAAATCGCACTAGCAGAAAATCCAGTAAGCCAAGGTAGTGTGGAAATGAAACCCATATGGATCCCAATAATACGCGAAGAGCTTAAGCGCAATACACCTGCGCAAGAAGTTACGGCGCAATAAACTTCTGCGCAATCACGAAATTTAAATATATATATATATATATATATATATATATATATATATATTGGATTACTCAGTGGCGCGGCGGTAAAGGTGTTAGGCTAGTTAGTGAAAGGTACCAAGCTCGAATCTGAGAATAGTCAAGTTCTTGGAAAAAATTATGTATAATATATGAATTCGACTCAAGTGAGAAAACAGTCCTTCTCAGGACTAAGCCTGATGACGGAAGCAGAGTCCGCTTCCGAAACGTCGCGCTAAAAAAGCAAAAACTGTGGAAATAGGCCGATCAACTCAACTAATATGAAATCACAGTCACAAAACACTTATAATACCCAAACACATTTTATTGCAAAGTTTATCCATAGAGCACACGTTTACTTTACTCTATCTTTGACTCACCCGATACATACTGTGTTGAAAGCAGCGTTATAATAATTCCTCGTGGTTGGTCAGCTTTGGTTCAGATGTAATTATGGTAATTAAGTTTACAGACTTTATGGTAAGGATGTGTTATTTTCTATATATATATATATATATATATATATATATATATATATATATATATATATATACAATACATTATTCACGCCGTTGTCCTTTTTGATCGAGTTTAAAGTTGTATCTAGCCTTCCGCCTCTTTTTCGTTTCATGTTACAAAATATGCATACAGTCGTAGAAGTTCCTACTTCCAATTCAATTCAATTAATGCAATCAAAATATCTTCTTGGTGCCGCTCGAGAATTACCTCCACATTCGCCAAATGCAAAATGCATATCAGTTAATTCTATAAGTAACAATAAAATAAGAAACAGAAACACGTTTCACTTAAATAGGTAAGAACTTTCGACACTTAATTTTGTTTTGTCTTGAAGATACAGCCTACTACTAAATGAATTATCAAATAATCAGGGATCAGTTTTTGCAGAATACCAATTATTTTTAAAATTTTCTAAAGAACCGTCGATTTTATAAGAAAAATTTAGGAGACAGAATTCCTTTATTTTAAAATGTATCACCAAAAAAAAGCAAAAAAAAATTAATTTATTTTGCAAAAATAATTTTTTCAAGGGTTGAAGATTGACGCAATTGCTGAACGGGTGATTCGATTTTTCTGAAATTTCTATCAAATTTTGACTTGTAGAAGTATAAAAATCAATAAAAAATTTTTATAATATATTAAAATACAAGTATCATAATGTTAGTATTACCGGGCGAGTGAAAGTTTGTAAGAAGAGATGCGAAGCGTTGAGTGTTCCAAAGCACGAGCACGGCAATAGACATTATGAAACGTGTGTTTTATACAATTTTTTCTAATTCTAATTGTTATAAAACAATTTTAGAAATTGCAATTTGCTAATTTGCACTATTGTCAGATTGAATTTTTGTATGTTGGCTACACTGATAGTAAACTGACATTTAGAAATTGACAATTGTATGGAAAACCTCCAAATTCGGGGTAGCCAATGCCATAAATCGAAATGCGCCAAAAATTGTAAAATAAAGTTTACACTATTACGGTTCTGTTTTCACCACAAAACAGAACGATAATGTTTATGATACAGAATTAGAAAACTTTGAGAGAGTTTTGGGATTAAATTTCACGAAGGAAAAATGTCCTGATTTGTTCCTGGGAACTCACTGTAGAAGTTTGTCGGTGATTTTCCGGGACACCCTGTATTACTGGACACAAGAAAGACCAAAGTAGATATACTACTCCATTCCTGTCCCACTTTTGTCACTAGATTTGTCACCAGATTTGTCACCAGAAAAGTCACTAGATTTCTAGGTTGGTAACATTGCTGGGTGCTAAGTCAAGGCCACGTTGTTGGTAACGGGGCTACGTGTGGTAACCCTGCTAAGTCAAGGTCAAAGGTAAAAAGTTGCAAGGTAATCAAAAATAGTATTCAAGGTCGAAGACTTACGGTGGTGTCATATTTCTTAGAAATATAAAAAGGTGAAAAGCTAAAAATAGAAATTGCCAGGTAATCATAAATAATTTTCAAGGTCAAACTTTTTAGCGGGAAATATAAATTTTTGGAGCTGATCATCATATTTATAGTCAAGGTCAACAGTAGGTATTTAACAAGTTTAAGCATGTCAAGCATGGTCAAGGTGAAAAGCTAAAAATAGAAATTGCAAGGTAATCATAAATAATTTTCAAGGTCAAACTTTTTAGCGGGAAATATAAATTTTTGGAGCTGATCATCATATTTCTAGTCAAGGTCAAAAGTAGGTATTTAACAAGTTTAAGCAAAGGTCAAAGCTAAAAATAGAAGTTGCAAGGTAATCATAAATCTAAAAATAGTTTTCAAGGTCAAAGGTTATTGACCTACGCTGGTGTCATATTTCTTAGAAATATAAAAAGGTCAAGGTGAAAAGCTAAAAATAGAAGGTTGAACTTTTTAGCGGGAAATATATTTCTTATATAAATTACGCGTATAGGTATACGGATCCTAACTCACCGTGCACGTACGCGTTCCCGTTTCAAGGTCACAGGTTAGTAACATTGCCTATTTCAAGGGTAGCAACCCTGCTAAGTCCCCGCTTCAAGGTCACTAGAAAAGTTACTAGGTTTTGATTATCCTGAAGGTCATTGCCCTCAGTCTCAAGCAAGTCTATGCATGTTTCAAGGGCACGCCCTATTCTGAGAAATCAAGAACAAAGGGGTTGTTTAAAGTCTATGCTTTCAAGGCCACATGAGAAAACAAAGACGATCTATTGTTTTGGCTGAGTCATAGCTTCTAAGTTCTAGGAAATCAAGAACAAAGACGATGCATTGTCGACGGTTCAAAGTCTATGCTTTCAAGGCCACATGAAAGAACAAAGACTATCTATTGTTCCGTTATTCTAAAAATAGATTGTTATCTCAATTCTAGGAAATCAATAACAAAGGCGACCCATTGTCAACGCTTCAAAGTCTATGCTATTTTCAAGGTAAAAGAACAAAAGCGATTCATTCTTCTGGTCGAGTTATAAAAATAAATTGTTATCTATCACATTCTGAAATCAAGAACAAAGGATGTTTGTTTAAAGTCTATGCTTTTCAAGGTCACATGATGAACAAAGACGATCTATTGTTTGGTGATTATAAAAATAGATTGTTATTCTAGGAAATCAAGAACAAAGCGATCATTGTCAACGTTAAAGTCTATGCTTTCAAGGCACATGAAACAAAGACATCTATTGTTATGCTATTTTCAAGGTAAAAGAACAAAAGCGATTCATTCTTCTGGTCAGAGCTTATAAAATAAATTGTTATCTCAATTCTGAGAAATCATGAACAAAGACGATGTATTGTTCAAAGTCTATGCTTATAATTTTCAAAGGTAAATGAACAAAGACGATTCATTGTTCTGGTTGATTTATAAAAATAGATTGTTATCTAAATACATCTCTTTCAAGAACAAAGGCAATCCATTGTCAACGATTTAAAGTTTATGCTTATAAGGTCACACCTCTGATAACAAAGACGATCCATTATTCAGTTATTTTAAAAATAGATTGCTATCTCAATTCTAGGAAATCAAGAGCCCTAAGGTGCATGTTTCAAGCAATGTCACGCCCCTCAAGTGAGCTAAACAGGATGAACGCAGTGTATGTTGTTACATATGCGGCAAGCACTTTACGGGGGATCCGACAAATAATCATAAATCTAAGAATATAATTTTCAAGGTCAAACTTTTAGGGAAATATAAATTTGTTATCTCAATTCTGAGAAATCATGAACAAAGACGATGTATTGTTCAAAGTCTATGCTTATAATTTTCAAGGTAAATGAACAAAGACGATTCATTGTTCTGGTTGATTTATAGAAAGATTTACGATCGAAAATCATAAAGCTAAGAATATGAATTTTCAAGTGTCAAAAGTTGATCACGTTACAGCTAAAAGTATAGTCTCAATTGAAATTGAAAGTAGCTTATGTGTAACCAGATATCTATGGTAATCAATTTGAAGGTTCATATCTGAACAAATGTAACATAGTGGGTTGATTTAAAAGTAAGATATTAAGTATATCATAGCTAAAAATAGTGTAATTAATTTGGTCAAACAGGGATGGCAACGCTCAAGAGCAATGGAAAAGCAACTACCTGAGAAATAAGCTTGAAGCAAGAATTTTCGGCAAGTATTCGAGCCGAACAAGGGGTTTAGGGCAGGTTTAAGTGAAGCGGAGTGTAAGTCCTAGTAAAAAATAGAAAAAGGGAAAGTATGTAAAATTTTAAAAAAAAATATTAGCATGTTTTGTAAAGAACAAAGCGGAATTCATCTTTTGCAATAAAATATGGATCTCTTGATGGAGTAGTTCATCCTCATCAGATGCAGATTAGCCTTGATAAATTATCAAATCATCTCCTTAAACAGATCAGTAAATTTAAAGTTGGTGTCAACTATAACAAAGCGTTCCAATCAATAAAATGGATCTATCTCATTGAACAGAGCCTTTCTGTAAACCTTCACGCTAAAAGAGCAAAAATAAAGTGTTGTTGTACTATCAGATGGGAAACAATTATCATTAAACCCAGAATTTAAGGCAACTTATTAATTTTTGTATTCAAAAGAAATCCATTGAAAAAAGCAATATTGGTTAAATATGCATTAAGGGGAATGAAAAAGACAATTTCATTTCTGTAAAAAATAATAACTATATATCTATGTTAATTTTTGAAAATAAATTATATATTTTTGTTGCAAAAAAAAAAAAAAGTTTCATTTTTGAAAGGTAACATAATGGGGCTCTTTAGAGACAAAAAAAAAAAAGTAGGTGTGTCTGAGCTATATTGGCAACTCTTAAGGTTAAGATTTTTGGATATATTACAACATACCAACCAATTTAAGGTTAAATTTTATTAAAAGTATTGAAAGGTAAATATTAAGTTTTATTTAGATTTAAACTTTTGGTAGAAAATAAATCAATTTGGAACATTTTGTAATACCTTTATGGAGATATCTATTTATTATTTGTTTTCGATTCAATTTTTCGTTTAATTCCCCTTACATCATATCTTTTAATAGGCATCGTTCATTATATTGTTCTGCCATAATTCAGCTTACAGAGACTTTCCGTAATTTTACAAACCTAAGCAAAAATGTTGTTATGATTTTCAAGGCATCCCATTAACCCCAGACCCTAAGTGGTCTAAACTAGGTTTTAAAAATAGTTTTCCAAAAAGGACCGTTTTAAAAAGGTAGCCTTTCCTAAAACATACCGCCCAAAACAGAAGTGTTTTAACCTTTTGAATTATACAAATCCTTGTTAGGTGGAAATAATTAAATTTTTGAAAAAAAAAAGTCCCATTTTTGAAGGTTAAATCTATGAAAATTTATGATGAAAAAAAAATATTGTTCAGTTATAATTTCAAAAATAATTGTTATCAAATACATTCAATTCAAAATCAAGAACAAGAGAGAGTTTAAAACGTTCAAAGTTAGCTTTAATTTTAAGGTACATTATAACAAAGGTACATTTTTTAAAAATCTGAGCAAACTATTTTAGGTTTCCCATTCCATCTAGGTCAACAAGTCAACTTTTAAATTCCTTTTAAAATTTTAAAATAGCAAATAAATTCCATTACTGAATTTGTAATTAATCACTGGAAACGAGGGTTGTTGTCTATGCTGTTCAAGGTTCCGATTGGCAAACTTAGCTTAAGTTCTGGTGGTTAAACCAAGGTTCCAAAAACAAGGCCTTTCCTACGACCGTTTCCAACATTCGTCAAAACCGAAACCTGGGTAATTCTAAAGGTATAAACAAGAAGAATGTAGGTAAATAGGTTAAACTAAATTTAATAAAAAAGGTGGGCCATTGTCACCAGGTGTTTCTCCAAATATAGATAACCGTTTCAAAACCCATTTTTCTAAACACTAAACTGAAATCAAAACCTAAACATCTGGTTTTAAAACCCAATTTGGGAATTCAAGTACAATCTGAAAGTGTTTTTTTTGAAAAGCCCCTCTTTGGGAAACTATTAGGTTTTATAAACCCCTACTTTTAGGTAAAGGGTACTTTTAAATTTCTTGGGGTATTTCTGATAGAAAATAAGAATTCTATTTATTTCAGGTAATATTTTCTCGAGGGGTGTCTATGCTTTGAACAGTTTGGTATTTAAATTTTTACATATCTGGTGGTGAAATCAAGTTTTAGTTTTCAAGGAAATGTAAGCGGGATTTAAAATTTGGATTGGAAGGTAAAGCAAAATTGCAGGTAATCACATATAAACAAAAGTTTTTTGGTAATTACATTTTAAAGGTGCTTTTAAATAAATTCCCAGGATTGTTATTAGTAAACTTTTTTTGCTAAAAGGTAAATGAATGTAAAAAAAAAAATTTTAAGTTTGACAGGGAAGAAAAGACTCGAGGTGTTAATAAGGAAATAAAAAATTGGGGTAGTTTAACTGATAGGTAAAAAGAAAATTCAACTTAGTAAGTGCCTAAAAAGGTCATTATAATTTGAATAGAAAATAAATGAATTCTAGTAATGATTTTATGAAATATTATGGTTTTAACGCTTAATAAATCCAACTCAAATTCCTTTAAAAATTTGAATTTTCAATTAAATGTAAGAGGAATGTGAGTTTAAAAGTAAAACAAAAAGTGATAAAAAAAAAAAAAAAGTTTTTGATAAGTTAAAAGGTTTTAATCGTTTTAAAACCTCGATTCCTTTACCCAAAAATTTTTTCTAAAAGTAATAAATTAAGGAATGATAGAGGAAAATTTTTAAAACAAAAAGAAAAAAATTTTGTTTAACAATAAAATTGATATTAAGTGAAGGTTAAGGAAAAATGCAACTCCAATGTCCTTTAAAAAAATTTGAATTTTTTAAATATATATATATATATATATTAATATATATTTTAATATATATATATATATATATATAAATAAGAGGAAAAGATAGTAGTTTCCAAAATTTGTAAAACAAAAATGTGATAAAAAATTTTGTTTTATAATATAATGAACGTTTTAATTTTGAATTACCTTTTCCAATTTTTTTTCCTTATGCCTAACATTTATTTTTTAAAAAATAACATAATTTTTTAATTTATTAAATTATTAAATTATGTAGGAAAAATGACCCAAAAATTTTTACAAAAAAGAAAAAAATAATAAATTATTTTATATAAATGTAGAGCATTTTGTAGTTCATTTTAAAAAAATAAAAATTTTTTTATAATATAGATTAATTTTAATCAAAATTTTGAATTTTTTTAATATTTAATAAATAACACGAAGATAGATTAAAATAAATATAGAATATAAAAATTTCAAAAAGGGAAAATATACATAAAGGTTGAAATTGCGTAATTTATTTTAATTTATTTATAAATCAATATTTTAAAAATTAATTTTCGGCAGTAGATAAAATAAAGCCAAAAATAAACTCAAAAATTTAAAACTAAAAATTGAAAAAAATTTTCAATTATTAATGATAAAGTTTGTAGTTTTGATAAAAACGTTGTTAAGGCTTAATAAATCATAACTCAAACCCAAAAATTCGAAATTTCGTATACAGGTTCAATAAATTAGAGCGCCAATGATGGCAGTTCCAAAATTTACCAAAATGTGATAAAAAGATGAATTTTACCAATGTAAATTTAAAAGTTAAAGTTGTTAACTGCTTAAAAATCACAAATCCAATGAAAAATTCTGAAATTTTAACAGGTTCAATTTAGAGCGCCAATGATGGCAGTTCCAAAATTTTGTGATAAAAAGATGAATTTTATCAATGTAAATTTATATGTTTAAAGTTGTTAACTGCTTAATAAATCACAAATCCAATGTCCTTTACCCAAAAATTCTGAAATTTCGTATACAGATCCAATAAATTAGAGCGCCAATGATAGAACTAAAAAAATTTGGGGAAAACTTGAAGGTCGTCTTTTACTATTGGAATATTAAACATACATTTTTACTCAATAAATTAGGCACCAATATGAAATATGATATAATAAAACCTTAATGTAACTAATTTGTAAACTATTTGTAATACGGTTTTTTTCTAAAATAGATTGTAACGATTTTTCATGAAATAAAGTAATAATAACGCTCACAATGAATCTTCAGACATCTTACATATATATACAAATTGGAATTCAAGTTAAATGGATTGTACTCGTAATGAGTAAAAGCATGCAATTGCAAAATGCATCCATATAGTATGATTTGTAATATTATATTCAAGTACTGTACTAGAATGGAATGCATAATTGCAATTTGTTTTGTAAACGATAGACGTGTTTGAACTATGAAAGTGATGTATGTTTGAAAGTGTGTGATGTAAGAAAAGATGTATGTACATATGTATGGAAAGAGATAGAAAACGAGTCGACGTGCCAGTCATTACTTTATTTTATTTTTTTTTAACTTTTTTATGCGTTAAATGAACAAGCAGGAATGAACGTATATGGTCGACAATTATCAATTTATATTATAATCACAGGTGAATAACATTATCACTAAGCGTTATACAGTATGCTTAAGCAAAATGTGGAAAAAGATAGATGAATGAGACAGCTCTGAGTTTGAAAAAAAAAAAAAACGTTTAAACATGACAAGAGCATCATAAATATAAAGAGAAAAGAAAAAACAGTTATTAAGTATTGATGAGAGAAAGAAAAGACTGAAGGTGTTAATCAAGAAAGTAAAAGCATTGAGGATAGATTTCAAATTATGTACCAAGAAATAGCATTATAACCTTATCACATAAAAGTATGTTTAATAGTATCAAATAAAACCATATCAAATTATTTTCTTGTAAATTCAACAACTGTTGATATCACTAAACAGATCCAACTGTCAATTTTACGTTTCTGGTGTGAATACTTTATTTCATAAAATAAAATCATTAGTTTTAGTATTTAGAAAATTTTGAACTGTTATATCTTTTACACCGTTATTTGTTCAGTCTATCTACAATAAATTCCTAATTTTTCACTCTTAATGATTAAACTGCTATGTAATTATCAATAAAAACTGTTACAAAAGAAGGTGAACAACATTTGAAATGTAGTAGTAAACAATAAATTATATGAATAAATATCTTTTATCATAATTATATGTTAATAAATAACTCTTTTATCATAATAGCTTAATGGTTAAGTTAAAATCCTCAATTTTTTGCGTGTAGAAAAATAAATAACAGCGCAAAGGATACCAGTTAAATAAATTCGGAATTTTAAAATCTACAAATGATGTATTCAAACATTTAAACTGTTTCAAATTGTAATGTAAACTGCTGACATAGAAATAGAATGTTTAAATGCTTTCAAGCAAAATAACTGCGTTCATTATCCTACAATGATTATTAACGCTGCCCGAAAATTACAAGTCATGTTTTAAGTGTTGTTTTAAAATTGAATTGGGCAATTTAAACATTTAGATACATTAAATGGATAAATTGCATGATATGTTTCTTCTGAGCTTACGTAAGTACAAAATTTGTTTTAAGTGCTTTTGTTGTTTCAAAATGGAATTTAATTTAATGTAATTTTTCATATTTCGAAAAATTATTACATCAAATAAATTGTCACTTCTAAAACACAACTGCGCTGAAAAAATTTTTTTTAATTAGGCGAAAATTTAAATTTTTACGAGCGCATTTTCTAGGACTTTGGTTTCTCCTCCCCCAATACCTGAACCCTGCACCGAAGCACGTCCTAGTCGACTCGTTTTCTATCTCTTTCCATACATATGTACATACATCTTTTCTTACATCACACACTTTCAAACATACATCACTTTCATAGTTCAAGCACACGTCTATCGTTTAACAATAATTGCAATTATGCATTCCATTCTAGTACAGTACTTGAATATAATATTACAAATCATACTATATGGATGCATTTTTTGCAATTGCATGCTTTTTACTCATTACGAGTACAATCCATTTAACTTGAATTGCAATTGTGTATATATTAAGATGTCTGAAGATTCATTGTGAGCGTTATTATTACTTTTTTCATGAAAATCGTTACAATCTATTTTAGAAAAAACCGTATTACAAATAGTTTACAAATTAGTTACATTAATGTTTTATTATATCATATTTCATATTGGTGCCTAATTTATTGAGTAAAATGTATGTTTAATATTCCAATAGTAAAGACGACCTTCAAGTTTTCCCAAATTTTTTTTCTATCATTGGCGCTCTAATTTATTGGATCTGTATACGAAATTTCAGAATTTTTGGGTAAAGGACATTGGATTTGTGATTTATTAAAGGTTAACAACTTTAACTTACATATAAATTTACATTGATAAAATTCATCTTTTTTATCACATTTTGGTAAATTTTGGAACTGCCATCATTGGCGCTCTAATTTATTGAACCTGTATACGAAATTTCAGAATTTTTGGGAAAGGTTGGTTTTGATTTATTAAGCAGTTAACAACTTTAACTTACATATAAATTTACATTGGTAAAATTCATCTTTTTTTCACATTTTGGTAAATTTTGGAACTGCCATCATTGGCGCTCTAATTTATTGAACCGTAAGAAATTTAGAATTTTTAAAGGCTTAGTTAATTTATTAACCTTAACAATTACTTAATACAAAACTAAAATTTAATTTAATTGAAAATTTTTTTCCTTCTTTTAGTTTTGGAATTTTGATTTTTTTGCCTTTATTTTATTAATGCCGAAAATTAATTTTGGGTAAAACACTGTTTTAAAATTTAAATTAAAGTACCAATTTCAATTTAATTTTTAAAATTTTTGAAATTTTTAATTTTATTTATTTTAATTACCTTTTTTTTAAAATATTAAAAAAAAAATTTTTGATTTTTTGTATTATAAAAAGGTATTTTTTTTTTAAAATAACAATAAAATCGTCATTTAATTAAAATAATGTTAGATTTTTTTTCGAAATAATTTTAGGGTATTTTTTACAAATTTAATAATTTAAAAATTGAAAAAACTTATGTTCTTTTAATTAAAAATAAATTGGTAGGATTAAAGGAAAATTAATTCAAAAGGTAATTAAAAAACAATTCATTGTTTTATAAAACAAAATTTTTTATCAAATTTTTGTTTTCAAATTTTTAAAACATTTTTTTATTTAAATTTAATATTTAAATAAAAATTCAGAATTTTGGGAAAGGAATTGAGTTGGATTTATTAAGCCAAATTACATATCAATTTTATTATTAAACAAAATTTTTTACTTTTTGTTTTAACAAATTTTTTAACCTCATCATTCGTTAAATTGGCTTTTTGAAAATTTTTTTTTTATCATTTATTTATTAACATTAAAAAAATTTACTATATCAAAAACATTTTTTTTTTTTCATTTTTTTTAAAATTTTAAAACTTATTCCCACAGGGTATATAAAAAATTCAAATTTTGGGTAAAGGTTATGAGGTGGGGAAAAACCAAATATTTACTTAAATAATTCATAATTCTTTTAATAATCACCTATTCAAATTAAAGCCCTTTTTTCAAATAATTATACTTTTACCTCATACACCAAAAATTTTTTTTTTTCCTTATTAACACCTTTTTTTCCCCTCAAACAATTTTTTCTCCTTACATTTTAATTTTTACCATTTCAGTAAAAGTTTAGAAAAGCTTGGGAACCCTCCAAATTTTAAACCCCCTTGTTTAACCTTGAAAGAGCCCCTTCCATTTAACCAGATATGCTAAAATTTTCCCCCAAACTCTTAAAGTCTGAGGGGCCTTTGGATAACGGAAAATCCTTGTTGAAATAAATCCCCTTAATTTTTTAGAAATCACCCAGATATAAGCCATTAAAAGTACCCTTTACCCAAAAATGGGATTTATAGAAACACCCTTGTTCCCCAAATATATTACTTTTCATAATAAAAACTCTTTGATTTCTTGAATTCCCCAAGGGATTTTAACCCCTTGACCAGATGTTTAGGTTTTACTAGAGTTTGCCGTTTGGAAAAAATCTTTTGGGAAAGGTTACTAATTTAAAACATCCTGGAGCTTTGTTGACCCAGCTTTTTTCTTTATTTAAATGATATTTACATTCTTTTTTTAGATTTTAAATTGACCTGAGGTTTGGTCATTTCATCAATATGTGGGTAAGACTTGAACTTGGCCTTGAAAATTTTGGGAACCTTGGAAATTTCCAAAAGATTGAACTAATTTCCAAAAGGAACCTTAATTTCAGAAGAAACAACCCTTTGTTTAAACGTTTAACTGTTAGAAAGGAACTTTTTTGATTTCCTGTTTTAAAGGAATGTTAAAAGTTACTTGTTGACCAATAAGGCTTTAAATTGGAAATGTTTGATGACTTTTGAAAACAATGAACACCTTTGTTTCAAGGTTGATTGAAAATTTAAGAAGCTTTGAAGGTTGGTTAGAACAATATTTTAGCTTGATTTTAGAAGAGATGTATTTGAAACAACATTTTTAGAAAAAATAAAATGGATGTCGTTAATACAAATTGTTACATAATTTGAATTTGCAATCCCAGTTTGATTTTCAAAGAATGTTAATTATTTCCCCTAAAATGGTCTTTTAACCTTGAGGGAAAGGTTAAAAAGTATTGTTTTAAACCTACCTTTTTGGAAAGGCTACCTTTTTAGGAAACGGCTACCTTTTTTGGAAAAGCACCTTTTTAAAAGGTACCTTTTAGAACTTTCATTAATTTATCCAAAAAAACAAATGGGGTTTTTATTTTAAAAGTTAAAAGTCTTTAAGCGGGTTTGGTAATCAATATTAACAGATATTGGAAAATTATGAATCTTTGGGACATTAAAAAAATTAAGGAAAAAATAATAAATTTGTCCAGTAAAGGTTTCAAAATGTTAATAATATTATATTTTTTTTTTCCGGCTTTAAAGGTTCTAAGAATTAAATTTCCTTTCAAATTTTGCAATAAAATTTAACCTTAAGATTGGGGTATGAATTTAATTGAACCAAAAACTTCCTTAAATTACCAATATAGTGAGAAAGTCATTTTTTTTTGTTATCAATAGCACTCTCTTAATGAATTACCCAAAAAGAAGCTTTCTTTTTTTTTTTGCAAAAAAATATTAATTTTTTAAACAATTTACATAATTTATTTATTTTTTTCAAAATTTAAATTTTTTTCCCTTCCGGCGTTAATGCTCATTTAACCAATTTCTTAAACTTTTCAATGGTCCTTTGAATACTAAAATCCAAAATTGTTAAAGTTCGGGTTTCAAGTAATTGTTTCCCATCTTAGTATTCAATCAACATTTAACTCTTTTACCTAAAATTTCAAAATGTACTTTAACGAAGCCACTTTTTATTGGAAGTTATGAAATTTGAACCAATTCCTATTTTACGCATAGATTTAAGGGAAGTGCACTTTATAATTTACGTACTAATCCTTATGAGGATGAACTTACCATAAAGATCCATCCATTTTATTAAAACGACAATTGGCCGCTTTGTTCTTTACCTTTTAATATTTCCTTTAAATTTAAAAATTTTACATTCTTTTCCTTTTTCAATTTTTACAATTAACCCGCTTAATTACCTGGTAAACCCCTATTTATAATCAATCCAAAATTCGCTTAACTTCCACCGCGTTCTCGGTAGTTCTTTGGCCATTGCCTTGAATGCCACCCAAGTTTGAAAACCCTAAATTACACTATTTTTAATTTTACTTAAAGGCCCCCTTGTTACAAGTGAATATAACCATTCCTTTATTCCTACAATTGGTTGCCTGTCTTTAAGATATTGGTACATCTTTTTATTAAATCAACAGGAATTGAACCGGCCTTTTTTACTTGAAAAATAACAATTATTTTTAAAATAACCGCTGTCTTTTTTCATTTACCTTTAAAATTATAACTGACGAAAATAATCGCTTTGTTCTTTTCTAAATTAGATAACAAAAATTTTTTTGCTAAAAAGTTTGACCTTGAAAATTAATTCTTGTTTTTTATTTCGGACCCCAAAGGCTTGCCGCAAAACAAAACCTGGTTCTCCTGTTTGCCCTTGAGGGGCTGACTTTTTAAACACCCTTGGGTCTTGATTTCCTAGAATTAGGCTCTTTTTAAAAAATGAATAAGGACTCTTTGACGAGGGTTGACCTTATAACAAAACTTTAAATCTTGACGGATTGCCTTTGTTCTTGAAAAGGAATTTAATAACTTTTTTTAAAAACCGAACTGAACGTTTTGTTAACCTTTAAAATTATAAGCTAATTTAAAATAATCCTTTTTAATTTTAAATTAGTCAATTTATTTTTATAATCAAGAAAATGAACGCTTTTGTTCTTTCCTTAAAATGAAACAATTAGTTTTGTTCTTTCACCTTAAAATAGCTTTGAACCTGCTACTTTTTTCTTATTTTGAACTTCAGAATATGATCAGCCAAAAAATAATTCGCTTATTGGCCTTGAAAATAATTTAAAAACCCCTTTTTTTGTTTTCAAATGGGCTGCCCTTGAAACATGCTAACTTGTTAAAGGGGTGACCTTGGATAATAAAAATAGTAATTTTTATCCTTAAGGGGGACTTAATTGTACCCTTGAAATCAATTTTAACCTTACCTTAAAAATACCACGGTAGTTGGACCTATACTATAATTTAATTAAAATTATTTCCGCTAAAAGTTAACCTTCTTTTTACCACCTTGCCTTTTAATTTTCAAAAATTAACCACTAGGTCAATAACCT
>JARFJB010001884.1:480000-727500 GCA_036346205.1 Vesta saturnalis | reverse complement strand
TAAAATTGTGCATTCTTGTTAGGAATCCAGAATAATAAAATGAAAATAATAATAATAGAACAAGGTTTTGGGTTTTACTACCAAATGTACTGTGGATAGTGTAATAAAAAATTAATAGGGTGTGCTGCGCTTGTTATTAATAATTTCACCCCTAATATTACTTATACTCCTAATAATAAATAGCAGATTTTGTGCCTTCAGCTCAGCCAGTGATTAAATGGGCCATGTTCTTAAACTTTGATTTGCTGTGATTAGAAAGTGAGTGTGTGGTTAGATATGTTCGACTGTGAGTCGTTACTCAAATCTAAATTTTCGTTAATCAATTCAATTAATTCAATATTGTCATTACGTAATGAAAGCAATTGATCATGTAAAAGCGTATGTTCATTAAACACTGTATAATTTAAACGTTTCAATATATGTAAAAGACGAGTATGAAGTTAGAGACATTCACTTTTTGTTGAATTAATTTTGTATAAATGTATTAATGATTGAATGTGACTAAGTTTGTCTTTTAAACAAATCAATTCTTCAGTTTTGTTGATTTCAATTTTTGTATAAGAATCCCTTAATTTTGGATCAATTCTCTCTAAATTCAATTTAAGGCGCAACAGTTTACGTTTCTCATCAACTGACATCTTTTCAGCCCCGGGAACATGACGGTAATTTAATTCTATCGACAATTCGTCGCTTCTTAAAGCTTCCCCTACATCAATCGACATGATTAATAAAATGATATACAAATATACACAAAACACAATAAGGTTACAATAATCATAAATATAAAATAATATAATACCTTTATATGGTAATTATTAATATTCGGAATACGTAAACGAAGATATCTAACACATATACAAAATTGACATACACAAGGATAATTGTAAATTTAATTTCCTAACTATCGAGAAGCATTTAATTCAATAAATTGCAAATCAAGTCCCACGATCGAGCGCCAGTGTAATAGAACATTAATGGGGTGTAGAGGTTGTTACTATTAGTAATTTCACCCCTAATATTACTTATTCTCCTAGTAATAAATAGAAGATTCTGTGCCTTCAGCTCAGCCAGTGATTAAATGGGCCTTGTTCTTAAACTTTGATTTGCTGTGATTAGAAAATGTATGTATGGTTAGATATGTTCGCTTTACAAAAAAAATGTAACTTCAACCTGTAAATAAATGTTAAAATACCCCGGACGCCAACTTATTTTATGGAAAACAAATAAACCGTAAATGTAATAAATGTAAAATTGAAAACAATAACAAGGTTTATTATAAAATCTTTAAGTCAAGTTATAAAAGTGGAAAATCTTAATACTAATGTTAGTAACTTAAAAAATACCTTATACTAATAACTAGAAATGAAATACCTGTTGTACTTTAAAATTGTGGTTGTCACTGGTGTACAGTTACTGATAAGATGTGCTGACGAAGCCACGCTTTCAATTTTGGTTGTGCAATCAATCTTGAAATGGAAATATAACAGAGTTTTGATATTCGTTGATCCCAAATGAATAAATTCTTTTACAAAAACCCGAACCTGGTTGATTTAAATGAGTTAATGTACCATTTATTTATAATTTTCAGCACAGCAACTTCTATTGCGTCATCCTCGTTAAATTGAAACGTAATAATACAATGAAATTACGTAATAGGAAAATGTAACGTAATAAAAGTAAAAACAAAGTAAAACAAAAGTAAAATAAAAGTAAAATAAAAGTAAAATAAAAGTGAAATAAAAGTGCCTAAAAAGGATAAATGTAATAGACAAAGAAAAATAGGTGTAATTAGCTCTTACCGTAAATTTACGACACTTTTTAATAAAATTACTCAAGAGCAAAAATGGACGCTTTTTGTTTTCATATCGTAACAACGACTTCAAAATAGATGTTTGCGCATGAACTCAATGTGCCAAACGAAATGCGCGTACTACCCCACTTTAAAATATCTAAACGAATACTTTTCAGCCACTAAGGAATGCAATTCACATGACACAAAAATGAACGAAATTGCCTAAATTATTGTATATTTTAATACAATTCAAAAAGGTTTGTTCCATTAGGCATAAAAATAAGCTATAATTACTATGTCCAGGATTGAATTTTGTTGAGGTGAGCTTGGAGGTACCTCGATACAGCTTGTGGATTCGCATGGGAGACTAGTATGACCATTTCATCAGCGTAAGTAGCTGATGTTGTTAGACGGGATGTGGGTAGGCCGGCTGTGTATAATATATAGTATGGGACCTAGTGCGCTACCCTGTGGAACGCCTGAGGAGATGGGTTGGAGAGTCGAGGGTTCATCTTTTTGTCTTATTAAGAAATTTCTGTTTGATACGTAGGACATCAAAAGTTGATACATCTGATATGGTAGGTACGTTTTTATTTTGTGGTACAAACCTTGAAGCCATACCCTGTCGAATGCAGTATCTTTTTCCCTCCAGGTCTCTGTGTATTTTACCCACTATCCTATGCACCTGCACGATAGTGCCGTGCTGACTTCTGAAGCCAAACTGCTGTTTGGGGATTAAGTCTTGATTTGCGCTATTTTCCATTGACTTGGAAAGTGCCGAGTTATGAGGATTGCATTATACAGGTGTGTAAGGACTTGTATAATTTTTGCTGGTAATTGCTTGACGGTCGTCCCGGTAATTAGATTGTAGCTTGCTGCTTTCTTTATATTGATCTTGATTATTTCTTCTTTTACCTCTTTAATAGTTAAAGGTATAATGAGTAGGCTCATTTGAAATGGTGAATCAAGGAATTCTAGAGTTTTCGTTTCTTCCTCTTGGAGTTGACATGGGAAAGGTGTGAAGACTTTGGTAAGATGTTCGCCAAAGGCATCTGCCTTTCCTTTGTTGTTGCGAGCCCAATTCTTATCTACCGTTTTGATAGGAGGTATGTGTAAAACGGATCTTTTCAGTTTCAGTACTGCTTTCCATAACTGTTTGTTGGTTCTGTTTAGCGCTCGCTTATCTACTTTCGACCTAGTAAGTTGCCAGCGTTTAAGCTATTTGATCTTTTATGACAATAGGAACGTCTTTAGTTTGTAAGGTGGCTTTCAGTCCAGGAGTAGCTTCCCATGCTACTTCTGAAATAAGTTCTGCAAGTGAGACTACTGCTGGTTCAATGTCGTGCTCATTTTTTAAAGGGACCTATGTATCTACTGAATACTTCTGTTTCGAAAGTATTCCCAGTCTGTGTGCTTATTATGTAGAGAGGGCTGTGGTTGAATTTTTGTTATATGTGAATGTACAGTTATTGTAATAGCCGAATGATCTTCTGCTAATTCGAAGTAGGATGCCATGGTACACTGGTATACATTTATTTCTTTTAAAAGATCTGGAATTCTGCGACGGTCAGTTGGCCAGTGGGTAGGTGTCCCCGTAAATAAACAAATGAGATTATTTTCTTGAATAGCTGCCAATAGTAGTCTTCCATCGGTTCATGTTAAACGTGAGCCCCAGTGCACATATTTTACATTATAGTTCCCTGCTGCTATGAATATGTTGCCTAAAGTCTTTAAGAAGTGAGTGTAACATGCCGGGGTAATTAAACGTTTGGGTGGACAGTAAACTGCTGAGGTTGTGAAGTGGGGCGTTTGAGATTTCTATTTTAACATTTGTGGATTTTATATGTTCTTTTTGATATTTTTCGAGATCATAATGCTTGATTTTATCTCAAATAATTACAGCTGTTCCTCCATGGGCTGTGCCGTCTGGATGATTTGTTGTATAAATTGTGTAATGTGGAAATTTTAGATGGCTCATGTTTATGTTCGTGAAGTGAGTTTTATATGTACTGGGTGTTTTTAAAAGATGCGGCAATATTAAAGGGAGTGATTGCCCAGGTCATTTTATACAATGAAGTTCCTATAAACATAGGTCCGCAAACGCTTCGTTACCGATCTACAGCGTGTTGAAGTTTAATTTAAAAAAACAGTCAAAATTAGATTTTTCCAAAACGGCTTGAGATATCATAATCAAATTTTACGCGTCTCAATAGCTGTGGGAGACGCATACTTTGCAATACAACACGATGTTTCAGTCGTACCATTGGCGCACGTATTGGCACGTCACAGGTTATTTTTCAAGAAAAAAGTAGGATGCCGCTGATTTCTCTAAAAATAGAAATATGTTTTAATTCTTTGTTCAATGGTGAAGAAAAAAGTTCTCTTGACTTTCTATCGTACGACGTACCGTTTTTGAGTAAAAAAAAACATTTTAGTGCATGACCATTTATCATGCGTACAAAAATATTTTTAAACATTCCTGTATTATTCACTGACCTATTGAATGAGTCTCGTGATTAATAATATTGTATGTGTCGAATTTGTTGAAGTTCCTTATCATGAATCGCTATACGAATGCGGAGATGGCCGACATGCACTACATTTATGGACTTGCTGATGGGAATGCATTAGAAGCTACGCGGTTGTATACTGAAAGATTTCTGGGCCGTATTGCTCCTGATAGAAAAACTTTCGAATGTATTCATCGGCGTCTTTATGAAACAGGCACATTAAGACAAAATGGAGGAGCAGGGAGGCCAAGGACAGCAAGAACGGTAGAGCTGGAAGAGGATGTGCTGGACATGATTGAAGAAGATAGAGGTACTTCTACTCGAAAAATTGCTGACGCTTTGGATGTAAGTAATGGGACTATTTGGCACATTTTTAAGGAAAATTTGTTGTATCCATTCCATATACAACGCGTTCAAGCACTTCTGCCTGCTGATTTTCCTCCTCGCATTGCATTCTGTCAATGGCTTTCGCACAAAATGGTTCAAATCCCTCAACTCCTGATGTTGATTCAGTTCACCGATGAAGCGAGTTTTTCAAGAAATGCAATACGGAATTTCCATAATAACCATGTATGGTGTGAAGAAAATCCAAATGAAATTGTTGAAGATCGTTTTCAACAGTAGTTTTCTTTGAACGTTTGGATTGGGATTGTGGGTGACTGCCTAATTGGACCGATATTTCTACCCGGGAAACTTACCGGAGAGGTATATCGCAACTTTTTGGAAAACACGCACCCTGGATTTCTGGAAGACGTACGTATATGCCCGCTGGCGCACCAGCCCACTTTAGTCAAGTAGCTCGTGATTTCTTAACACAAGCATACGGAAATCGTTGGATTGGCCGGGGTGGACCTCATTTATGGCCTGCACGATCCCCTTGATTTTTTCCTGTGGGGCCATTTGAAGTCCGTTACGCTACTCCATTGGAAAACGTAGAAGACTTAAGAAATCGAATCATTCCTAGGTGCAACTCAATTAAAACAGATCCTGGTGTTTTTGAGAGAGTTCGCCAGTCAATGAGGAGAAGATTGGATTCTTGCATCCGAGCTCGAGGTGGTCACTTTGAACAGTTTTTGAAATTTTTGGTTGGTAAAATTTTTGGTTTGGTGAAATATTTGTTTTTGCCCTTGAATGAAACCCTTCATTTTTAAAACTTTTTTTCTGTAATAAATGGACATGCACTAAAATGTTTTTTTTTACTCAAAAACGGTACGTCGTACGATAAAAAGTCAAGAGAGCTTTTTTCTTCACAATTGAACAAAGAATTAAAAAATATTTTTATTTTTAGAGAAATCAGCGGAATCCTACTTTTTTCTTGAAAAATAGCCTGTGACGTGCCAATACGCGCGCCAATGGTACGACTGAAACATCGTGTTGTATTGCAAAGTATGCGCCTCCCACAGCTATTGACAAGCGTAAAATTTCATTATGATATCTCAAGCCGTTTTGGAAAAATCTAATTTTGACTGTTTTTTTTAATTAAACTTCAACACGCTGTAGATCGGTAACGAAGCGTTTGCGGACCTATGTGTATAGGAACTTTATTGTATAAAATGACCTGGGCAATCACTCCCTTTAATATTGCCGCATCTTTTTTAAACACCCTGTATATGAGAAGGATATCTACTTTGTGAGTTTCAAGAAATATTTTTAATTTCCCGTGTGTGTTGACTCACCCCATTGGCGTTCCAAGCTACAATTTTGATTATTTGCGCCATTATGTTAATTTAGTAATTAATGTTCATTTCTTCCATGTTGTATTGTTTGGTATTGTATTGTATTCCCTGGAATGTCGGGTGGGGCCGATGGGGTCTACAGTTTAACTTTGTCTGCGTATGATGTTGCTGATGTTCTTTCAGAAAATAAGTTTTAGTTCATTTATAATGTTATTACATTCTAATAATTTCTTAGTAACGAGTTTTTTGTTAATAAATGTAATATTTGCATTTTGATGTCCCGACTTTTTATTTTTCCATTATTTTCAGAACCAATTATAACGAAGTGTTCTCCAGAGGCCACACTCATTATCCCACATAAATTATCTGCCTAACTATCCAATAAAAACAAATTGGCAACCGTCAATAGATTACGATTGGTTGGTTTTGTTAATATTTTGGCTTAAAACCAAATTTTCTTGTTTGAGACGAGTACAACGCCCTCTAGTAGTCGACTTAAAACTAAAAAATAATCCCTCTTCTTCTCCTTTATGGTCATATGTTTTGCGTGAAGATTTACTTACGATTAACGGCTGTCAAGATATAATCGGTGACATCTCGTACTTGTACACCCGGTACAATATATAATTTGGTTAAAAAAATCGATTGAATCAATTTTTGAAGAATAATTAATTTTTAAATGGTAAATAAAAAAAATTTCCATGCGCATCTTACAAAACACTTTTTAATAAAATTAGAAACGGATAGAACAGTATTAATTACAAACTTTTTAATTTAAATAGATGCAAAAATTGAAGATATTTGTGTGTTCAACTATAAAATTAAAATTACATAATTACAATCTTATAAAAACCGAGATCAATAACGGAACTATTTAAAATTAATTAATTTACTACTAACAAAAATAGTTCAGAAAAATTAACTTTTATCAAGGTAAGTTTTTGTTAAACCGCGCCTATGTAAAAAAATAACGTTATTCGCCCTTGGATGTTAATCGAGGTAAGAATCTGTTATTGTTATTAACATTAGAAAAGCGTTCATAATATTTATTATAACAACTAACAAATAAATTCGCCTCGTACTTATCTTATACTTACTCATAAGGCAATGTCTAGCTAGATGAGTGAAACATCGTCCAATAAGTCCACTAGACCATAAATAAAACACTGAAGTAGTCGAGAAAAGGTTATATAGAATAAAATATGAGAACATAACATGTCGTACCTATATTGGACCGATGACATATTAGCTAAATTTATATAAAGCCATCTTTCTATTGTGTTACTGCGTGTGGTTTTATTTACGATCAATTGATCGTTTTTGTGGGTTTTATTTGTGAAAAAAAAGAGGATTGACGATAATGTCAAACAGTGTGAAAGGTGACAGGACGCAAGGCATAAAGCAATTCTGGCATTGTCTTAGGACGGTTACATCACCAACTGGGGCTAAGACCGCAATTAAGTAGGTGTGGTTGAGCTGCTGACCCCATTTTTCCTGCCACTTGGCAGCTTCTGATCTGTGCTGATTGACCCACAGCTTGCCTCCGATGATCTTTACAGGGATTCTCAACAGTTTAAGATTACTATCATTATCTTGCAAACAATATTGATGATGTGTCATCCCACAAATTTTTTTGATAGATAGCTAAACCTACTTTTCGACAAGGACTAATTCCTTGCGATTTATATTTACGAAGTGAAAATTGTTTTAATTTAATACGGTTCAGTACTACTGCATCAAATAATTAAAATGTACCTTCGATTTGCGTTGTTGCTACCAAAAGCGATTGTCAATTTAAATTAAACCACTTTTTGATCCAGGGCCGATTATTGAACATTTTTTTCGGGTACGCTCAATGACGTGTGTAGCACAAATTTCTAATTCTGAAGCAATAATTTTTTTTAATAACTGATGGAATTTTACATGAATTGTGTATCGTGCTGGTATGTCATAGATAATAATCGTATACGTTGTTGGTCATATATAGAGGCGTAGGAGGCCAGATGGTACGGTTATTGCCCTTCTAGTTTGTTTAACTCGGTCGTCTTTGCTTCCACATACCTATCTTCTGCAATTCATTTTTTATAACCTTTAAAGAGATCGCCGGACTTGAAGATCAAAAGTTTTGTAAGCGACACCGCATTGTGTCTATGGAGATTATGCATTACCGTTCAAGAATTAGGTAATACCACTATAAATGTGTAAATAGCTTTATTGTGTTGTGGTGATTGTGGCAACAAGTCCTCGTGCTATGTAATTTGATTGCAATTTAAAAAGGATCAAAAATGATTGCTACAATAATTCTAACGCAATAGAAATTTTTTTTTGCAGAATTTATATGGAACTTTAAACAAACAGCGTGTGTGTCCACAACCTTCTCAAAATTCGATACAAAATACTAATTGTTATGCATGAATGGGTAATAAAATATCGATAACCATCTACTATATCTCCGATGATAATTGTATTGTGTGCTTGAGCACCTGCTTAGCATAATTCTGTCGTGTATCTTAACATATATTTTCATAAATAGTTTCTATCTGTGTACTCCCACTGAATTAAACTATATCCGCCTTCTATTGTTTACCATTAACGATAATTAATTTTATAATAAATGTATTAAATTCAATTTGTTACTTACTGTTTTCTAACTGTAACGTTCACATTCTCTAAAAGGAAATAAAAAAGAATTCCGACATAACAATTGAAACGCATTTTTCAAAATATAGAGATAATGCAAGAATTGGAATTTTTTTAATGTGAACAAAATTAATGAAATTCCTTTTATACCGTGTTTCCAACATCAACTAAATACCCATAGACGTTTATAAAATTGTTATTCATCGTAGTTTAGGATGAAAAAGATATGGTCAGGTTGTTAATAATTTCAGTAATATGACATTACCATATCGAAACATTCACACTAAACAGTATTACTCTAAACAAAAAAATATGAAATAATATGAATGTAATGAACCTATAATGTGATGCTAATTATAGTATAAAAAATAAATGTAGGGCTGTGCCGCCGTAATATAACGTTCGCATCGCTCAACACAGCATAGTAAGTTTCATTCCGTCATTTGGCGATCTTACAGTGATTATTTATAATAACGAAACATTTAGGAACTTTGCACAAAATTTTCACTTTAAAATATTATATAAAGTAACAGAGAAACAAAAATGTAATTTTAAACCATAACATGTCTCCCGATCGAAAACCATAAATCCCAAAATTTCCTGTTTGAAAACTCAAATTACAATTGCAATATGTAAAGTAGATTGGACTATTTTTGCTTTTATAGCGCAACGTTTCGGAAGCGAACTCTGCTTCCATCATCAGACTTAGCCCTCAGAAGGACTGATTTCGCACTTGTGTCGAATTCATTCACTATGATTTTCTCCAAGCACTTGGCTACTCTCAGATTCGAACTTGGTACCTTTCACTTACAGGTGTGACACCTTTACCCCGCAGCTACTGAGTAATCCGGCTATTTAGATGATCTAGGAATTCATCCAACTTATGCTTGCCGTGTTGCCAAACTACGAAGGTATCGTCCACTCCACATCCTTGGTTTATCCGTCAATTTGGATATCGCTTAGTCTTCGAAGACTTCGATCTATTCATTGCTCACTATAGTGGCAATCCATCGCCATCCCAAACTCTTGTTAGTAGAATTTGTCTTATACTTTTTTTCCATCCCGTCTACCTATGTGGTTCCGAAGACACTGCAACCTGTGAGGCTTATTATGTTCTTTCTAGTGGTTTGCTACACCCAGTCCGTGATCTTTATGCCCTGTAGCAGAGCGCTCAGGTCACTCGCGGAATATGTGTTTAAGTCTTCCAGTTTTATTTATGGATACCTGCCCGCGAGTCACAGTCACATATAATGTATGTAACTCCTTCTAGTTCCTCATCGCAGAAACTACATGTGGGGTCTCCATCACATTTCCGAATCTTCCTTAAATGGTCCTTAACAGGTGCATGCCCTGTCAGGAGGTTGGTAAGGATCATGAGCTGTGTCTTGTTTAGCGTGAGCAATTCTGTGATTTTTTTCACGCAAGGCTCGTTCATAAATGCCTGTGTGTTAACCCTGATCTGTTTATACAGTATGTTTGATGCTGGTCGCAAATCCATTCGCGGATGTAGCTACGGATTGCGTTTCTTGGTAATTCCAATGCAGGTTCTGGGCCATAAAGGGTTCCGCTGGTCCTTGTCTTTTCGTTTCGTTCGATCACACAGTGGCCAGGACCCAGAGCAGAATTACCATGTCCTGCTCAGCCAGCTCGTTGAGTTCTTCGTAACATTCCTATACCACTTTGTACCGACCTGCACGTCTCTCGTTTACTAAATGTATGAAACTGCGTGGTGTTTACTATTAATGAATAATTCTCACTTTGCCCTTTTAGCTCAGTCGGAATTTTGTACTTGCAAAATAAGGATCGCGGTTCGTTATTCAGGCTCTCAACACGTTGAACAAATAGATTACAAAGGTTCATATATACATATCTTTATTTCCTATTTATATTACACGTCTAAAATATGGTTATTTAAATTATTTATCTAAGATATAGATACATGTAAATGTACGGAACTGGTTTTCTCCCTGCAAGATCGTTAGGTAGACATCCTCCGTCCTGGTGGGTCCCGGAACTAATGGTTAGGTGGTCCTCTGGAGTTTCTGTAATGTAACATTAATAGAAGGGTTGGAGTTTTGACTTTTAGTTTACGTCCTTTGACTGTTTCAATTTATACTGGTTAATTGCCGAAATAAACAAATAATTTTACCTGAATGCGTCCCTGTATAAAATACAGAAGCCGGTAGCAAGATAACGCTGTATAAACACGTGCGCGATAAGATACTGAGTTCAATACTCTGCCTTTAAGAAAATAAAAGCTTTTTGTTATGTTGGCCGATTTTAAAATATGAAACCTTCGTTTTCTATTTTAAAGTGAATTTTTCGCGTCTAACAATAATGATTTGAATTATTTAACACGAGATATTATTTCTGGCTTACAGGTAACAATCTTATTACTTGCCAACGGCGATAATTTAATACTGACGGACACGTCTAGTTTTTACGGTTATGTTTTCTAGACTGCTGCAATTAGCGGTGTTTACTAGGTGTTCGGCTTACTCTTCCGACGAGGTTTTAATTACAGGTATTTTGCGGTTGCTGGTACGTTTGTCGAGGTGTGGTTTTTGTGTTGTAGTGTTCGTGTAAATTTGCATAGGTGGATCTCCTTTGTTAGTAATCTGGGCAACTACCCTTCAAACTCCACAGTGTAAGTGTGTGTCTAGCAATAGAAGAGTATGTTTAGTAATAGAAGAGTATGTCTAGTAATAGAAGAGTATGTCGGGCTTACAACCCTGCATATCCCTATCACCAGGTATCTCAACTTACGTACTTTCAACGTTAGATCTCTTCAACTCTAACCTTTTGACTTCGGTGATGCTATCAAGTCGCGGAGTCGCGATTTTACTCGGACGGCGGTTACAGACGGACGGTTTACAACAGGTAGCAGTCGGCGCGAACGCGACGATATTAATCGATCTTAATTGATATTAAACTATTAAAACAATCTTAATTAATTCTTTTTCAGCAGCGCGTGCCGCGTTTTTATAAAGAATTCGCGAGGGTGGTTACGAAGCTCTGGTGGTGAGATTCCGTAAACCCGCGTTGGTGGAAGATGCTCTGACGTATACAAACTTTTAAACGTTTTTGGGATTTACGTCTGGAGGGAGGATACATGATTAATTATTGTGCAATTTTATGCAACGTTATGAAATATGTTTAACTTTTACTAGAACTTCTACGAATTTTTATTATTGCTTGCACCTGTGCATTTAGCGAGTCACCTTATCTTAATAAATTCCGTGAATATTATCAGTACTGGTATTTTACTTATCAAATAATTAATCATGACAGGAAAATTTTGAATAAAGGACGGCGTCTTGCTAATAAACTTTAGGAACTAATTAAAAATAATCAAAATTTGGGATATCTGACGGCGTCCCTTTACAACTTTAGATGAGGCCTTAAAGCTTAGTAGTCAGATAAGATATAGATACGTCTTCCACTGTAGAGCCTTCTGTTATTTTCCCCAAGAGGGATAGCAATATCTTGCCTTGGCTTCACATCAAGTATGCCCACTCGACCACCCATCTCGGTTTTTGAACCTTCCGTGTACCAGATTTGACTACCAGGAAGGAATTTGTGTCCCAGTTCATTCCAATTTGTTCGATCCTTAATTATTACCTCGAAGAGTGGAGAAACTAGATGTTTTAGAGTCATATGGCCCGTTCTCATATCAAGTATGGGGCCCCAAATGCTGTCAATTAACCTCATATGCTCTGTGTCTGTATGTAGATTGTACTGTGAAGTGTGTAATCCATATAGCCCCAATCTGGCCTCCCCCTAATCACTATATCAAGAGGAACGAGGTTAAATAGAGTTTTCATTGCAGCGGTAGGCATGGTTCTCATTTCCTCCGTAATGCCTAAACAGGCAAATCTTTGTATCTTACGTAGTTTTAATTTGGCGGTTTCCTGCTTCGCCTTTAGCCACCACACAAAAGCCACATAGGTTACTGCCGGTCTGACTACCCTTGTATATAGCTAGTGCACCATACTTGGTCTCAGACCTCATGATTTGTCATAGGTGCGCCTAACTACCGCAAGGGTAATTTCTGCTTTTCTGATGACCCTTTCAATTCCAGGTAAGTTTGGAGTCTAAAACAACTCTCAAATAATTCACTTCTCCCGAGATATTGATTACTTCGCTGCCAAGAAGAAGAAGACCTAGGTCCTCTGGATTCCTCATTTGCGTGAAAGCTACTATGGAGGTTTTTTAGGGACTGACTTTTAAGCCTTCCCTCTCTATCCACCTAGTTGTTACATTCAGGGCTCCTTGCATGCGCTTTCGGACTGTGCTGGTAAATCTCCCTTCTACTGGTATGACTAAGTCGTACACGTATCGTAGGGTTGAGAAACCTTCATTGTTGAGGTCCACTATTAGCCAGTCCATGAGAAGGTGATAAAATCCCCCCGTGGACATCCCCCTGCCACCCGGACTACCAGAGTCTCATTCAGCAGCGACCGGTACACCATCTTGCCTCTTAACATACAATCTATCCATCTGCAGCACGTTTCCTCCAGACATAGATTTCTCATGGCTGTGGATTACCCCCAGAAGTATCTTGTTTTACAGCATTTTTCCACTGTCGCACTGTTTCTGTTGATGAGTCTTCTCTGAAGGCAAACTGGTCTCGGTGTAGCGGTCTAGTTACCAGCACACCGTCCCTGATATGCCTATCGAGCGGTTTTTCCATTGCCTTAAGTATAAAAGACATAAGACTAATTGGTCTATAAGCCTTTGTCTGAGAATAATTGGTCAGATCTGGCTTGGGTGTAAAAACCAACCTGGTTAGTGTCCATTTTCTCGGATGGTATTTCATAGCCAGCTGGCTCTTAGAATCTTGCAGATTCTCCTGAACAGAAGGTCTGATCCCTTAGCAGCATAGCTGTAATTTAATCCGTTTCCTGTGATTTATATGGATCAAATGAGTTTACCGCCTTGCCTTGGCTTCACATCAAGTATGCCCACTCGACCACCCATCTCGGTTTTGAACCTTCCGTGTACCAGATTTGACTACCAGGAAGGAATTTGTGTCCCAGTTCATTCCAATTTGTTCGATCCTTAATTATTACCTCGAAGAGTGGAGAAACTAGATGTTTTAGAGTCATATCAAGTATGGGGCCCCAAATGCTGTCAATTAACCTCATATGCTCTGTGTCTGTATGTAGATTGTACTGTGAAGTGTGTAATCCATATAGCCCCAATCTGGCCTCCCCCTAATCACTATATCAAGAGGAACGAGGTTAAATAGAGTTTTCATTGCAGCGGTAGGCATGGTTCTCATTTCCTCCGTAATGCCTAAACAGGCAAATCTTTGTATCTTACGTAGTTTTAATTTGGCGGTTTCCTGCTTCGCCTTTAGCCACCACACAAAAGCCACATAGGTTACTGCCGGTCTGACTACCCTTGTATATAGCTAGTGCACCATACTTGGTCTCAGACCTCATGATTTGTCATAGGTGCGCCTAACTACCGCAAGGGTAATTTCTGCTTTTCTGATGACCCTTTCAATTCCAGGTAAGTTTGGAGTCTAAAACAACTCTCAAATAATTCACTTCTCCCGAGATATTGATTACTTGCTGCCAAGAAGAAGAAGACCTAGGTCCTCTGGATTCCTCATTTGCGTGAAAGCTACTATGGAGGTTTTTTAGGGACTGACTTTTAAGCCTTCCCTCTCTATCCACCTAGTTGTTACATTCAGGGCTCCTTGCATGCGCTTTCGGACTGTGCTGGTAAATCTCCCTTCTACTGGTATGACTAAGTCGTACACGTATCGTAGGGTTGAGAAACCTTCATTGTTGAGGTCCACTATTAGCCAGTCCATGAGAAGGTGATAAAATCCCCCCGTGGACATCCCCCTGCCACCCGGACTACCAGAGTCTCATTCAGCAGCGACCGGTACACCATCTTGCCTCTTAACATACAATCTATCCATCTGCAGCACGTTTCCTCCAGACATAGATTTCTCATGGCTGTGGATTACCCCAAGTATCTTGTTTTACAGCATTTTTCCACTGTCGCACTGTTTCTGTTGATGAGTCTTCTCTGAAGGCAAACTGGTCTCGTGTAGCGGTCAGTTACCAGCACACCGTCCCTGATATGCCTATCGAGCGGTTTTTCCATTGCCTTAAGTATAAAAGACATAAGACTAATTGGTCTATAAGCCTTTGTCTGAGAATAATTGGTCAGATCTGGCTTGGGTGTAAAAACCAACCTGGTTAGTGTCCATTTTCTCGGATGGTATTTCATAGCCACGCTGGCTCTTAGAATCTTGCAGATTCTCCTGAACAGAAGGTCTGATCCCCTTAGCAGCATAGCTGTAATTTAATCCGTTTCCTGTGATTTATATGGATCAAATGAGTTTACCGCCCATTTGATTTTATTAAATGTAATGCTCTGCTTTCAGAGTTATGAGACCCTTCTCCACGACGCTCTTTTAGCTCACCTCAGTGCTTTGTTGTGCTCGGTTAGGAATGTTTTATACTCATCCCAATTACCTGATGCGTTTACCCTATTAAACAGTTTGCTAATAGTGTGCTAGAGTTTTCCCTCTTTTTTACGAGTTCTTGAGTCCGCCAAGGGACTTTCCTATTGTAAACCCTTACGGTTAATGGGCAGTTTTTCTTATATGTAGAGATAATCTTGTCGGTTAATTGCTCCATGGATATCTCTATGTCTAAGCCGTTATCTATCGAAAGCTGAAACCCCGCCAGTTTACGATCTAGTTCCTCTTTATAGGATTCCCAGTTCGTTTTGCAGGGGTTTCGATAACTTTCTACCACGCGGTTTACACCGGTGATTTCAAAACATATGTATCTGTAACCCAAACAGCTCACCTCATCAGAAACATGCCCGTTTTTAACAAACGTACTTATATGAGAAATGCCTAATGTTATATCAATTACCTCCTTCCTTCGCCTTGTTACGAAGGAAGGCGTGTTCCCCCTATTCAATGTGTCTAAATTATATGCGATAGTGAATTGTAAGATAGACTCACCTCTGGGGTTGGTGTTGCTGCTTTCCCATACCATATGGTGGAAGCTTGGGTCACAACCGATGAGCAGTTGCGATTCGTTGCCTCTGCAACTATCAGTTCCTCCACTTCGGCTAGGGGTGGTATCTTCGGGTTATCAGAATGGAGGTACGCCGATCGGAGTATTGACTCCCTCGGGCTTCCTCCATCTGAGGTATGCTTCACCTTTATTAGATCCTGTGAACAGAAACTCATTAGCGGCAATATTTGTATTCTTTTTTTGGTTAATATGCAGGTCCTGGGCCTATCAGTGTCTCTACTGTATATTAGTTCACCACCAATTGTTCCAAGGCCTAATATTTTACCTCTGTTTATCCTGGGTTCTTGTATAAGGGCTACATCATAGCCTTCCACCAACTTGCATAAGGCAGCTACCTTACTGTCATGGAGGTTCACCTGTACTACCTTTATTGTCTTCTGGGACGCTCTTTATAGGCTTGAACATCACTGTTCTTAGCCAATAATAGGTCTTGAACCGAGCCTGTTCAAAAAACCTATAAGATGTCCCATTCCATTGATAAGGCCAGGATAACTTCATCCTTGTCCGTCTTGGTGGTCAGTTGGTGCCAGTCTGCCGTTTTAAGGCCTGGGTTTTGACGCTCAAGCCGGTCTGACAGTTTCTTCCTCTGATGTGCCTGGAATCCACACCAGTGGATTAGGCCGTTTCGGTATTTCCTTAGCCTCGAAAAAAGTCAACTCTAACCCCTCCCACAGTTTCTCCATATTTTTCACTGTCTACTTTGGCCAGTTCTTGGTATTTTCGTTAGCACACGTGATCCATATGATACCTCCCGTGTACCTACTTCCTTCAAACTGTGGGGACTCTCACTGGTGGAAGGTGTCTCGACTACCACCTCTCCCATTTTGTTTATGATCAAATCCGCTTGCCTCTGATCTAGTAGGATATCAGGATGGCGCCTGTCCACCACCGCCATTCTGAGTCCTTTGGCTGCCTCACTGTAAGACCCAGTCCGCACATGGCTCCTAGGTTTTTTAGAGGATTGTTTCTGAAAAGAGGGAGTAGAGTAGTCTGGCCGGGGTCTACTATCTCCCCGGATTTTCTACTTTTCCTCCCACTTTTCCGATTTTTCTTCTGGGTTGGCTGGTGTTTGGTCCAAGCCCTAACCTTGATCCTTTTCGCTTTCCGGGGCTATTGTTCACCGAAAAGCTGCTTTGTTTGCAGTCCCAGGTTAGCAACCCCTGCAGCCGTTACCGCAACGTCTGACGATCCAGTTATAGGTTCGTCAGATAAGCCTGATCCCTGCGCTTGAACCCCCTTCATTGGCGTAGCGGTGTCTACTTCGGATCCACCGCTGAACTCTCCTTTGTGTCTGAAATAAACGTGCCCATTAAAGTCCCACGAGTTGGGAGAAATAAAGGTTACCAAGTCAGGAGCCCCTGCTGACGTGTAAGGCTATTTACAACGGAGGTGTGCCCGTTGCTCCGATGTTACTCGCCAGGAACTGATAAACTCTTCAGTTATGCCGTGCAAGGCACGATGCATCCATTAGGCGCGCACTATACCTGTGAGATTAGGTATCGCTGGGAGCCTGAATAGACCAAAAGTTGGAGCAAAGGTGCTCCGACAGAAAAGAGTTAAAGCAAGGGAAGTCGCTCAAAACCAGTATAAGAAAAGTTAATTTTCAACTAGGGCGTCGCAGGGTTGCCGCTCCCTGTCCTCGTTAGTTACGAGACCCTACGTGAACTGGTCCGCGACACCGTATTCACGAAAGCTAACAGTGACTTGTTAAGGTCACGAGCTTATATTTCAGTGTTGGCCTTGCATCACCTACGATCATCGCCTAGGTGTCCCCTACTTGGAAGTATGTTGTTCTAATGCAAGTTGTTAGAAGGTCCATCATTATGTTTACCAAGAGTTGCGTCTAAGGTTTCATCCTTTTCCAGTCTGTCCCTTATGATAGATAGTACCTTATCGATAGGCACATTTGTGAATAGGCTAACTTATGTTAACACTAACCGATAACAGGGTAATACTGATAACCGGTCTACCTGCTATTCAGATTCTAACCAAAATAATGTGATTGCCTTGGACCTGTAAAGTTTCGAGTGACGAGCAGGATTGAAAGAAACCTGTCGCTCTGTTGACCGCATGAGCACGGAATGTAAAAGTGTAAGAAATTATGTATGTATTAAAAGAAAGGCAGCCCAGTATCCTGTGTGATCAGAGAAAAAGCACAAATTTAAGGATGTTATCGAGATGGATAATGGTAGCTTGACGATAGAGTTACGGTTGAGATTGAAATGCATGGTGCAAAAAGTGTTGGAGTGATATTAAGTGAAAGACCGAAAATGTGCGTGAACCAATATGAATTAGAATAAATAAATGTTGACGTTAATTGGACTGTATCATCCTAATAAAAAATCAAACTAAATTGCGCGTAATTAATACGTTGTATAAGAAATTGGGTTCACAGATGAATTCAGATTCCAAAAAAAAAACACAAATAGTACATTAATCTAAATATGTGTATTATAAATAAACCAACACAGAAACATCAATGTGATCGACGTTGTAACTACGCTCGAACCTCCAAAGTATGACCCACCTCGTGAAAGAAAGTGCCGAGTCGCTTCAATTTCCTACTACCTATCACTACCTATCGATGCCAATAAGTAAACCAAATCTTAATTCAAAGCACCATTTGTAAAAATTTCGAATACCTTCCAAATCCGTAAAAAGAAATACGGTACAATATAAAATCTTCCAAAAATGTATGCGTTATCAAGTTCAATTTCATTAACTTATATTACAATTTCGAAACTAACAGCTAATATGCGATAACATCACGACCACCTGACAGTCTTTGTAGCACGGTATTATTTGACTGGCACGTGCAAATGTTATCTTGTAGCTTTTCAGGAATCAACGTACCTGCGGTGATCTACGGACTTACCTGTAATTACGATAAGGGTAAGCGAGTTTTTCGTTATTTAGACTGGCTATGAACCTTCGTAATTTGGCACTTCATTCCCTATTGTGATATTTAGAAACACTCTGGCGCCCATTCGATTTATGACAACCCCTGTTGTGCCTCACGTATTATAAGCTATTTTAAATGCACAAAAAGAATAATTTTGCTTGTTTGTTTATGGCATAGGAAATATCAACCCATCACTTATAAATTAAAAGACGCTAATTGGCTAAACATGGATAGCAGAAGGGTATTTCACGCTGCTGTACTTTACCATTCAATTATTTCTAAGGAAGTTCCACCATACTTACACCAAAAATTAGATACCGAAGCGACGTTCACAACGTTAACCTTAGATTTAAAGGACTTATTTCCCCTCCATCTTTTCGAACACATATGTTTCATCGATCATTTACATATAACGTCTATTCCTTATATAATAAACTGTTACCGTCTCTCAAACGCCAATCACTATCGGATTTTAGATTTTTCTACAGGAAACTATTGTTAACATCGCAAGCATAATTCATCCTATTAATGTACTTCAAACTTAATACATATCTGTATATTATTCGTTTGTACAAAGCTAGCCTTATTTCTTATCTCTTTTAGTTATGTTATAACTTAGGGTTAAAACTTAGATCAGTTATACTGCCTTTTAACCCTTTTTTTTGCAATTATAATTTAAGTGCACGTTATCATAAGTATTACTTTCCATTTGTTATCGCAAAAAAACATTATTATTATTATTATTAGTAATACGCCCACCCCTAACCACTGAGTTACTGGTATAGCATAAGTTATCAAGTTTGATCCTTTTTTATTAGAGGTCAGTATTTTCATCCTTGGTTAGTGGAGATTAAGCCTATTTTGTGATTAATAACATAGATATAATTTGATTCAGATAAAGTTGGGTATGATTCATTCTTAAAATTACACGAACTAAGATTTAGGCGACGTAAGTTTTCATTAAATCATCAAAGTATCTTTTAGTTAATATTTTTGTCGGCAGTCTCCACATAAATTTTCATAAAATGTCAAAGAAAGTTGAAAATTATTGAACGTTTTTATATTTTTAACTAGAAAAATGATTCATTATATCCACTTATTTTATTGATAGTCAAACATATTTTGCTGCGACAGTGAATTGTTATAAATTAGGATATGGTTTCATTATCATTACATACCATCATAATACATAACCTATATATTTGTAGGTAAACAAATACTTTTGTTGTTTATTATAAATTAAATCATTTCAGGTGGAAAAATTGATAAAAGTTGCAATTAATTTGCTATAACAACCCTTTATAACAACCCTTCTAGAAGCATAATTATTGCTTTATAATCGACATAATTCTTGTTGATACTTTACGATAACATAAATATCGATACATTTGTGATTATATCATTCTTGTAGAAGAAAGTGTGTACAGAGTAATGTAGTTCAACGAAATTATGGATGTTTAATACTTTAATTTAGCACATAGTTTAAATAGATTTCATCTGCTCCAAGTTAAATGAAAATCAATTTACATAAATCAGTACATGTATTCAGTACACTTATTGTAAAGTTATCAATATGTTATGTAAAAATTAGAATATTTATATTACATTTGAATTAAAACATTTAAATTAAAAAAAATTATTCACTATGAGTGTCACTCTCAGAATCGGAATCGTTAACAGATATAATGAATGGTTGTACAACCTCAAAGTGTTTTTCAATTTCCCACCGCCCTAGGATTCCATCCATATTTCTTTTACATGGTCATCGTTAAATTTGGAATGTCTTCCTACATTTTTGTTGTAGTGTTCTTTGCAGTTTGCCCGGCACCAGTTCAATTGGATTAAATTGACAGTGATATGGTGGTCCAAGTGTTTACACTTGTGTGCTATTTAATCTATGTCGTACACCTTTGGTATTGCATTATCTGCAACTAATTACAGTAATTCTTCTTTAAAAACGCTAGATTCATAAGCTGTGCTGTAATTTAATAGAAAATTACGTATTTCTTCCTTCTTAGATGAATTATAATTGGAATTTTTTCTAGAAGTTTGGAATGATACTAGTATTGTCCATTACAATTAAAGATGGTTCTTTTAAGTTTGCAATTAAATTATTTTCAAACGATTTTGTAAACAACTCCGCACACATATCTGCATGATAGTTTGCACTTTGTGACTTTGTAGAAAATAAAAGTGAAGCATCGGAAATAAATCCAGCTTCATTACCTGCATGAACAACTATAAATCTAAAAAATACAGTTATTTTATTAGGAATTATAATGTAATGACTAAATTAACACAGTAACAAATCTTTTTCCTTGACCCATTGGCTCTTCTTCACGCTTTCATTAGATTTATCATGTTAGCTTCTTTTGTGCGATCCTCAACTGAAAATCCAAGTTTCATCTAAGAATACAGGATTGTATAACTTTTCTTCTGTATTTTTGTAATATTCTCTTAGGAATCGTACAGGATTAGCAGCAATAAGTGATTGTTCCAGGAAACCTCGCCTACCATCATATACTTTAGAGGAAAAGCCAATGGAATGTAAGAGACGTCTTAAACTTAATCTACTGAAATCGAAAACTTGACTTAATTATTTATGTAATGATGCCAGCGTAACATGACGTATACTTACAAAAACAGGTATAGTGCTAGACATGTCTTGCATGGTTGTATTTACATTTTGAAAACATTTCATAATCTCTGTTTGCAGTATCCTTCACATAGCGATCGACTTCGGTGACTGTGAAGGTTTATTTACTTTTTGGGCTATATAAAAATGTTATCAAGTTTTTTTTTATGATTGTGGACCTGAACAGGCTAAATTTGGCCTATCGTGCTAAAGCACTCAGGAACACTTAGGAGGATGGCTAGAGGGATAATGAATTGCCAACAGATGCCTATGAACAGCTACCTTAAATTTTCTCATATCATAAGTGAGAGGAAAGCAGGAACTAGGGAGATCATTCCATAGTTTAGAAGCCGTGTAGAAAAATGTGGATTGCGCCCGTTTGGTACGACAAGTGGAGATTTGTACTGCGTACTGATGATGTGTATGAGCGAACCGAGTGTTTCTCGCAAAGATAGCCGGAGATGGTATCAAAGAATGTAATTCACCAGCACAATAGCCGTTGTAATAACGATAATGCAAAGAAAGAACTGAAACCATCCTTCTATGCTCAAGGCACTGTATGTGTGAGAAGTTAAGGACAGGTCATTTATAAGCCTAATCGCTCTCTTTTGAATACGATATCGAGAGCGTATTGGGGAGCACTAACCCAGAGGTAATAATTATATTCTAGATGAGGACGAATTTGGGCCTTATACAGCAGAAGGAGTTAGCGAGAGGTAAAGTACTGCTTAGATCTGTATAAAAAGCCTATTTTACGAGCAGTTGTTTTGGTAGCTGACAGAATATGGTCAACCCATGAGAGATTTGAAGATACAGTCATACCCAACAGAGCAATAGAGTCTGAAAACTTAAGAACTGAACCATTCATACTTACAACAGGAAATTATCGATCTTTTTTGGCGGACATAAGGCAACACTGAGATTTGTAAGCATTAAATTTAACTAGATTATCGCTTCCCCATTCGAGAATACGTTGAATGTCTTTGTTGATCGAATTTGCCATTTCAACTTTAATTTGTTGATTTGACATAGAAGGTGGATTATCACTATGAGTAGACTGAGATGAACTACAGTGAAGAGTGTTATCGTCAGCAAAGCAATGGATGGGGTTAGTTGTTGAAGGAATAAGGTCATTTATGTACAGCAGAAAAAGTGTGGGCGCTATAACGGATCCCTGTGGTACGCCCGCGTTAATGCTAACTTCTTTTGAAAAAAAGCCATCAAGTTACCGATAATTCACTGTACAAGTTGTAGATAGTTTTGAAAAAAAACTGTTTTTTTTTATAAAAAGTAAAGCAAAAATACATAAACAATAATTTCAAAAAATGACAAGAGTGACACACGTTTTAGTGCGCTAATATGAATTTTACAGCAGATTTATGTTTTTATGGCCATCCTTCTCTAATACATGTAAAGAGAGAGTGTGAGAGAGTCAGGAGAGAGAGAGAGAGAGAGAGAGAGAGAGAGAGAGAGAGAGAGAGAGAGAGAGATAAAAATATGTAATTTTATTATAAAATTTTACATCAATGAGTCATACCCAACGTTATTTAAATCAAACTATATTAATCGACTGATGAAGGTACTGGTCAAAGTATCAATAGCTACCCAAAATTGCAGTTTCATTCAATTTTTTTACATTCTTGTAATACAATTAATCATACAATCATGATGTGGTTTACTAGTTTTTTATATCCGTGCCATATAACCTTCTCACGGTGTGATACAGCTATCGTCCGGCGGAAACGTTTTTCCATACAAATAAATAACTTTTTGGTGCGACAACCTAAAAAAAAGCATTAACTATAAATACTACAAATTTATGGTTTAATGGAAGCATTAATTTTATTGAACTTATAACTCAATCAGAGTATATAAATATAAATAAATATTCATGATTGTTAATTGAAATTCTTTAATGAAAGAAATTACAGTGTATAAATTCAAATGAAATTTTAATCTTTACATATTATCGAATATTTAAATACATACAAGGAGTGTTGAAAAACAGTTTTATGCACTATTTGTTGCACTTATCGCTTTACTACCATAAGGAAATAAATCAATTAAGATGTAAATTGGAAAAGGTATAACGATTAGATATAACTACAATGTAAAAATTAGCTATAAATACAGAATAAATCGAGTTTCTCCATACTGAGGAAGAAATAGATGTAAACATTAAAAAAAAGGGAAGTGTTAAGAACAGAGCGTTAGAAAGTAAGGAATACTATTCGTATGCAATGAGGTTTGTCATACATAATATGTATGGTGTATAATGTAATCACGTTAGTGACAACAAGCTAGTGAACTAGTGAATGTTGAATTTTATAGATCTATTATCAATTCAATTTTTGATTTATTTATTGGTGCATGTCGGTTACGCAATTAAAACAATTTATTAAGAAACTGAGTGTTGGTACTTTCAAGCATCTATCCGATGTGATAACCTTTAAATGTATAAATCAAATAAAGCGGTAATCAAACGAAAATATGACTAAAATGGATTGATTGAGATTAAAATCTAATTTGCAGAATAGCTGCAAAATCGTTTTTAGAAAATAATTAAAGTTAAGTAGTTTAATAGAATCATTAACTAAAAAAATGCAATTAATTCAATAATTGATACTGTTAATTTCAATATTAAAACCATTCAGGAAAACGCCAGATCGTTGTCGAAAATTAACTTATGGAGCATTTCCGTCAATTTTATTGCAGAAATATTAATTAAGTTATAATTTGTTTCAACTTAATTTGGATTACTCACTACTGTAATAAACCTAATTGCCTGATTTGAAGACACGAAGGTAATGAGCCAAATGAAATATACATTTACTGTTTGAGGAGGTGTTTTCCTGACCACTGTTATTTATGAACTACTAGAAACTACTGCATTAATTCCAAAGTATTGAAATTGATTCATTATTAATTAGTATTCACACCATGTTAAAATAATAGGACGCGTGGGAGAATTAGTAACCATAATTCATATTACTACATAAAACCATAAAACTTTACATTTGTAATAATTTTGTCTAATATCTCTAAAATGGATTATAATATTTACATTACCATATTTATTTACGGTTACATAAATTTTATTATCTTCTAACATTTGTCAAGGTTTTATTTGGACACTCCCCAATCAAAATAGTCATCTTTAACGTTTTAATTAATTATTCTTACATTTCTGACTACCATAAGAAATCTAGCTGTAAATTAAAATGTTTCTTTTATTTATTTATTTAAAGTTCGCCCAAATATACAGGGTGTTTCAAAAGTATATATTATCCTATATATCTCAGCAAATATGCATTTTATGGAAAATCTGTTAATAAAGTCGTTTCGTGTTTGCCATCACATGCCAGTACGCAATTATTATTATGTTTTAAAATGCAGCAGAAAACACGGCAATTTTTTTGAAGAACCAATAATCCCTATAGCTCATGTATCTGGTAGGGTTCCTTTTTCTTTTTATACTAATGTTAAATATCAATACATAGCAAGATTTTTAGAAAACTGCATAAAACTGCTTGGTGTATTTCAGCAATGCTCATTAATGTAGCCACCCATGACTGTTTCTTATACCCTTACTTGTGAAATAATTGATAGTACCTTAGAGACCTGTGAATGTACCGGGTGACCAACTAAGAACGGCTGTCGGCTATATCTCAGGAATGGATTATAGCACAGGTTCGGGAAAAAAAAATTTATAACGAAAGTGGCCTCGAGAAACGCCTGTAAATTATTTTCAGAATTGTAGGTCCACCGCTAGAGGGCGTATTTGTCAGTTAAAATTTTAAAAAGCAATTTTTTTCAAAATTTACTCAATTAAGGGGCATATTAAATATTATAATCAGATTCCTCGACAAATTCTGCATATTTTTTATTTGACAAGTTTTAGACTATCTCTTCAAATAAGGGGTGGGGGAGAGTGGAAACCTTGTTACGAAAAAACGCCTTTAATTCAGGTTCTGCTTGACCGATTATAATAAACTTGATGTTGTTTGAAAGAGCCTTTGTTAAACAACAGAAAATTTGTAAATTTGAAGCAATCTGATTAATAACATAAATGCTAGAGAGAGTTGTTTAATATTTTTTAATATTGTGTTTAAAATAATAATGTGATAAGTCTAACACTTTTTTTATAATATATAAGAATATTATATTTGTTTTCAAGCGATGTGTTAGTAAATCAAAACTATAAAATATCAATAAAAACCGATATTTGCCCAGCAACAACAAATACAGTTTAAAATATGAATTACGATTTACTGATGACAACAAAATTAGTAAAGAGGGCCATGTAAGATATAAAATAAATATACATAAATAAACATTTACATAAGCTAAAACATCAATAACATTTTCTTCTGTTCTACCTCTGCGTTGTCTTCGGTACACAGGAAGATTCACATTTCCAGTAGTACGCACACGGTGTGCGAGTCGAAGAAAAACTCTTCTGCTGTGATGCCGTCTGTTTGGGTACTGCAGTGCATACACTCTAGCAGCAACGGTTGCATTTCTCATACATTCAAAATAAACTGCCAACATATCAAATGCTTCTTCATTTTGTTACGAAAAGATAAAGAAAGTCTATTAAATGCAACACGATGAATAATTTTTGACATATGCGTGAAAATCATAGCTTGCTTGTTTTCAACAGGGAATTTATTTTATATCTTACATGGCCCTCTTTACTAATTTTGTTGTCATCAGTAAATCGTAATACATATTTTAAACTGTATTTGTTGTTGCTGGGCAAATATCGGTTTTTATTGATATTTTATGCTTTTGATTTATTAACACATCGCTTGAAAACAAATATAACATTCTTGTATAATTAAAAAAATTTTAGATTTATCACATTATTATTTTATAATTTGTTCTCGTTGTTAGTAGCGACAGCATTACATTTAGGTAATCTAGCGGCAACCATAACATTAGTATGATAACAGTTTAAATTACTGTAGACCCACGGTCTGTATACTAGTAGTATACAGACCGTGCTGTAGACCAATGTAAGATCTTTTCATCCAGGCTAAATTTAATAATTTTCGTTAACGCGAACTAGCCTACTAGACGTTGGAAGAACAATTCCCGTCCTTTACCTGTGTCTTACGATATCTCAGGATAGGAAAAAGATATCGACTTGCAGTTTTCACTGTTTTATTACTAATTAAGTCTACTTTTTAAAGACCTACTCAAATTTTTATGCTTCCATTTAAAATTGTAAAGAGAAAACACAATATCAAAAAAATATTAAACAGCGCCCTCTAGCATTTATGTTATTAATCGGATTGCTTCAAATTTACAAACTTTCTATTGTTTAACAAAAGCTCTTTCAAACAACATCAAGTTTATTAAAATCGGTCAAGCAGAACCTGAATTAAAGGCGTTTTTTCGCAACAAGGTTCCCACTCTCCCCCATCCCTTATTTGAAGCGATAGACCAAAACTTGTCAAATAAAAAATATGCAGAATTTGTCGAGGAATCTGATTATAATATTTAATATGCCCCCTTAATTGAGTAAATTTTGAAAAATTTTGCTTTTTAAAATTTTAACTGTCAAATACGCCCTCTAGCGGGGTCGCTTCAAAAGGACGCGGGAATTTGGACGCATGACAAAAGGACGCGGGAATTTGGACGCGCGACAAAAGGACGCGTGCGACAAAAGGACGCGTGCGACAAAAGGACGCCCGACAAATGTACTCGTAGGAAAATAATATGTCTTAGGTCTCAAGATTGTATTTAGTTAAAAAGCTGAATAAAAAGTAAGATTTAGTACATTGGCATTACCCACAAATTATAAATGCTACCAATCGATCATCAAAAGGCATTTCTTTAAATATCATTTTTAAGGCGCAAAAATAAACTGTTGAATCAAATCTTCCTTCATACTTTATCCAGGCTTAGGACTGGCAGCACATTGCTGGCGTGTTTAAAAGTTTTTTAAATTAAATTTTTTTGTATTTTAAAATTTTTAATTTTTTTTAGTTTTTCTAATTTTTGGCTTTTTTTAGTTTTTCTTGTGTCTATATGTATTATTATTATTATAACTATGATATTACACTTGAAGTTGGAAATTGTGGGCAATCCCTCGCAAGTATTCTAATGTTGGCCTGTTCTGATAATCTGCTACGATGACCTCTATTCGACCTGCGGTGTCTTTATATACCTTTCTACGCGCTGGCACATTTCCTGCGATATACTGTTCAATTTTTACCATATTCAAACTGTCCTCTTTTTTCAGAGCGTCTATAAATTTCCAAATATTAGGATGTGCTGCATTAAGTGTAGACGAGAAGCTGTTGTGCCATCCTTCAACAGCATTATTCGTGCGTGGTATATCCTGTTCTACCATATCATAGCAAATCCACAGGTTTCGAGAAAACAATGGCTGTCTTCGAAGCCCTCTTCTGTCGAGTCGTCCTATCCATGTATCCTCAAAGTAATTAATCAATGGCAGCAGCAAATTCTCGTTTTCCGTATAAAACTGGCTATGAAGTAGATCCTCGTATGCAGCAATAACGTTTTCATCTGGGACGAAAGCAAGAGCAGCCATTTGTCGCAAATGCAGGGCGAAGTCAGCATCCTCGGTATTCCTTGCTTGTAGTCCTGCACCTTGAACATGTCTCCAGAGGCATTGCGTGAAATGGAAAAGCAGCCACGGATTCTGGAAATAGGAAATTCTGCTTGTGGGCATTCATAGCAGCTCGTTCGAAATCAACCATAATTGTTGAAGGTCGCAATCCTGGTTTTAACACTTTTAACTGTTGAAACAGGCGAGTGTATGTTTGCTGAGTTTTGTTTGGAAGAAGAGCATAAACTGTTGGGATAACGTTACTGTACCGTACCCCGTGAATAGTATACAGTTGACCGAACAATACAGGAGTTGCGAGAAATGTACCATCTGCATACCAGTGTTCACACTGTTCCATAAATGTTAAGTGTCTTTCTGTCGAAAATAACAGAATTCGTTGTTGATCATCTGGACCACTATCAAATAAAAGGAAAGGTTCACCATCGCTGTTTACTGTATATTCAGCAGAAAGAACAAGCTCTGCCAAACTGTTAGGGTTTGCCGGGACAGCTTCGTTCTGGCGACGTACTCGTTGTACCGTTCGTTTTAGACAAGAGACCCTAGGTAGTTGGCCTGATACAGCCAAAGGAAGTCCCTGTGATATATTAGCCACTACAGCTTGGGTGGTTACTCCAACTTGTTGAGCTGTTCGTTTCATATCATTGACAGCTATCTTTGCGTTTACCTTCCCAGCATCAGCAACGTGGTTATGGCCTGCACTCTTTACAACTTCATCTCCTATTGTATGTACTCTTCCGGAACATTTGCACTTATTGTAACCGGAACATTTCCAAATAGTTTTATCTCCAATGACTCGTTCCTTTTTATGAATAAATCCATTATAGAGCAACATATTGTTGCCTTTTTGACTTTGCACAAAAGTTAACACCATCTTTACAGACCGAGAACAGTTTCCGTAATGGACATGACCCTAAAATTGCGCCATATATACTACCCCAGAACCACATTCTTTTCTCTAATAACTTCTTAATGTTGCTTTCTTGGAAAATAGTAATTAAGTAAATACCTGCTAATGGCTTTTATTGTCCTATATTGAATGCATTCCAGTTAAAATAAATTTTGGGAAATTATGTAAATACCTGTTAATGGCTTATTTGTCATATTTTGAATGCATTCCAGTTAAGGAGTTTCAAAATAAGCACTGACTGTGAGAACGTTTATTATCACTTGCGGAATCTTAATTATCAATACTTTCTAATGATCCATTTGTAACATTTGTAATTTGTGGGTAATGCCAATGTACTAAAGCTTACTTTTTATTCAGCTTTTTAACTAAATACAATCTTGAGACCTAAGACATATTATTTTCCTACGCGTACATTTGTCGCGCGTCCTTTTGTCGCGCGTCCTTTTGTCATCGCGTCCTTTTGTCGCACACGTCCTTTTGTCGCGCGTCCAAATTCCCGCGTCCTTTTGTCGCGCGTCCAAATTCCCGCGTCCTTTTGTCGCGCGTCCAAATTCCCGCGTCCTTTTGACGTAGATTCCCCTCTAGCGGTGGACCTGCAATTCTGAAAATAATTTCCAGGCGTTTCTCGAGGCTACTATTTCTTCCTTCTTTTCCACCGTGCAAAACTTTAATACCTACCCTTGGATGAAAAAGTTTTGAGCGTTTAAGTGTTCAGCAACTTGTTTTAATTATTAGTAGTAATTTAGACACATACCTATGACATCTTATTGCACTATTTACACTACCAACGTTAACCAAACAAATAACCATATAACTTAAATTTACATATTTACCGCGTCCAAACCTCCAAATTCAGTATGGGGCTTATGGATAAACAGTGCAGGATTGCCAAACTTATTATACCAATAGATTACTGACCCAGAATACCGTATTACGGTTATAATAATACGATATCTACGGTACGAGGGACACAATTTCTAACCTGAAAATTAATAAAAATATTTGCAATGCAATACAAATTTAGATAAATCTGCAATGTACTTGTGAATATACCGAAGAAGACTACCCTTAATCTATACAAATCGAATTTTTGGACTGTATTTTTTAGAAAAGAGACGTAGCGTATGTAATGTAGGGTACATTACATGGCAATGTGATGGGTTAGATTACTCTGTACAGTGTGTCCCATTTTCGACGATATTTCGTGGTATCTCGGTTACGAGTAAAGATACAGAGTTGCGGTTTTCACAATACCGTGCTACTTTTTTGTGAGAAGAACGCTGGTATAAACAGAACTTTCATAACCCTCCGGGCGAAATTGAAAATATTGCATTTTGGGACCCCCATTGTATCTATGTTATCCTTTAATGTATGGCAAAGGTTCTTTACGTAGAACCTGTAATCTGTCAATTTTTAGCTATAAATAAAACGTATGGTTTTTTAACGGAACACCCTATATATTTTTCTTGCGTTTGATTGAAAATTTTGTAAGCTTTACAAAAATATATAATACATGATGTGCATTTTAAATAATAAACCTAAAATCTATGATTTTACAAAATCTGCGTAATAACATAGTATATATTATATAGCATTAAAATTAGCAGGCCGTGATTATTTGAACAATTAAATGATCATTTGCTAAGTGCTTGTCAAGACCTGTCAGTTGTAAAATTTATATTCTCTGCGTAACATTGTATTCGTTACGATGCCTGAAAATGAAAATTATCAACATTTTGAAAAATATGACGTGTTATTCTGTTTTATACAGTGCAATGAAAACTCCCGTGAGGCTTCCCACACCCCATTTAATTATTGAATCCTTAAAACGAAACTTAAATTTAATAATAATTAAAGTGGTCCCCAGATGTAACGTATATGAAAATAATCGATATCTTTGTTTCAGCGGCTAAAAGTCTCATCACCTAAAGACACATTAAGTGAAGTAAATACCAAGCTACTACCAGCTTTTGATAAATCACATAATAGCCTAAGCTTTTACACATAAAGCAGTAAGCAAAGAAACATCAACGGTACAAGTAAACTAGCATACATAAATAGCCTCGTGTGGATCATGCAATGACGGCAAGTTCATAGAAATTACATGTAAATTTGACAAACAGGTACTGTCCATATTGTGATGCCAATAATGATAAACAATGCAAAATAAATAGTGCTCCATCGAACCCGGTTATTGAATTCATACACGAGCACCTTGAGTAAGTAGCATAAGATGTTTATAGATTGTACACCTATAGTGAATAATGTTTATTGGATTGTAAATAAGTAAAAGCTGTAGGTGCGTACAGTTGCTACATGCTAAAAGAGTCATAGACTTTACAATTATATAGAGCACCCGTTAACAGCTGAAGGAAAATTTTCACATTCCCTAACAATTTAGAGGTGTAGTACATAGGAGTGATACCCTTTCGATAACTGTTGCCGTACATGATTTGAGTTCCTGTATATTAGGTAGAGATCTAGTCAAGAACAATGACTTCGGTGATTAGCGCTAAAAAAGTATACGATGTCCATGAATCTAAGTTTCGGAAGGTGATTAAGTTAAATAAATCAAAGTATTGGTTACGAGGCCAGGAGTAGTTATGGAAATTTTAAATATATAAGCAAACACATAAGGTGTGAAAAAAATTGGACACGTACCTTCTGAAGAGACGAAAGGTCACGTAGTTTTTAAGGAAACTTATATCCATATATAACGAAAGAATAAATTCTATTTAGTATAGTATTAGTGAATGTTTGAAATAAAAACCAGACTAAACTGAAATGTATCTTACAATTTGAATTTTGTAAAATTACAGAAACATGTTTAGCACGTTGTTTCCTTAAAACGTAAATTTTAACAACTCTCAACTAGACAAAATGGCGTCACCCAAAAGAATCACTTGCCCTTTTTGAATTTCCTTTTTGCCCAATTAAATATTTCATATTCATCAGAATGAAAATTGGCGTTTAAACACGAGTAAAGTAATACGTGGGGTTGCCACGTCCAACGTTTATAACGAAGAATCATGTATAGTAACTAAGACCATAACGTCATATAAGAGTATTGTTGACCAAACCAATCTATACGTTAATTAATTTTGTAAAAGGAGAAGGTACATCAAATAGTTATTATCTTAAATCTACAGAAGGGTTTACAGCCCTAAGAAAAGAGAAAATGCTTTGTCAGCAATGATACTTTTTTATAAGTTCATCGTTTTTATTAAATGAATTGACTAACGTAGAATATACTAAATTTTGACTATATCTAGTGTTAACTAGATGCATAGATTATAAAGGTAGCAATAGTCTACCTACGCACACACGCGTGTAGACACACGCACACAAGCATACACGCACACACCGCGTACATACCACACACACACCACGCATACACCATACTTATACCACGCACACACCACGAACTCACCTAGCATACATAACGCACGTACCACGCATACTCACACACGAACACAATGCTTACTTAAGTAAAAGTGTAGTAGAATACGTTATGGCTAATAAACAATATGCACTGGTTAATAATAATAGCGAATGCAAAACGTTAATTAAACCTAACAGCAATCCAAACTAATTAATTTGGAATTTGATTGGTTTTACTTGGGTTTCTAAAGAGCCAAGTCAATCAATTTTATCCCCTCTTCCGTCCATGTCAAAACCTTGACAGTTTTTCTACGTCAGACGGCATTAACAGAAGCTACCCTCCTCGAAAAATCCTTTATAATGAGTGACGCTAGTCAAGTCCCTTTATATAAAGTAACCATATCAATTATTTATTTAAAACATTATTTTCATATTGGCGTCAAAGTACCCACCATTCCCACTGCTTAAACAGTAACCAATTTCGGCCTTGACAGCATTAACAGAAGCTGCCCTGTAGAATAGCGAGTCGCGCTCAACGATAGTTGCTCTGGGCCATTTTGCAGCCTCGGGACTCTCCGCCTGCATAACTGCATTGGCCTGCTGCCGCTCGAATATGCCTTCACCTAGATATTAATTTATACAACACCTACACGAACTTCAGCAGAAACCATTACGCTAGTGGTTTAATTGCCAACGCTATGCCACAAGTTACAAACAAACAATTGAATGTCAACGAAAACTGTACCGGAATACAATTATTGTTTCTGTCATACAGATCCTGATACTAGAAATTACGTAACATTAGTCAGTACCAACTGATTTCACTTAACGTAATATATCACGTTTACCTCTTTCACGAAGCTCTGATCCAGATTACTGTTTAATTTGCACTACGCAATACCGGAAGGTACTGCAGAGATTAATTTAAACATATATTCTGTAGCGCTTGAACCCATAAGACCACCGTTTTATCGCCTGGACTCCGATCAACCATCTGTAGAATGTTTTCTTGCTCATTCACATTTAACTCCACAGGACGATCAGATCTTATTGAAACTGATGAAAATGAACCATGAGTTCGAACGTGTTGAAACACAGAAGAGAAGGTTTGGTGATTTGGAATCCTCCTGTTGTGAAATCTTCGTTCATATTCCTTAACGGCAGCTCTCGCATTTCCATCACAAAATCCATAAATGTAAATGATGTCAGCAAACTCTTCGTTTGAAAATTGAAAAGGCATTTTAAATTTAAATTACACTTAATTTACTACAATCCACTTTGTCATTATTAGAACACAAACGAATAAATGACAGATTGTTTCGGTTTTGTTTTTCCAGTTGACTAATAATAATTACTTTTGAAAAAATATGTGATCATTTATAAACTTTAAACGCTTGTATCTGAGTAACTATTGCGAATCAGACCTATGTTTATGGGACTTTTTTTACTTAAATTGGCCCAAGGAACATACCATTTCAGTTTGTACAGTTCCTCACCGGACACCCTGTATATATATATATATATACACATATATACAGGGTGTCTCAGAAACATGTTGCCAAACTTTAGGGGGTTATAAAGGCCGATGAATTAAGTACTTTTGCCTTATAAACGTATGTCCGGAAATGAGTCGTTAAGGCACTAGACGAAGAAGTGTTAAAAAATTGCAGAATGTTCGCATTTACGACTTTTTGTATTTTTTAATATTTATTAAATAAGAAAAACAATAAAACATGATATTAGTTGTTCAAAATTGCGGCCATCGACTTGCTGACATGCGGTCGTACGTCGAACCATTGATTGGCGAACTCGATAAAGGATGTGCGGATCTTCCTGAACAACTTGACTCGCAGCCATTACCCTTCCAATCAATTCTTCTTCTGTAGTTACAGGTGTTTCATACACTAATGATTTGAGGTAACTCCAGAAGAAAAAATCAACAGGTGTCAGATCTGGGCTTCGGGCTGGCCAGTTAACAGGTCCACCTCGTCCAATCCACCTCTCAGGAAATTGTAAAGTTAGGTGGTCCCGCACGTTGCGAGTAAAATGCGCCGGAGCTCCGTCGTGCTGATACCACGTTCTACGACGAATGTCCAATGGAACAGTTTCAAGCAACTCAGGGAGAACTTCTTGTAGGAATGTTAGGTAGATTTGACCATTTAAACGTGGAGGTAGTAGGTACCGTCCAATAATATGATCTCCTACTATGCCAGCCCACACGTTAATAGAGAACTGATACTGGTTAGACTTCTGAAATGTTCCATGAGGATTTTGGTCGCTCCAAATGTGACTATTACGGCTATTGAAGTAACCTTCTCTAGTAAAGCAAGCTTCATCGCTAAATAGAATAACTGAGCTAAAATCGAACTGTCGAGCGCATTTTTCCAAATACCAGCGACAAAAGTTTACTCTTGGACCGTAATCCCGTTGGGTCAAACTGTGTACTTTTGAAGATGATAAGGGTATAGCAATTGTTCATGAAGTACACGCCATACTGATGCCCTTGTATTTCCAGTTTGATTTGCTATTGCTCGCACACTAGTGGAGGGTTTTCTTCCACTCGTCGCAATACTTCTTCTTCCATCTCCACCGAACGAGCCGTTCTTTGCTGACCCGTACCTCCATTTCGTTTAAAATTTCCTTTTCTCTTAAACGAAGGTGTAATGAAACGAATAATCTGCGAGATGGATGGCGACGATTGGGAAACCGACCAGCGTAGATCCGTGCAGCTTCCCTGCTATTGCATCTTGCTTCTCCATAAATCAGATGCATATCAGCCATTTCCTCAAAACTAAAATGTTCCATAGTAAAAGAATTCTTCTTTACTTAAATTATCACTTTAAAATAACAACTATTTGAAATTTACAAAATCAAAGTGACATTCAAAACGTCATTCAAAATTTGAACAATTTTGATAATTGAAGAAAAGTTCTTTTGCTATGAAACATTTCAGTTTTGAGGAAATGGAAAAAGGAAATTTTAAACCAAATGTAGGTACAAGTCAGCAAAGAACGATTCGATCAGTGGAGATGGAAGAAAAAACAAAATTTAAAAAAGCTTATCAATGAAGCTTGTTTTACTAGAGACAGTTACTTCAAAGACCGCAATACTCATATTTGGAGCAACCAAAATCGTGTCGATGGCCGCAATTTTGAACAACTAATATAATTATTATAAGTTTTTGTTATGAACGAATAAGTTCAGAGGTAAATATGTAATTAAAAATTATTAAATTAATAATAATTTTTAACTAATATAATGTTTTATTGTTTTTATTATTTAATAAATATTAAAAAATACAAAAAGTCGTAAATGCGAACATTCTGCAATTTTTTAACACTTCTTCGTCTAGTGCCTTAACGACTCATTTCCGGACATACGTTTATAAGGCAAAAGTACTTAATTCATCGGCCTTTATAACCCCTAAAGTTTGGCAACATGTTTCTGAGACACCCTGATATATATATATACATATATATATATATATATATATATATATATATATATATATATATATATGTATATAGGGTGTTACATGCTTTTTAAATCTATTCGTTAGTACACATATGACATGTACAAAATTATGTTTCTTAATTGAGCGTTGAATTAATTTAAAAATAGTAAAAATAAATATGAACGTATAAAATGTAAACTTTCAACTTGGCTTTTTTGTTTTACACAATTCTATACGTTTCGATAACACTTACAGTTATCGCACGCAGTAGTAATAAAATTTTTAAAATTGTTTAAGGTGTTGAAACTAATTTATCAATTATGAAAGAGTGAAAACGCAAACATAAGCCTGATATTGATATTACAGTTTGATTACCGTATAAATCCAACTATGAATTACAATTTAAGTAACGAATAACTTGATCCTTAATAAATAAATTATTATTAAACTGCCTTGAAAATGACAAATCAGAACAACCTCTAACGGTTGAAGGCTAACAGTGCAAGATGTCCGAATCAAATTTTGTTGTAAGTGTAAAGTTGTGAAAAGCATTCACAAATAGAAACTTAATATCAATTTAAAATCTAAGCAAATCTAACAAGGAAATAGTAGTGGAAATGTACTCTAACGGTTGAAGGCTAACAGTGCAAGATGTCCGAATCAAATTTTGTTGTAAGTGTAAAGTTGTGAAAAGCATTCACAAATAGAAACTTAATATCAATTTAAAATCTAAGCAAATCTAACAAGGAAATAGTAGTGGAAATGTAGTACGTTCCAGTTTCAGGTGTCCTGTTTCCGTTTTCCGATTTTCTATTTCCCATTTCAGATTTCGGATTTCGAATTTTGAGTTTCGAATTTCGAATTTCGAATTTTGAATTTCGAATTTCGAATTTAGAATTACGAACTTCGAATTTCGAATTTCGGATTTCGGATTTCGGATTTCGGATTTCGGATTTCGGATTTCGGATTTCGGATTTCGGATTTCGGATTTCGGGTTTCGGGTTTCGGGTTTCGGATTTCGGATTTAGGATTTCGGGTTTCGGATTTCGGATTTCGGATTTCGAATTTCTGATTTTCGGTTTCGGGTTTCGGGTTTCGCGTTTTGCATTTTGCGTGTCGGTTTTAGAGTTTCTCGTTTCGGGTTGCGGGTTGCGTGTTACGAGTTTCGGGCTTCGGGTTTTGCGTCTCGCGTTTCGCGTTTCGCATTTCGGGTTTCGCGTTCCATGTTCCGTGTACTGCGTTCCGCGTTTCACATTTCGTGTTTCGCGTTTCGACTTCGACTAAAATTAAAATTAGGGCGCGCCATTATGCTAAAACTTACATTATTTAAAGGATGCTCAGCTACGGCAAATTTTTCTGGTTGACCTAATCTACAGAATCTCATATGTTATTTACGTCTTGTATCAAAGCTACTTTTCCACATGAACAAGATAACTTATATAATCCGGAAGATTATAATGGGTTTGGTGGCCCTAAATATTCTTTAATTTTTCTGAGGACGATAACTGTAGGTGTTATTCTATAGATTTGTGTAAAACATAAATACAAAATTCACCATTGAAACCCAAAAAAGCTATATATTTTAAAACAAGGGTATTTCGTATTCATCTTTAAGGTGATATGATATGCGATTAGAGATTCGATATCCTAATTTACAGTCTAAATAAATAAATTTGGACAGCATAGATTCTAACTTATTCATAAGGCTAATAAAAATAACCATATAATGGAAATCGGTGTTATCAGATATCTGAATGATTGAATAAATGACAACTAAAAAAAAATGCGGAAAGGTTTAAATTGAACATTGAATTAAACAGAAGAGTTTGGGTCCTTTGAAACTTGAAAGGGTTCTATTTGCATACCGCTAATTGTTTTGAATATCAGGCACCATTAAGTGGCACATTAGAATGAAATATTACTGTAAATGTGTTGTATTCATAAAATCTTTACACTTATTCTTATATTTTTTTAAACATACAGGTATAAAAGTAAATATGTATATTTGTGCACATTTTGCATTAAGAAATGCACCCACCGGCAACAAAATTTGTAATATTGTATTAATATTTTGTCCCTTTCCTTCACAGAATTTATATTGCAGAACACTCCGTATTGAATTTTGCACAAAGAAAAACATAAAATATACTTTTTAGGGCCTTGAAAATATGAAGGAATTTTGTGAATGTATGCGAATAATCAAACTCGTTTTAGGAAATGAACATTTTTTATTTAAAAAACCAATTATTGATGCTAATCGTTATAAATAAAAAAATATCATGATGTAATCTGATGATACCGTGTGAATTAACCTCTAATGATATTTACAAAACGATGTAGGCACCTCTACATTTCAAAAACTATTATAAATTATGTGGGTAAACAGCTAATAAAGAATTATTTTACCTATGCTACCTACTATACATAAATTAAATGACATATTAAAATTAGTCAAACAATTAACATTTTACAAATTTTAATTTTAAATTATCACTAAATTGAAACAACGGTGAATGCCATACACACAAAATGAAATCAAGGAAATGCAATCAAGTTCTAATTTTTATAGTACAAGTAAAAAAAAACGTGCAAATTAAGCAAAATAAAACACATCACTTTTTATATGCCCTTGAACACTCTCAAGCAAAAGGAATGTTTTGAAAGACAATAATTTAAAAGGCTGTATTGAGACGCCACCAATGTCTAATTCTTTAAATATGTGCGTGATGAAGTGTTAATTATTTTATAACACATTATGATTCTTCTATCAAGAGATTAATTAAAAATTTATTCATTCATTAGGTATTCTTTACAAATAAATTTAAATTCATGTATTTTTAATACCTACAGTGATATTGGAAAATATTTATTTTGATATTAATTAAAATTAGTGTTAAAATTGTCAACCGTTCTTTTACTAAGAAGGTAATAGTATCTGTTAGACTGTCGCCTTACTTTTTGTGTTAAAATACCGCTAAATTTTGCCACTAGTTTTGTTTATCTGCTTTTTGAGTTAATAATTTAATTTTTTCTTCGAATGAAGATATCTTTAAAGTTAAAACATTATCATCAAACGTTTCATAATTTACTATCTACATTTTAGGCAAGTGTAATGTTGCATAGCACAAACTGATGTATCTGATATTTTTGTGTAACATATTTACTTATAATTGATGTTAGATAGTTGCGTGCACACACGCACACACGCACACACGCACACACGTACACACGCACACACGTACACACACCCGCACACACGCACACACGCGCACACACACACGCACACACGCACATACGCACACACGCACACACACGCGCACACGCATCCACGCACGCACACACACACACGCGCACACACACGCGCACACACACGCGCACACGCACCCACGCACGCACACACCCAAACACGCACACACGTACACACGCAAACACGCACATACGCTCGCACGCACGTATGCACGTACGCACACACACATACATGCACACACGCATACACGCATACACGCACACACGCACACACGCACACACGCACACACGCACACACGCACACACGCACACACGCACACACGCACACACGCACACACGCACACACGCACACACGCACACACGCACACATGCACACACGCACACACGCATGTAAAAAATTGATGTATCTGATATTTTTGTGTAACATATTTATTTATAATTGATGTTAAATAGTTGAAATAGTGAAAATTTTAAGCCAATATAATGCCGAAGAATACGTACACCAACTAAGAAGCTTTGCAATAGAGAAAAGATCAAGAAAGTATACCATAGTACTAATGTTTTAAAGACAATATAATTCTACAATTTATTTTATATCATTTATTTCTCAACTCTGTTACGTGATTAAACGGGGAGCTGGAAGAAAAAGGAAAAGATTCTCTGCTCATTCACAGATAGTGAGTACGCAGAACTAGCTCAAAAATGTCGGTTCGGGCGGGGTGAGAGAAGAAAGGATGTTAAAGATGCCGGCGCCAAGAGCCGATCCCCTAGATAGAGCTAAGGTTCACCGCTGTCCCGACTCTTGGACAGTGGACAGTGTTTTATTGCAAAGTATGCTTCTTGAAGATATATCCGATTAGTTATATCGTATAATACTATCAAGCAATTTTCAAGGAGACATCAAAAATTTTCAGCTTGGCAAAATGGGCGCCACAGGAAAGAAATAAGACGTAATTTTTATGTTGTATTAAACACAATACATTGTTATCACCCTTTTTATCTAAATAAAACCAGAAATTCTAAATTGTGATTTCTCCACTAACGCCATCTAGAGAGGACTTCTAAAAGCTTGTAATATAATTCCCCTTAATTACCTATATTTTAGGATACGTCACTAGAGGGAGTAACAATGCAGATTTTAAATGAAATATATAAATGTGAATTTATAGCATTTGAATAACCAAAGGTACGAAAATTTATATTAGACTGATAGTAAAATTACTTGAAAATATGTGGTTCAAGTTATGAACAGAAACAACGTAAGCATTTTTAGAAAGAAGGTTTGAGCAAATATGTACAACTTGTACAGAAATTTATAGAAAAGTACCAAAGTAACTTAAGTATCCAAAACACAAATTATTTCGTTACAACTCGTTCCAATACTCAATCATTATCGAGAGAAAATATGTAATCAAAATAATAACAAATAGTTATGGTAGCAAATCATTAAGGTAAAACAGCAAACTTGATGTAAATTATAATTCTGTATTTAAAATATCTGTTAAAAGTGAGTCTGCAAGATCAATCTGTTTTAATTATAATTAAAGATATTTAAAATTGTGACCCTATTGCATTCAGAGAGATGGGAGGAAGATTATCATCTGATTCGCATTCGAAACAATACATTTTAATAGAGACATCAGTTCTTTGCACCAGAAGAGAAAACATTCTGCCGGTACAAATGGTGATGAAATCCGTGTTTTGAATTCTTCAACAACATTGCGTATTAGCTTCACAATTATAGAGTAGTAGTATGGCTAAGCGCAACATAAAGCAGTAATCGGGAAAATGGCCATGTTTGTGTTTACAATGACAACACCTCCATACATTGATACATACCTCTGTCCTTTGATAATTATAATTCAACTAAATTCTGCTTTAAGCTCCAGTTTTCTCCTACTTCTCCAGATTTAGTACCCTTATGAGGTTAAATATTGCTTGATTGAAGGCCGAAATATACAGGGTTTTCCACGGTAGGCGTTCGTTAGAAGTTTATGTGGTTAGAAACAATTTAGAAATCTGAATTTTTGGACTTAAGGGTTATTTAAGATTCTCTTTCATTCTAAAAATATTTTCAAGGTCATGTTACTTCCAGTTATACGGGAAGTCGTCACTAACTTCCTTATTTTAAATGGAACACCCTGTATATTATTTTATTTTTGGATTCTTGACAAAATTTTAGGATAAGTCTTATAAGGGTTTCCTATACCTTTTTTCAACTGTTTCTTAGATATCTTGGTTTTATCAAAAATTTTGAAAGATGTAACCCTATTTTCAACACTGCTTGTCTTACTTATTTTTGACTGATGGAAAGTGCTTCTGGAGTAGACAGAAGCATAAGAACTATACTTTTGAAATACTCATTGACAATTGATTTATTGCATACATGGTGTTCAAAATTTGATGAACTATTAAACAAATTTCAAAGTTGAAAAACTTTGTTAATTCAAATGTGACACCCTGTATATTATTGGATGAATAGATGCAGCATTTAGTTATGCATCGTTTGGCTGTAACATTACCTATACCTATTACCGACAATTTTCTTGTTAATTAATATTTTCTACTTTAATGTGATTTTTGGCAGAAACTGAAATGTTTTTCAAAAATAAAATGAACTTAATTCAAACTACACAAATTCTATTTTATTAAAACAATGAAATAAAACAAGAAGATAACAAAATTGAGAGCATAATAACAAATGAAAAACATAAAACAATTATTTGAACATAACTAGAAGAAAAGTGATAAAAAAGATAAAATGAATCATTACAAATGTTCCACATGACCGCCAATTTGATTTTATAACTCTATCATATACTCCTTGCGAAATAGATCGCCGAATTTCGTGTGGACACATACTATTGAATGCATAGTGAACACGATTTAGCAATTCCTCTCTAGTTTGAACTGGCCTAGAGTACACTAATTCTTTTATACGACCCGAGAGGTAAAAGTCCAGGGGCGTCAAATCGGGTGATCTCGGTGGCCAGTTCCAAGGTCCTTGTGGGCCAATCCACCGATCTTCAAACATCAATGTCAACTGTTGGTGTACAGCTATAGTGGAATGTGCGGGAGCACCATCCAGCTGATACCAACTGTTTGCCCTGTCACATGCAGGTAGAGTATTTAGAAAATTCATAACAAATCCACGGAGAATTTCAATATATCTTGCCCCATTCAAATTTTCGTCGTACGCTTGATATGCCACTCTATTATCCATAACTAAACAAAAACGTTAAAACTAAATTGGAACTGGTGATTACGTTCCCTTGTTACATGAGGATTATCTTGTGCCCAGTAGTGATTATTTCGAGGATTGAAAATTCCTTCTCTACTGAATTTTGATTCATCGGTCCAAATAATGTTGTGAAGAAATCTCGGATATTCGGTCATTTGTACAAGTATAAATTCATAAAAGTTAACACGTCGTGCCTGATCACCAAGATGTAATCCTTGCACAGTTATTACCGAGAAATGAAGCATTTTATACTTCTTTAATATTCTGTGGATTGATGTTTGTGAAATATCCAAATCCAGTGCAGCTGCTGTAATTGAAGTTCGTGGATAAGCGTGAAAATAAGCTAACACGTTCACCTCGTTAACTTCATTATCTATTACTGGCTTTAAATGCGTTCGAGTTGCCCTTATACTTCCAGTGGCAATAAATCGAGCTTCAATTCTTGCAAATTTTCCAGGTGTCATTAATGGTAGGTGTGGATACCGTTCGTTAAACAACCTGCATGTTCGCCTAACAATTCGTCCACATTCACCATGCGTGTAAAACAAATTTAATAAATCATTGTTAGAATATTCTTGAATACATTCCATTATAAACAGTACTTAAAAAAAATACTTAAAAAATTACAAAATCACTTAAATTGTACTGATTTGACATTAAATCAACAACAATGTTTTAATGCGTGTCAAAATCAAGGCTCACTAGATTGCAGTTTTGGAATTTTATCGGCTTTTATAAAAAATACGGAGTTATACGAGTTATAAAATGCTTAAATCAAATTGGCGGTAATGTGTAACATTTGTAATGATTCATTTTATCACTTTTCTTCTAGTTATGTTCAAATAATTGTTTTATGTTTTTCATTTGTTATTATGCTCTCAATTTTGTTATCTTCTTGTTTTATTTCATTGTTTTAATAAAATAGAGTTTGTGTAGTTTGAATTAAGTTCATTTTATTTTTGAAAAACATTTCAGTTTCTGTCAAAAATCACATTAAAGTAGAAAATATTAACAAGAAAATTGTCGATAATAGGTATAGGTAATGTTATAGCCAAACGATGCATAACTAAATGCTGCATCTATTCATCCAATAATATACAGGGTGTCACATTTGAATTAACAAAGTTTTTAAACTTTGAAAATTGTTCAATATTTTATCAATTTTGAACACCATGTATGCAATAAATCAATTGTCAATGAGTATTTCAAAAGTATAGTTCTTATGCTTCTGTCTACTCCAGAAGCACTTTCCGTCAGTCAAAAATAAGTAAGACAAGCAGTGTTGAAAATAGGGTTACATCTTTCAAAATTTTTGAAAAAATCAAGATATCTAAGAAACAGTTGAAAAAAGGTATAGGAAACCCTTATAAGACTTATCCTAAAATTTTGTCAAGAATCCAAAAATAAAATAATGTATAGGGTGTTCCATTTAAAATAAGGAAGTTAGTGGCGACTTCCGGTATAACCGGAAGTAACATGACCTTGAAAATATTTTAGAATGAAAGAGAATCTTAAATAACCCTTAAGTCCAAAAATTCAGATTTCTAAATTGTTTCTAACCACATAAACTTCTAACGAACGCCTACCGTGGAAAACCCTGTATAATCTCCACATTGGCAATACTTTCAGGTGGCACATTATTCGTTTATAATTTGATTTTGTTAAATACTAAATATTATAAGAAAACAAAATTTTAATTTTTTTATTGAATAGGTATATAAAAATTAGAAATTAATAAGGTTTAAAGTTTTGGAGAGGATACACCCAACGCAATCAAAACTTAACGTCCGGAACAGGCATGGCTAGGATATAAATTAAGGTACCACGTTTAGAGCAAATAATTTAACACCGAATTCTTTTCAAAATTATGTAAATGTTACAGACGATATTAAAAATTTAAAAACATCTTACGGAAATTTATTGATGTATTCAAGAATAATTAATTTTTTTAAAAATACTTCAAAATTAATATCTGTAATAAACTAATTTTTTGTTAATTTCAACTTATTTACGCGTAAAATTTGTTATTATAATTCCATTCAATCGTTTGGTAATCGTTTACTTATAGTCTAAGCATAGTAAGTTATCGAAAAGTGTAGATACAATCCTAATCACATTTATTCTTTATGTTTTTTGGGTCGCTGAACACGAATCTGAGGTTTGCTGACGGGCGTTATGCCCGGAACATTGTTTTTTTTTTGTGGAAAACGTCCAAATTTGGTAAATTTTTTAGGTCTTTACGCAAAATCTCGGTAATTATGCGTTTTTTCGAAAAGAGCACACTTTTCAAAATTAAAGTAGACAAAATTTACTACAAGTTTTATCTATTATAATTCTTTCTTCGACCAGCCGTTACGCCGCTAGAGCGCACTAAAGAATGGCCAGAATTCCCAAAAATTAACGCTAAATACTGCCGTTTTACAGGTTAGGTTGGTAACATGCACCAAAACCTGTGCACAAAACTACAATTGCATAAAGAGGGAAAAACGCATAATTAGCGAGATTTAGCCCAACAACCTAAAAAATTGACCAAATTTGGACGTTTTTCTCAAAAAAAAAAACAATCTTCTGGACATAATACCTGTCAGCAAACCTCAGATTCGTGTTCAGCGCTAACTGCCCTTTTTATTACTAATTTGACCAGCCTATTAGATACACACGTAAACAAAAATGTGACTTATAAAAAGTTTTGCATTTGTGTATTTATTTTATTTTGCCACCATAATGTTCTTTATACGCCTCCAAATGCGGGCGTAATGTGGTCTTTATAGCACGGAAATGTCATTGATGCTAAGCAGCATGATTGACAGCAAACACATGACATGATATATAATAGCAATATCACAGTATCTTAGTAACGACAAATTAGCCCACTGTCGACTTTATTTTTGCATTTGCATTTAGAAACTTGCCGAAAATACTGAATCTTTTTAATATTTTGTTCCAGTTTCATGGTGCAAAATAAAATAAAACATTGTATGTACCACGCGCATAATTGTAGATTATGGCTCTCAGGAATATAAAAGCCCTCCGCTTCGCGTCGGGCTTTTAACATTCCCTCGAGCCATAATCTTCTGATTATGCCCTTAATACATAAATATCTATTATAAGTGGACGTTTGTCAATGGATGCCTAATTATTTTTAAATATACCATTCTTTTAATATCGTTTTACTAGTACTATATTCTTCATTGATATGACACCGATATCGGCCTAGACCGTTTTGACAATTTCGACAAATTTTTAATAAATTTTTATTCATTTGACAAAAATTACAGTATTTGAACTAAAATAAAAACTATTTAGCATGAGAACAATAACTGCTATAAGAACAGCAACTGGTACAGCCCGAAATTATAATGTTCTTGATTTCTTCGTGTTTGTCAATCTTCGTGCAGGTGCTAACATATTTTGAGTTTGAAGCACTATCGGCCATTGCGGCCATTTCAGCCCGCAGTTCTCCTGAAACTACGACCTGTGTACTTTTCAGGAAAATTTCTACAGTTCCTCCAATTTTATGATTCCCGACAAATTGTCTTGTGTACTTGCCGTTTCTATATTCCACAAAAACACGCTGATTTTCAAAACCTGGCTGTCGAGTGCTGCGTATTTCCTGTACATAGTACAACCTTTAAAGAGTTAGTTGTTATTTTCTTCCTATAGACTTATTTTTTGTACATTCCAATGTAACCATTAAAAATCGACCAGTATTTTCAATGTTGTCTGCACGCAACAAAAGAAGTCCTTCACGGGGGTAAACACCAAATATTCCAATACAGCAATAACTTTCTAGCAGATGTTGTTTGTCCGATGTTTCTACCAGGTATCTTGTCACTTCTTCTGTGGTCAATACATTTGCTTTATTTCAAACCTATAAAATGAAAACTAAAAGAAATGAAAAAACTTTAAGATAACTATGCAACCTCGTTAAAATAAGTTCATTACGAAAATGTGCAGCATTGTAAAAACGAAAACAATAATCCGTGTCATATGGACGTTTAAAACTCTATGTCAGATAGAGGTAATAGACATCTAGATTCTCTCTTCAAAAAATTTCAAATCCACTCGTTTCTATAAAAATATCGATAATGCAGTTTAAGCATATTCAATCATATTTATCTAATTTTAACTTTAAATAACACACGCACACACGCACACACGCACACGACTACACACGCACACACGACACACACGCACACACGACACACACACACGCACACACGACACACGCACACACGACACACGCACACACGCACACACGCACACACCACACACAACACACGCACCACGCTCACACGCACACACACGCACACACGCACACACGCACACAGCACACACCACACACGCACACCACGCACACACGCACACACGCACACACGCACACACGCACAGCGCACAACGCACACACGCACACACGCACACACGCACACACGCACACACGCACACACGCACACACGCACACACGCACACACGCACACACGCACACACGCACGCACGCAAACACGCACACACACACACACTCACGCACACACTTATTTGCATGGCCTTGGTAACTACTTGACCTGTTTTCGTTTTTAATCTTTTGGTCCATGAATATTTCGGAAAACAGTTGATAACCACTAATATATACTTATAGCCCTTATTTTGTTCGGCATATGTGTTAAATTCAGCCAAATCTGCTTGCCAAAGGTCATCAAAACCTCTAATTATTGTGTGCCTTCGTTTAAAATTTTTTCGTGCAGGTTTATCCAATTCGTTGACGAGTTGTAATTTGGACATGGTACTAGTTTATCCAAAATTTCTTTAAGTCGATATAGTTTTTGCTCCAACACTAAATAAGGGTTAGAGTTTCCTTTAAAAGCTTTCTGAACTGCTTGTAGACAAAAATCAAGATATCCTTTACTTATAGCATCACCATCTTCTTCCGGGTCCACCAACTGTGTCAACCGGTTTACATCCAAATTGAATCTTGTTGATGAATAGTACTGCTTAGTGATGGCGTCTCGAGGATCTATGGGGCTGGCAGCATTGCTGAGTCTCCTATTCTCGATATCAAATTGATTATTATCATCAATCAGTTTAAACTGAGGGGTTAATTTCTTGAAATGATACTGGACATGTGAACGTTCAAATTTGTCAAGGGTCATTTTAGTTATGATATGTCGACATCAATGCATTCACATTTATACTGTTTAAAAAACGGCTGTTTGGTTTTTCAATGTACCCATCCTCATACAGTTCTTCTACAATTGATATTATGTCATTCACGACACCTGTATTCCCTGCCAATTTTTCTGCCCACAATACCTCTAGATTACGAAATAGTTCATGTACATCATTCCAATATTTATATTCAATCGGCCCGTTTGTTAGTTCCTTAAAAAACATAGCTCCACCTCCCTTGGTCGTGGGTGATGATGATAGCAAGGGTTTGATTATTTGCGTATACCTTTCGCTGCGGCTTCCTCGCCTTACAACATTAGTAGCTTCTAAAATACTTATATAATATTTTCTGTTTTTTGAATTTACTAGATTTAAATCGGGTTCATTCATAATACGCAGATCGTATAAACCGGGAGTCCCTTTATACGTGACACCTTTAATAATCATATCGTTTCGTTTAATTGTAACGGGAGTATTACCAATTGTCCATTTGTCCATAAGTATGATCAATAACACCTTCAGGATCCCTCATAATACGTTTAATGTATATACGAGATAGTTCATGATACTGCTCGAGAAATTCTTCTGAGATGGTTTCATTACGAGTAGTAGAATCATCTGTGAAACTAAGAGGTTCTTCTTCTTCCTCAATATTAATCTCTCCTACAACAGATGTATCTAAGAAAGATGGTGAACGAAGACCTGGAGGAGGATTTGTTTGAAAAAACGAAAGCTGAGCTAGTGGGCTAGTAGCACCCTTTCTTGAATCACCTAATGGAGTGAAGGCTGGAGTCCGTTGAACTTGAGCTAGCGGGCTAGTGGGGGTAGTAGCGTGCTTTCTCGGAAATATGAATAAGGGTGGTTTTTGGGTTTAACGCCAATGGGCTCCTTTTTAGGTGTTTTTTATCTGGATTGATTTTATCTACTATTTCAGTTAGAGGTTCTATTAGGGGTTTATAAGTACTTTCAAATGTTCTTTCATTATCAATGCGAGCAGTTTTAATACTGTTATACTTCTGCTGTATTACTTTACGAGCCTGAATAATTTTTTTCTTTAATATCATTTCCTTGTTATCCATTGTAGTAAAGCGGGTTTGCTGAACAGATACCGGTTTACCTAGAACAGATAGCTGTTTACACAAACAGATAGCTGTTAATACCTAAACAGATCAGTACCTACTAAACTACTGTAAGAAGTTTAAGGTATTATATATTCATCAAATCTTTTCCTATAGCGACCATTATTAACTTCAGCATCCTTGTTTATGACTATGAACCAAACGGATCTACCCAGCATTTTGAACACATGTCCCGAAATAATTTCATGCTTATGGTGAGACTTATATGATCCTCATACACATGTTTTAGGTTTAATTCATCTTGCTCAAATAATATAATTAGATTCGCATTGTCACGAATTAATTGCTTTGGAATTTTACTGCAAGTTTGACCCAAATAGAAACAGTCTATATCGTTATGCCTACCCATAGAAAAATATGCCCTTATGTTATTTTGCTTTTCACAGCGATATCATCAAAGATAAAAATAGAGTTTGATTTTGCACAATTAGACTCAATCACATCTTGATTATCACTGAAGGTAAAGTAACTTATATCCCTCATTGGAAGTAAGATTTCCTGTAAAAGTTTGTACTTGTTTTGATTCAATGACTTAGAGTATACGTTTACATGTTTAAATTTCAATCCATTTTTCTCGGTAATCATACTGATCATAGCGTTTGTTTTACCACAATTGGAGGGGCCACATATAATACCACGTATACTATTAGGAAGTAAAACACCATGTTTTGAAGTAATAGACTTTTCATCAAAGTCATGATTTTGAATTGAGAGTTTTTGTTTTTGAGCAACTACCTACTTTCATCGTTAGTCAATGAAATAAAACTGAACGCAATATTACATTTTTATTTATATACTAGGCTATATTACAATAACTACAACTTTTTCACTTCCCCAGTGAGTAGGCTGTACTGCACAATAGCGTCATGGATATTAATAAGACCATAGACAACAATTCCATTGTCGAAAGGTGTTAGAGGTTCCATTTCCAATTTGATGTCTACTGTTAAGTTTTTCAAGGATTCGTTTTGTTTAGAGCAGTCCATTACAAATACTGGACATGATTTGAATTCGGATAGTTGAATAATGCATCATTATTATCTTCACCATAGTAATCACATCGAAATTCCAAAAAATTGTGATAGGCAGGTATTTATTGGTTAGCACTTAAGTTCAAATGCATTGCTTCATATGGATAAAACTCAGAATTCAGATGTAGTTTAAGATTTCTGATGTTAGTGTGATCAAAATTTCCGGCCCTTGCTGACTTTGTGTACCTTTTACCTTGTCGGAATGCAACAATTATCCAACGTGGTTTTTCCAGTTGCGTTGGTGTTTTTATTGACCATATGTCTGAGGTTGCCTGTTTTAAAGCAGGTAATTTATATAACTCCCATTGACGAAATGGAACAGTAATAATAGAATTTTTACTGATTCCTTGAAATAAGTTAAGTTTCGCAACATCACTAAGTGTTAAGTGTGGTACTTTCCCTTGAATTTTATTTAAGGTTATTGCGGCATCAACTTCACCATAGTAACAGTTTGTATCGCTTCTAGATCTAATTAAAACTAACTCTTGGCGTATATTCACGATTACCTGACGATAATCCTCCATTATTCCAAATGTGTGGATCAATGGTATGCATACTGTAAAAAATTTTTCTTCATTTTGCTCATCGAATTCTACTTGTAATGGTTCGTCATTCTTTGGTGACCATCCCAAATAGCTTAGTGCTTTGCTTTTGCTTGCCGTATAAGAAATATATCCCTTAAGCGTAGATGTTATTCCTGGATTTCTACAAACATCCACTCTCTGACCACCTAACTCATAACGAATTTCTTCGAAAAGAAGGTTCGGGACATTGTTGGTTAAGCTGCATGCTTTTCTTTCATCTTCTTTTTTGAGTTCAAGTTTACCTTCTATGTACAGAAAACTATCATAAGTAGCCGTAATTAGATCTTGACTTTGAATTAAGATGCATATTTCTTCGGAAGATCCATATTTAGAAGATCCATATGGAAGATAAGTGTGAATATCTGATTTAATTACAGTATCATCAAAATGTACGTTTTGAAAGACGTTTAACGATTCTGCCATTGTGGTTGAGAACTTTTAAACCAATTGACGTTAAAAAGTATTTCTCTGCAGATGTTAACCGAAATGAAGGTTGATGACTAATAAATGATGATGTCTTTTATATGAATTTTTGAAAGATGGAATTGGTCCTGGATTAATTCTCAGACCCATGTTCTTTTAGTTCTAAGCGTAGTGTGAATGGTTCACTTTCACCAAAGTCTATTAGTTCACCCTTTTGATTAGTCAAATTAATTGTTATATTACTAATAATGTCAGTGTTTACTTCTAAATATTGAGTATTGCTTGGAGTTTTATCTAGACGATAACCTGGTGCAACTGAAACATCAATCTCATATAATACTTTAGCAGGTTTCCCGTTTCGATAACATCCCTTTATAATGTTGCACTCTACGTGTAGATAAGTGTGTTTAAGTATTTGGATGTCTAACGCAGATGTATGTCAAATATTTGGTTCTAATATTTTAGACTCAAACCCTAGCATGCGCCTAATGCAATTTTCTTTAGTAAAATCGATCTCAAATGAACTAATAAAATACTTATCTTTTTTGGGATTTTTTAATGGTGTACTTTAAATTATACAATCTAAACGTTTCGATAACACTTACAGTTATCTTCGTCAGTAGTAATGTTTGTTAAAAATTGTTAAAGAAAAAAAAATCCCAAAAAAGATAAGTATTTTATTATGAGTGTTAATGGTGAAAGTTTACATTTTCATATCTCAAATGAACTGTTTCTCTCACATTTAAGTATATTGTTGTTTGCTCTAATGATAAACTTTTCTGTGGGTATTTTAGATTTTATGCACCGTGTGGAATATTAATCACTTGCAAATGAGATGAATTTGTTCTAAAATAAAATCTATCGTTGCCTGTATAAATGTTTCTAATTCTGTTGCAGCCGTAAAATCCAACCAATCCAATAACGTATTTCTTCCCAAATATAGCTCTATCGGTGGATAGAAGTTGTAGCTAGCTGTGTTACCAGCACCTTCTAAACTGAATATTATTGACATAACTGAGAAAATTTGATGTTGTGCTGATCATTTATATAAAAATTGTAGGTATAGGTGTCCGCAAATAATTGTATTAAACTCTTGGCCTTGGTTGTAATTATAATATATTTTACACCCCCGAAAGTAGTTAATCACTTCGATTGGTGGTCGAAGATTACCGAAACTATCGTAATACCATACCTTTTTACCACGCTTTTTGTAGCAAACCCAATGTGACTCTTTGGCTATCTAAGTTAATAATTCCAGATTCATATTTCCGTGGTAATTTAGGCATGCTATCTCTCATAAAAATATCCCTAAAGTAGGGTACATTTTTGGTGTATTTCTTTAAATTAATATCCGTTAACGGTCTTTCGGGTAATGTATTCAGTTTTTTGGAAACGGTTTTAAGTATAATGCACCACCACCAGATTTGTTTGGTTTTAGATACAGTGCACCGCCTTTCTTATTCACGGAGCCTATAGCGAACGATTCCATCATGCGATTATGGCGTGATGTCTCTTCTTGCAATTTTTTAGCATTTTTAGCATAATTGAGTGCTTTAACAATTTCTGATGCACCGCCAGCTAAAGCACCGATTGTTGATAATCCTGCGAATAACGGAATAAGAAATGGTAAAAACCCTCCTTGTTTAGGTAGGGGAATTACTCTAGGAACTTTAATGTTTTTTTTCCTCCTAAAATTTTTACCACACGTTTTACCGTTGAAAGCGCTGACTTTATTGTGTCCGTGAAATTTCCGTTAGGTCTAATTTTTTTAGCTATTGTTTTTCGTAAATGCAATAAATTTCCGCCATTGCATTTTTTCTTCTTCTTCAGATTAGATCACGTTTACACCCCATTCCTAATTTTCTCTTTGCTTTTATGGCGGTACTGACTGCTAAAGCTGCAGTTCGTTCACCTAATGTTGCGTCTGATGATTTAAATCGTTCCCAAGCTTTTTTTTGTAAAATTTTATCCGCTTTATCTCTACTATCTAAATCTCTATAAGCTCTGTAACTGGTATCGTGAAGTTTGCACTGAGCATCTAATTGATTAATACCGGGGTCACCGCGTGCGAGTCGTTTTTCTAACTTTGTACCAGAAACGCAATACTAGTAACCAGGTAAATGCAATTCAAACGGAAGTTTATTGATTAGAGCATTAACTAAACCACCACCACCTGCACCCTTTCGCTTCTTAACTAACATTGTTTACCTGGATGGATAGAACCTAAATTGAGAAAAACAAATCATAGTTATTTCTTTATTCAGTAAATGCTATACATTAGATAAGCAGGACGGTAATACAATATTTCCATTAAACATACAGTGTTATGTGAATTAATATTATACTTAGCATTTATAACATCATCAATGTTTATATAAATGTCATCGGAATTCTTTCTCACGAAAACGACGGTAGTCAACAACTTTTCATAAAAACGCACCAGATTGTAGGATTTAAGAAATACCAATCTATAGCTTATTATATCCTTTAAATTGAATAGTTCTTCTATACTATGTGAATTGAATGTGCAAGAACAGCAGTTGTAGTTTTCTATCATAACAGTTTTCAAAGTTCTGTCATATCCTTTAATCAATTCCCAATTGTAATAAATACCAAGATTGCTAGATAGAGATTCATAATGTTGAGCATAGAGTATATCTTCATCCTCGTTTAAATTTGATCAATCAATTTTATTTTCAATTTCTTGGGATCGGAAACATTGTAATTCTACATATGAATGCCATCTTAGAAGCTCATTCCATTCCTTTATATCCAACACTGCATTATCGCTTTGATCACAGTTAGCACACCCCATACGCACTACTGGTGCAAGCTTGAGGTGCGTACTGTATCCAATTTCCATATGTTTTGCATGATGAGTATCGTTTGATAGTTTATAATAAATACAATCGATTAAGTATTCATTAGCTGCTTGTTTATACACTTCAGATAAATCATATGGCTGCCTGTCAGTGTTAGAAGAATAACCTTCATCATGTTTCTCTTCATTTTTACTGCTACTACCACCATCACTATTTTGACCACAAGGTAAAATTATTATTCATATTGTTACTGCAACTATGTGGGGTACACACATATAACCGTGAACTTCTGAGTTTGGATCGTTTCAGAAATGATGTTATTGCTGCCTGCATTATAAGGACTGTACTTTCTTGCAATTGGACTAGGATTAAACGCTGTTTAAGAAATGAATTTAGTTAAATTATGTGGTGGGGTTGTGGCACTACCATTAAAAACAAAATGTTATGTTTGTTGTTTTCCGACTGCACCCAAACTACTCATGAAGACATCCCTCGTGTTTAGCTGCGTTTTAAATTCTTCCATTTGGGTTTCTTCTTTCAAATACTGATAAAAGCGTTAAGGTAATATACATTTAAAATCATCCGTTTCCATCACTATACGTTCACCACACTTCGTATTAATTACTGCCAAATCAATCACTTTATACTTTTTTTATATCTCGAGGTCACATGCACTTTTAAAAAGTTTGCAATAGGTGCTTTGGTTTAACCCTGCTAATTCCATGTTTAACAATTACAAGTTGCTAACTGACTGATCTCAATACACCTCTCTGTGGTTTATATCACAAAAATGTGTCCTTGACTTAAGTACCTATGACAACATGTTTAAACTTGTTAAATACATACCTACTTTTCGTTCAGTAAATTATTTCACCTTGACTCAATTTAGTCAATATAAGCACCATTTGACCTTGGTCTACTTTTTAGTATAGACCACAACTCGCATTCTCCTTGTTTCCACGAATTGATTCTATTTTTATACTTCTAAGAGATGTCATACGGTACCCCCACAGGTCAATAATCTTTGACCTTGACCACTCTATTTTTAGACTTCTAAGAATTGTAATATGATCATGACATTGCAATTTCTATTTTAGCGTTTGACCTTGACATACAAATTTCTCGCCAAAACGTTTGAGCGCAGAGTGACCTTATAATATGATGAGGATGGTGACATTGAAATTTCTATTTTTAGCGAGCTTCAAAAATTTAAATTTCCCGCCAAAAGTTTGACCTATGCTGGATATTAAAAATGTATTTAAAGTCCAAGCAAGTTGTTTCTAAATTCGACCAACAAGGTTTTACAGGTGAACGCTGTCATAACATAAAAAAGAATTATATAAGAATGTAGGGTCCTTAGTTTTTGAAACGCAGAGTGTTAACGCTCAAAACTAAAAACCTCTTTCTTTAATTTTATTTCTCCAATTTGGTGTATATTTCTTCTAAAAACGCTCAAATTTTTGTGCAAAATTCACTTTCGACATTTTGCTCATTAGTCTCTACCCCCCCCCCCCCCCCATTTTTTATTGTACTGGCAGAATTGCAAATTTTTCTGTTTTTTTAATTGCATATTTATTTTCGTGTAGAAAACGCATAACCTTTGACAGATTTTGAGATCTGACCTTGAATAAAGCAACATTATGCTGTGACGTAATTTGGAGGTAGGTACTGTGGTAGTAGCGCTTACATTACAGTTTAGTGCGTTAGGTGTAATTTCAAATTCTAACCAAGTTAGTATCACTATTTTAGAGTACAATTGAAAGTTAACCTTGTGGTAATATAAAAGTTAACAAAAAACAAGTGGTGTCACTTTGTGCAATAATTAGAATGTAATGCTCAGCTTGCAACTCCATCTTATAGTGTACTTTTCATAACTAATTGAATTAGTAGCACCACCTTGCGGTATAATTAGAAGTTAAAACACAGACCATCTTGCGATATAATTGAAGTGCATGTTACAACGCTATAACAATACGTCGTTTTATTGGCGGTGAATATTAAAAAATAGAGGTAGGTACTCATTATGCTAACAAACCTTGTCTTGGTTCATGCATAAACATAAGAAAGTTATGTGTTAGTTACGTCGATAATTTTGTTTGCATATTATTAGACACAGCTACTCTTCAAATTGTCACGTGGTGTCTGTTTAATAATATAGCTGATTTTATTAAAGTTGAACATAATTATGCACACAATGCAATAAATTTATGTTACATTAATATTAACAACAGCATAATTTTCATTTAAATTTTTATTGAAATGGCAGCGCTAAAATCGTTCAAATCATTCCGGTTAGCATGATTTATTAATCTCGTTTTAATTGTTGTATAACGATAATATATTTAATGAGATAATAAGATTCAGCAAAGTTAGTCATTACTCAAAAACCTTCATCCTGATGAACTATTTAAAGAAATCAAAACTGTACAGATTTCTTTATGGCAATAAACAATACCGGGTACTTTATATATGCAACAAATTTTATTCTTAACGCGCTAACGATTATAGTAATGAAGCAGTCCCATAAAATTTTTAACTTCTTTACCAAAACAAAATTATAAATTATGATTATTATAATGCTATAAACTTAACAGATAATGTATGCAGTAACAACATCGCTGTGTTTAAACTTAAACATTGTGTATAATGGAACTTTTGGTGTACTAAACAATAAATAGCAGTTTTCGTATTGCGCCTTATACTTTATTTAGTTAGCCGAGTGCTAAAAAAAGACAGGTCAAGAGTTACAATCAACATTTTTTATAACCGTTTACAAATGATTAGAAAAAATTGAATAAAACTAAGAAAATTTGGGATATATACACACACACATATATATATATATATATATATATATATATATATATATATATATATATATATATATATATATATATATATATATATATATATATATATATATTATGTATCCAAGTAAACGATTACAAAAACATAGTTTTAGTTTCAGATTACTCCGCCACCTATTTTATAGATGTGTGCAAGGAACTAATTAGACACATGTGCCTTACAGTATTTCCAATTAAATACTTTAGTTAGAACGATCAAATTAATTACCACACAATACTATCTCTAATTATGTTTTCAATTGAGTTATGAATAATTATGGCGTGGATGTCTAGTTTACTAATTTCGTATTATGAAATAGTTTCCTATCAATCAAATTAATTAATTCTCATGGTCGTCTTTTAATTATCTCAATATCTTAACAAATTTTGCGTATTAAATATAACACTTAGTATATAAGTATACATTAACAATGACTAGGTATTAATAGTTAAAATTAAAAAAAAGCTAATTATTGCGTATGACAGGTTTACATTATATTTAATATATTGTGTGGCAGCTATAATTAGAATTGGTAAAGTAAATAGACCGGAAATAATATTTTATAAAGCGCAAAGTTAACTAATTTCCTTATTCACATGGCGATGTAGCGTTATTGTCACTAAAGAGTAACAATTGTTAGGATTTTTTGTGAGTTTTCAAATTTTCTCTTTATTGTTATTCATTAGTTGTAAATTTAATTATTTTTGTAAAAATTCGCTTTAATTAACGTCGCACATACCTACTGTACGATAAGTAAAAGTTTGCGGAATGTGTGAAGACCAAGATCTAAATAGTTGTAATCATGTGTGTCTGAAATTTTATAATTTATAAAACACCGAAATTTCCATTATTTTGAGAATATTAACGAATTTTTTTTAATTTAAATTAATTAGATTTATTTTTAATTCTGTAATAATTTAATTTGCAAGTTTTTTTTATTGCTACTAAATTTTTTATTACATGCATCATTATTTTCCTAAAATATGATTATAATTACCTGAGAAATGTCAACTAAAACTCGTTGACTTTGCTTGTCTTTAAGTATATAAATTTAAGCACGATAAAATATTAATTGTGTTAAATTATTACTTAATTAAATTTATTGTGTTTTAACTACAAAAAATTATCAGAAAGCAAAGGAAATTTTATTTCTAATTTTTAATAATTAACAATTAACAATTTTCAACATACTTCGATTTTGCATGTATGAGGATGCTATAGACTTTTAAGTCGTAACTGTTTAACTATCCCAGCAAGCATCCAAGAAGACAAGGAGAAAGGAATATAAAATGCCAATCGGAAATTATTGATTAGTGTTAATGTTACTGTATCAAATCGTTATAATGGCAAGTTATCGTCAAGAAGGAAATAGCCTTTTTTGCACGATCAAGTTTTTATGCTCTTACTGGCTCTATATCCAAAATCCAATTCATTTTATAGGTTGTTAAGGCATACTAAACGATACGTAATTTATTTCAATTAGCAAATGGAATTTAATAATACATTTATGTAATCCTTTCGAATTTTAGAAAGGTTTTTGTTTATCACACAAAAATAGGTATGTTACCGGTCTAGACCGGTCGGGGAAACTTTATTACCGTTCTTGATATTTATTATTGTTTATTGATTTTTTTATATACGAGCATGAATCAGCTACCTTAGCAAGACGCTGGCTCCTTGCCTAATAAGTGTGATACGAAGTACCACACCTATCCATATATCTCATAATCCTGTCTCGGTCCTGGAGTGGGCAGGTTGGATCCGGATTCCCTCGCTGGTTGCCTTGGCTCTCGTGAAGGCGATCCCTCTGACGAAGGATTACCGGGGGTACTTTCTCACTGGTGTCTTCTGCGGTCTGCGTCTGGTCCATCGCTGGAGGGCTGTCGGTGTACTTCTCCAGTTCCTCGTATGTGTTGTCCGTCGGGGGCGGCGTTGGCGGGCGGGCGGTCGGGGACGTCTTCGGCCTCTTCTTCTGCGCCACAAAGTTGTCGGGGCTGGCGAATCCGGGCGGGCATCTTCTTCTCTTCTTACTTCTGCGTTGTCCTTGGCGGCGATGTACATCGACGGGGCTGCTGGTAATGCCCCGGCAGGCGGGACGGCGTCTTCCGCTGGTCCTGGTCGTGGTGTCTTCTGTGCACCGATAGCCGGTAGTGCGTTGTTGCTCCGTGGTCGGTACTGAAAGCTGAGCAGCGACGGGATCTTCTGGCTAACTTTCTGAATCCCTACCGGTGGGAAGGCGCAGTCCTTTTCGGAGTTGAAAGCCGTGCTGACGAACGCGGACTCTTTCCCAAAACCTCGTGACGTCGTAATAACAATATCGGCAGTTATAGTTGTTTATTTTTATAAATTGACTATAAATCTATAACTCTTTTGAGTACCTCTCAGTTCGAGATGCTAAAGAGTCACTTTCAATACTTTATCAGATTCAGCTAAACCTATCATAATCGCAATATTTCAGATTAGATGTGCTTAATTGAATTTTTCCACATATCAGAGCCACAATGTTAATTGCGTCCCGTCACGTTTTCAAACAGTCCTTTTGGTTCTGTCATTTCGACCAATGTGCTTATTATAATGATTTTTGGTGACGCACATATCAACTCTATCGAAGGAAGGCATAACACTTTATGGCCATTCTGCTCTGCCAAATGGCCAATTAAATAAGTTTATGTCAATTCATCTCTGTAAATAAAATACATTTAGCTCTGTACAGGGTTAGAAAAAAGTACCGGAACGCTTAAATATCTACAAAATCGCGAAAGTTACGATTACAAAATTCGGCATTTGGGGGTTTCGGGGCGCGCGGAATTGGAAAATGATATCGGCACTGTTGCCAGATTTCCCAGTTTTGCACGTAGTCGTTTTGTTATCTTAAATAGAATGCCCTATTTATTTTTATTGCAGTTAATTGGACGTCTCAAACTTAGTAAGATCTCAAATTTTCAAACTTTTAGATCTACTAGTTGCTAAGATATGACGACACCGTATTTTCAGTAAAAAGTACCGGAACGCTTGAATATCTACAAAACCGCTAAAGTTACGATTACAAAATACCGCATTTGGGGGTTCCTAGACATGCGGAATTAGAAAATGATATCGGCACTGTTGCCAGATTTCCCAGTTTTGCGCTACACGTAGTCATTTTGTTTTCTTAAATAGAATGCTCTGTTTATTTTTATTGCAATCAATTGGGCGTCTCAAACTTATTAAGATCTCAATTCTTAGTCTTTTTGTTATCTTAAATGGAAGATCCCAAATTCTCAAAATTCTGTTTATACTATTTGATACTAGTGAAAAATATTATGGGATAGTTACCATTAAATTTATCGGAGATGCCCCAAAATATGAATACCCTAGGAATAAGTAAGCACTGATTCAATTGTCATTGTCAAATAAGACGCTGAATAGTGCATGGATTACAAAATTATAATTTGATTATGGCTTTTGTTCTATCAGAAACCCAACGTATTGATATTTTGATTTTTCGTGAATATGGAAGTAAAGCAAGGACATATCAAGAAGTCAGCAACTTGTTTAATGATCGTTATCCTAATAAACCTATTAAAAAGTCTACCGTACACAAAACTTGTCGACGTTACGAGGAAACAGGGTCCATAAAATGTTTACCTAAAACCGGACGCCCAAGAACTGCTACAAGTGATGAAAATAAATTAAACGTTTTATTACAAATAGAAGAACATCCAAAAGGAAGCACCAACCAGTTAGCTATAAATACCAAAATCTGTCAAAAATTTGTAAGGACTATTTTGAAGGAAAATAAATTAAAGCCGTACAAGATCCATTACACTCAAGAGCTTTTAGAGGATGATCCTGACCGTCGCAATGAATTCGCCGAAATCATGATGGAAAATATCAACAAAAATCCTTATTTTGCGCACAAAATTATATTCAGTGGGAAAGCTACTTTTTGCTTGAACGCCCAAGCTAATAGGCACAATTGCCGAATTTGGTCTAGAGGTAACCCCCATTGGATGGAAGAACTTCATACCCCAATATCCTGGGAAAGTTAACGTCTGGGCGGGAATATTGGGAAACGTATTATGGGACCTTTTTTCATAGACGGTACATTAACAGGGAGAAAATATTTGGAGCTCCTTAGAGAAAGTATAGTTCCTGCCATTCAACAAAATAGAAATATAGGTGAAATCTGGTACCAACATGATGGTGCTCCGCCCCATTACTCAAGAGAAGCCATGCAATTTCTAAACAACCAATTCCCAGGAAGGCTGATTAGAAGACGTGGAGCACTAGAATGGCCACCTCGCTACCCTGATATGACTCCAATGGACTTCTTCTTGTGGGGTCATTTGAAGAACCGTGTCTACAGAAATCGTCCAGAAAATTCGAACGAACTCTGCGAAAGAATCCGCATCGAAATTGTACTTATAACACCGGATATGTTGAGCAACACATTGCGAGTATTTTATGATCGACTTGGATACTGTCTGGCAAATAATGGAGCCCACTTTGAGCATTTAATTAAAAGTTAGTGTCGTTAATTATTAATTCTATTGTTAATTAATTAAGTTATGGTTGTTTTAGTCCATTGGCTTTTAATCTCCTTCTTATCGTAGCATTATTGTTATTAGTTATTAGGGAAAGTGGCCAATCACAAATAAAAAAATAACCTTCATAACTCGTCATTTATTTCAATAAAAATAAATGGGACATTCCATTTAAGATAACAAAAAGACTGTGTAGCGCAAGACTGTGAAATCTGGCAACAGTGCCGATATCATTTTCCAATTCCGCATGCCTAGGAACCCCCAAATGCCGAATTTTGTAATCATAGCTTTAGCGGTTTTGCAGATATTTAAGCGTTTCGGTACTTGTTACTGAAAACGCGGTGTTGTCTTATCTCGGCAACTAGTAGAGATAAAATTTTGAAAATTTGAGATCTTAATAAGTTTGAGACGCCCAATTGATTGCAATAAAAATAAATAGGGCATTCTATTTAAGAAAACAAAATGACTACGTGTAGCGCAAAATTAGGAAATCTGGCAACAGTGCCGATATCATTTTCCAATCCTGCACGCCCCGAAACCCCCAACTGCTGAATTTTGTAATCGTAACTTTAGCGATTTTGGAGATATTTAAGCATTCCGGTACTTTTTCCTAACCCCGTATATCTAAACCAATGCGTTTACTTACTGTGATAGTGTTAACAAGTGTTTACTTGTAAGCATGTGCTCTTCATAAATAATTCAATTACTTGTTAATTGATCTCCCTATGATAATATTCACTTATTTTGGAGGTAGATATTAAATCGACACTTTGGATAAATCCTTTCTCAACTTGATGAACAATTTGTCTGTAATATTTTGTTGTCACTTACAGACGTTGCAAACTACAACAACAAAACAGTTTTCCATCAGTTTTAACAGTGCAAATTAGTCAATTGCAAATCGCAACCTTGCCGTTCAGATTAAATTGATGCCGTGGTTATACCACCCTTTGAATGAATTTGAAAAGTTATGCAAAAACGCATTTATTTTGTTAAAAATATGTTTTTGTTCGTTTTTAGAAAAAGCGACCGATATCAGTAACGAACGAAGTTCACTGTACAATTATACTACCACATTTAAATAAAAAATAATTTAATTTCGCCAAATAAGTGTTTTGATAACAAATCATAGGTATAACTTTGTTCAGAAATTTTAATTTGATAAAATCATGCATTTTGTACTAGCGGGTAATTTTTGACACGAGCTTTAAATCTCCATAGTTTTGTTATGGAATGCCTTTAAGTAATTTATTTTAATTAATACACAGTTGTCCGTGACAAACTTATACACAGACATTGGGATTTTCGAAAAAGACATCAGTACTAGTTAAAGAATAATTGAATTATAAAGCTTGATTTTTACCTAATGTTGACTAGAGTATATCGTGCTATTCGCAAAAATTAATTCAGTATGGGGTAAAGTTGGCTTTAGCTTATTTATAGATTGAAATTAATTAATTCTAATCTTCTTAAATACTGTACTATTTACGGCTGTTGTGCCGCTAACTAATAATGGAATAAGTGGGGATAATGAAGGAATAGAAGCGTCTCAATTTCATTCAGAGACTCTCACTCCCGTAAGTAGTAATTCAGATTTCAGAAACATCTGCTTAGGATGACCATATCAAACTTAGGAGCTCAATTTTCACTGGTGGCTAATTATTCTGAAGTCTGCCGTAGCCAACTGTGTCTAGCCAGGATAGTAATTGGCAATTTAAACGTTTTTGGTGCTTTCATTTGGTTGTGGCCGAAAACCGTGTGCGGTGGTCCTCTAGGTAAAATATACCACGGCTACAGTGTCTTAGCTTAGAAACTTGCGGACGCAGTCATTTACGACTATTCCCTAAAAATGTTATATTTAGTTACAACCTAAATATTTCCGAAATATGTCCCTAGACCCTTTCCCATATAGTGAAGTGCTTGTCGTTTCCGTGTCCTCCATCAAACCTATAAAACGTATAAACCCATAAAAGTTTATTGTAGTATCGAAATCAATTCTGAATTAGTTTTTTAACACGTTCTATTGTTTAATTAGTATGTACGTATGCTAATAAAATTACGATTTAGAGATAAAGTATACATGTCAAAGAGTTTATAGTTCGAGTACCGCAAATCTGGATTTGGATACCATGGAACTGGTATACAAATCGTGGATTTTGTAATTAATAAACGTCAAACCATTTCAATACTACTACTATTGCAAATTCAAAGTAGCCAGAAAAAAATTAGTATCTAATGATGAGAAGGGCAGCGAAGTTATGGTTCAAAGTAATAACGCGCAACTACTCTTGGCTAAAATACATGTGCAGATCTGCGACTAAATGATACAATCCACTATACATGGTTGCGAAAAACGGTTAGCTTACAGAACGAGACAGTAGGGGACAGTATACCAGTAAAATAATCGAAAAATCGTAGAATACGTCTACAAGTATTCTGAATAACTTTAACAGAGAATAATAACACCTGCGGAATAGAATAATTCATTACCCACACCTAATTTGCGCAGGGACTGCCGATCATATTATTGTCGTAGCCAGTAGCGACGATTCCTTAAGGAGTAAACATATCAATGGATCTGATGGTTAGAGTTCTTTTGTTGTGAGGCTTTCATTCAGTTTGAAACGTAATATTAAAATAGTATAGTTTTGCAATGCAGTGTCATACGCAAAGTGTGGGTAATGAAGTATCTTCCTTAATTGTATTGTAATGTGTTCTTGAACACTATATATATATATATATATATATATATATATATATATATATATATATATATATATATATATATGTATGTATGTATTTTTTTTCTATTTACTCAGTTGTCGCTATCACGCTAACGAAATTTGTTGTTTTTATGTGTCTTCATAAATTTAAATAAATTGATATATCGTTTGTTTTGTTGTATCTCGGATTAGAATTTGTCGTATTTAGTTTAAAGGGAATTTCTTTCTTAGAATTAATTTAAAATTAGGATTGAAATTACATAACTTTTCGTAAGGTTTAAAACTAAAGACGCGTTTGTGATTGAGACAAAATTCCAAGTTGGTTTTCATATTAAGTTTCTGGTGCCAAGATTCTATTGCAGTACAGTTTACCGATTTATTTTCAATTAAAAATCATCAGCGTAGGAGAAGATAATATTTAGCTGAGTTACAATAAGTACTAAGGAACAAATAACTTAACGATAACGTTTTGCCTCGATTGCTGTGAAAGCCGACGTTGCTTTTGCATTCTGAGATACCCTTTAGGATTACAGTTCGTAGCATGACGTAAATTCTCTTGATCATTTACGGAAAGGGGCTTATCGTTTCTACCGCGTCTTATAATTTGAATGTATGAGTAGTATGATTGGTTGTCGTTTTTAAAATCGAGTATGGCGTAACTGAAGAAAATCAGAATGGATGTCCTCAGTCTTAGAATGATGCCCTAAGGGCCAAGGCTCGTTTGTGCTTCGTCATATACACGAGGGTTGGTGCGTGGAGGTAATGAAACATTTACACCTTCCTGGGGGTTAAGTGAAGCTATCGCGGAAATTTGATTTTCGTTACCCTTAATTGGAGAATTATTTTGTATCTTCTCGCCTCCTGGAGTATCTATCGTATCGGTGTCGTATAGCGACATATATTCGTCCGTAGAATTTGGGTTCAGTGTCCAGTGGTGCTGGCCCTAACCCCTTTGGAGTTCTTTTGCGCCGGGTGTGCGGATCAAAAGTAAATAGTTTAAGTAAAGTAGATGGTTCTAGTGTTAGTTGACGTTGACGGCTTCGTGCAAATGGCTAAGCGCATAACAAACAATTATCGCTGTATATAAAGAAAGCTTTTAGTTTAAGTGTAACCATAATATTCGTCAAGGACTTTTTAAATATCGTTAATAAGAAGACGCTGTTTAAATAAATATACCGAATTTTAAGTGTGAATGTGTAAAATTAATCAACTAACGCTTTGTAAATAGTTGTGCATTTACGTTGAATCAAATGAAAAATTAGTTAACGTAATTGTGGTTGAAGTAACTGTCATAAATTAAGTTCGAGTAAATATGAATAAGATTTGTCGTTTGTGAAATTTCACATGGAAAGCGTACTGTAATAGCAAACTGTCGAATTATTCAGTACCTGGTGGACCTGTTGTCCGACCGATTATCGTAGTTCAGAGGAGGAAGAACATCTCTTTGTTGTTGGTGTTATGTAAGGTAACGTTTATTTTATTTCTGCTAACAATAATAAAGTGCATATTTCTTATTGTTGTGTTTATGTGGCAGGGTGCAAACGCTTGCTTGTGTAATCTATCGTATATAGGCCCTTCAGGCAATTTTGGAAACAGGCGTATGCATCCTCACAACTTGTTTATATCCTGATTTTTTTTTTGTACAGATTCTGTGGATCGAAACTTATATTACCGATATTTTGTATTATTTCTGTTGTATTTAATAACCTTGCAAGTGCTGAGTGAAATTTTATTAGTTTTATTCTAGTTTCTTGGTTTGGAATTGCGAAATTTAATATCTTTTTTAGGTATCAGAATTTGAGATGTAAATGTCATAATATACGAGCATTGTTAATCTTTATAACTTATTTATTGATAGATATTAATCTATAGTGATTCGTCCTCTGTACTACAATTTGGACGTAAAATAGTATGCGAATAGAAACCTTTTGATTCAGATTAAAGATTGCTAGTAATTGACTTCATTTGATGAGAGCTATTTAAGTTTTTTGAGTAATTAATTAAAGGTAAATTTTTGAGGAATGAGATTCATTATGGTTTGACGCAATACATTTAGATTACGTAGTGTGAGTCTGCTGGTCGAACAGCTGATTGTATTTTTTGTGCATACGAGGGTATTATGAAAAGTTGCGAGAGTATTGCTATAAGTATCGATTGGAGATTTTCTAGTGCCTGATTTGGTATCGACTTATCGATTGGAGACATCCTAGTGCCTGATTTGCCGAACAGGCAAGGGAATATAATTGTTTGTTATGGCAGCTAGGTAACTTTTGAATGTGGGTAATACATCCCGATATCGACGTTTGACAAATTTTAGAATTTCATAGATTTTTTTATCGCGTTTGGTTAGTTTGTGGTGACGTATATCTTTCGTTTTTAATTGAATAATTAAATTACCGTTTCGATCAGTTATTTATGTGCGCGTGTGAGCGTATGCATGTGCGTGTGCGTGTGTGCGTGTGCATGTGCATGTGCATCTGCATGTGCCTGTACCTGTGCATGTGCGTGTGCGTGTTCGTGTGCATGTGCATGTGCGTGTGCGTGTGCGTATGCGTGTGCGTGTGTATGTGGGTGTGCGTGTGCGTGTCCGTGTGCGTGTGCGTGTGCGTGTTCGTGTGCTGTGCGTGCTGCACTGTGCTGTCGTGTGCGTGTGCGTGTCGTAGTGCTGCCGTGTGAGTGCGTGTGCGTGTGTCGTGTCGTGTACGTATGCGTGTGCGTGTGCGTGTGCGTGTGCGTTGCGTGTGTGTGTGTGTGTGCGTGTGCGTGTGCGTGTGCGTGTCCGTGTGCGTGTGTGCTGTGTGTGCTGTTGGTGCGGTGTGCGTGTGCGTGTGCGTGTGCTGTGCGTGTACGTGTGCGTGTGACGTGTGCGTGTGTGCTGTTTAGAGAGAGTGATACGTGTGGTAGCGATGCATAGCTGCGTTTTTGGGTGTGCGATGTGCGTGTGCGTCGTGTTGATGTGCGTATTGGTGAGTGTATGCGTGTGCTGTGCATGTGCAGTGCTGTACATCGTGCGTGTGTATGCGTGTGTGCGTGTGCTGTAATGTGCGTTGTGTGGGGTGAATACTGTGTGTGTTAGCGATGCATAGCTGCGTTTTTGGGTGTGGGGATGCGTGCGAATGTGCCGGTGCGTGCATGTGAGTTGATGTGCGCGTATTGGTGAGTGTATGCGTGTGTGTGCGTTTGCATGTGCATGTGCATGTACGTATGCGTGAGCGTGTGCGTGTGAGTGTGAGTGGTCGTGTGCGTGTGCGTGTGTGCGTGTGAATGTGCGTATGCATGTGTGCGTGCTTGCTGTAATTGTATGTGAGAGAGAGAGAGTGATACTGTGTATGTCAGCGATGCATAGCTGCGTTTTTGGGTGTGAGGATTTGTGCGAATGTGCTGGTGCGTGCATGTGTGTTGATGTGCGCGTATTGGTGAGTGTATGCGTGTGTGTGCGTGTGCATGTGCATGTGCACGTACCTGTGCATCTGCATGTGCGTATGCGTGTGCGTGTGCGTGTGCGCGTGTGCGTGTGCGTGTGCGTGTGCGTGTGTGAGAGTGCGTGTGCGTGTGCGTGTGCGTGTGCGTGTGCGTGTGCGTGTGCGTGTTCGTGTGCGTGTGAGTGTGCGTATGCGTGTGCGTGTGCGTGTCCGTGTGCGTTTGCGTGTGCGTGTGCGCGTGCGTGTGCGTGTGTGTGCGTTTGCGTGAACGTGTGAGTATGCGTGGACGTGCGTGTGTGCGCGTGCTTGTGCGTGTGCGTGTGCGTGTGGGTGGGGGTTTGCGTATGCGTGTGCGTGTACGTGTGCGAGAGCTTGTGGTCGTGTGCGTGTGTGCGAGCTTGCTGTGTGTGCGTGTGTGTGTGTGTGTGTGTGTGTGTGTGAGAGAGAGGGTGTGTGTGTGTAAGCTATGCATGTGTGCATATTTGGGTGTTTTGATGCGTGCGAGTGTGCTGGTGCATGCGTGCGTGTTGATGTGCGCGTATTAGTTAGTGTATGTGTGTGTGTGTGTGCATGTGCATGTGCATGTGCATGTGCATGTGCCTGTACCCGTGAATGTGCGTGTGCGTGTGAGTGCGTGTGTTCGTGTGCGTGTGCGTGTGCGTATGCGTGTGCGTGTGTGTGTGCGTGTGCGTATGCGTGTGCGTGTGCGTGTCCGTGCTTGTGCGTGTGCGTGTGCGTGTGCGTGTAGTTACACATACCCTTATGTAAGTGTTTGTATATGTTAAGCTAAATTTTCAGATGTAGTTAATATAATATATTCACGATATCAATAATCTATTCTGGATAAAATTTAAGTCACAAAGTGAAAAATAGTAAATGGGAGATGTTTACGGAAATTTGTCAGACGACATTACATCTTAAATACGTTACGAAAATCGCGAAATGACATCTTTCCGGTATAAACTACTCTCACACATGTGTATCATTATGAAAGTTAATTTTGCAATATGCACTGCATTCCACTTTAACGGACGTTACAAGTTTACAATATATGTATATATATATATATATATATATATATATATATATATATATATATATATACAGGGTCCGCCTTTGGGAGCTGATCCTATGAGTATCTGCTAAACCAAACTTACTATAATTTTGAAAATTTGGTGACAGGGTATTGATGTTAGGGCTAACTCATCTAAAATATTTTCACGTTCTTACCGCTTCCGGTTATACCGGAAGTCGGTACTTAGTCACTTATTTTAAATGGAACACCCCGTGTATTAATACATTTTTGGATTCTATGTCGAATTTTAAGGTAACTTTGTTAAATAAACTAGAGATGAAGTTTCAGTCCTTTAAAAAAAAACATTTTTCTAAAAAAAATTGACAGATGCGGGCTTAGTAGTAACTCGTTAATTGTTTTGTTCCTGTCAAACAATTTGAATAAAACTTTGAGGTGTTGTAGGCAAAGGTTTATTGCAACAGTCTGCATAAAATGGCATTTGTATTGTCTAAACTTGACTATCAAATAATGCAAGTTACTCAAAAAAATCAAATGGAAACCCCTATTTTTTATTACTCAGATCGATTTAACGTCAAAAATTAAGGTAAGTAACTTTATTTGCCTAAACGTAACAGTTTCATACTTATCAAAAAAGTCCCAATTTTAAAATTTGTGATAAAAATGAGCTACATACTTAAATCTAGTATTCCTTGTTCGTGGTCACCATGGAAACCAAATAATTGATAATCAAATTAAAGAAAAATATTTGAATAAGTTACTGCAAGAAATTATAAAAATTGATAATTTTATGATTCAAAAGTCATTTTTGCCAAATAGAAATTTTCTAAGTTATTTTTTTCAAATTCAATATACAACGTAAGTGTAAAAATTTAATACTTTATGAGTAAATCGAAAAAAACTACTTTTCACTGCGGAGGTAATACATACTTATCAGCGCATCATTACACGATAAAGATGCTTATTTATTTTGTTTTTCTTTTGTAGTCAATAATTTAATAAAATTGTTGACAGTTTGTGTTTTTATTGATGAAATGGCTCGACTTGAATATTCTAATACAGATTATTTGAATTTAATTTTAATTCACGGAGAATGTCATAGAGTTGTAAAACGAATAGTAAGAACATTTATCGAACGCTATCCTGAGCGCCCCCGACCATCAGCAGATACAATAAGACGTGTGGTTCAAAATTTGGAACAGTTTGGCATATTTAAACACTCTACGCCTCGCAAAAAAACTGCTATTGATAACGAACAGAATGAAGTTATAACTTTAGGATATTTCCGTGCCTATCCTTGTAATTCCATAAACGACGCGAAAACAGATATTGGCTGAACACCAACAACTATCAGAAGAATTCTTAAGAAACATAAGTTTAGACCATACTGTTTACAATTAGTTCAACATTTGAAAGAAGCGGATTTCTTGAAACGTATCGAACTTTGTGAAACAATTTTGCTCAAAATACAAGAAATTCCTAATTTTTTGACTAATATCATATGGACAGACGAATCTAAATTTACGAAAAATGGCATATTCAATCGCCGAAACTCGCATTACTGGAATAACGAAAATAGCAATCCAATTCGCGAATGCCATTTTCAGGAAATTTAGAATTTTAACGTATTTTGTGCTATTCGGAATAACGAAATCTTTGACGTGTATTTTTACAATGAAAATTTGAGAAGTTTAAAATAGTTGATTGTTGCAATTTATGATTACAAATTTAATTTCTAGGAGAAAATTATCTTTAGATATTAAACACTCGAATTCAACCCCGATTAAATCTAGAAAGGGAAAATTTATGGTACCAACAAGACGGTGCGCCCCCTCACAACACCAACACTGTTTCCATGAAACTTTATGAAATTTTTGAAGATCGCTGGTTTGCCAATAATGGTCCCTTTCCATGGTCACCTAGGTCACCTGATCTTACGCCAATGGATTTTTATCTTTGGGGTCGAATTAAAAATATTGTTTATGCTACACTACTAACGACCAAAGAAGATTGCAAGAGTGCAAAATGCCTTCAATTCACTTTCTCCACAAGAAATTCAAAGGGCTACAAATGAAGCCGTTATAATACGGGTTCAACAATGTCTTGCGTCTAACGGGCAACATTTTGAACATTTATTGTAAATTAATTTACATTTGATAACGAGCAAGAAATACTAAATAAGCGACTTTATCGTGTAAGAATGCACTGATAAATATGTAGTTACTACCTCCGCAGTAAAAAGTAGTTTTTTCGATTTACTCGTAAAGTATTAAATTTTTACACTTATGTTGTATATCGAATTTGAAAAAAAAATGGCTTAGAAAATTTCTATTTGGCAAAAATAACTTTTGAATCACAAAATTATCAATTTTTATAATTTTTTGCAGTAACTTTTTCAAATATTTTTCTTTATTTCAATTCTCAATTATTTGGTTTCCGTGGTGACCACGAACAAGGAATACTAGATTTAAGTATGTAGTTCATTTTTATCACAAATTTTAAAATTAGGACTTTTTTGATAATAAGTATGAAACTGTTACGTTTAGGCAAATAAAGTTTTAAACAAACTTAACTTAATTTTTGACGTTAAATCGATCTGAGTAATAAAAAATAGGGGTTTCCATTTAATTTTTTTGAGTAACTTGCATTTTTTGATAGTCAAGTTTAGACATTCATAATTTTATTTTTATGAAAAATACAAATGTAATTTTTTGCAGACTGTCGCAATAAACCTTTGCCTACAACACCTCAAAGTTTTATTCAAATTGTTTGACAGGAACAGAACAATTAACGAGTTATTACTAAGATCGCATCTGTCAATTTATTTAGAAAAATGTTTTTTTTAAAACGACTGAATTTTCGTATCTAGTTTATTTAACAAACTTACCTTAAAATTCGACATAGAATCCAAAAATGTATTAATATACGGAGTGTTCCATTTAAAATAAGCGACTAAGTACCGACTTCCGGTATAACCGGAAGTGGTACGAATGTGAAAATTTATTCATGTTACTATTTCGTATGTCCCCATGACTCAAAAGAAGTTAGAAACAATCTAAAACGTTGGGACTACTTACATAAATGAATGACGTGCAACTGAGCTTACATGAAATTTCATATTGTTACTTATATCAGTAAACCAGAAACAGTATGGGGCGAATTAGCTGAATTACTGGGGTCTTTAGATGTAGTCGTATTAATAATGTGTTTAACAATCCATACACAAAGTAACTAAAAGTACATTCACGTTAGATTATTACTGCATTCATTACAGTTTGCTAACTACTCTTTGATTGAATGGATATGCTCTAATGAACCACTTTCCTGCACTTAAAAACCAATGTACGAACTTAGGTAGGTCTCCCGATTTTTGTAAATCAGAATCGATGCTCTCGGCTTGGGAGCAATATATTTACATTTTTATATTTGGATTTTTGGGACAATGTCTAAAAATAGTAATTACAGGCATTTCTACTCGCATTAACTTATTAATTCGAACCATTGAATATTTAAATTATATCAGAATTCACCTTTACTTAGCAATAATTAATTAACCTAGTAGACAAATTTGAAAATTATAGAAGAAAACGTATTATGAATAATCTCTCTCTACACAACCAACATCCAAACATGTCAATTAACATTAAGCATATTTTCCAACTAAAGAACGGTGACTAATTAATTAGTGAAACAGTTTGAACAAACTAAAATTAGTTAAGTTCAAATTGGTATATATACGACGTAGATAGATCCACATACTGCCTTGAAAAAAAAATTAAATTATATTAATTTTCAAACTAGCCGATGTCCGGTAGGCGGACTGAAGTTGTAAATTCTATGATAAACTCGAGAATATTATTTATGACACAAGATGCTAATGTAATTATATTGTGTCCCATAACATATCCATCTAAACTGGATGACGAAATTAAAAACCAAAAATCTTGTATGGTGTTACGTCATGTTTTTACTTTTAAGTGCCGTAGGTAAATTAATATGAAGCTTCTCATAATATTTATTCTAATTTAGAATGAATATGATGAGAAGCTTCGTATTTTCCAGTTTACACCAATTAAAATGGATTATTATTTATTTATGATTCAAAAAATGTAATTTGCATTTGAAGAAGGTTGAACATCTGCATAATCAGTATTAATATTAATTTACTTTTAAATCTGTAACGTGTATATTTCCATATAAAGGATTATCAACATTCAACTATATATGTAAATGATACTAAAGGTGGTCACAGTAAACACCTTCAGAAATTATAATACAATTTTTTACACCAAATTAAAAAATAAAATAATTCTGTATTTCTCAAAGTACACATCCAAACTTAGTTTAGCAGTTAGATTGCAATAATTGTAACTTTAGCGCACACGAAGCATACCTAACTAAAAGGCTAAAAGAACAATAATCAATAAAAAACGCAGATATAAAAAAATGCACTCACCAAATATTATTATATAAACTAAATTAATCATACATTCAATTTCCATAAATTAAATACCTAATAATAACATATTATAAAATATTTTGAGACAGCTCATATTTCTCACCGACTACAGTAGATTATTAGTTAACATCACAAGAAATGAAATATAGGTTTAAATATACCGAAAACCTACATAATCCAGTATTTAATATTAATTCACTTATAAATGCATAACGAATATATTTCTATATGAAGGATTATCAAAATTTAACAAAGTGGTACTAAAGTGTGTACGAAGGAACCATAAGTAGCTGTCCAAAGTAAATTTGGTATCTAATTTGTTGGTTAATTTTGCTACATATACTTTATTAAACCTTTATCTGTCGAATTAAAATTATATACTATGTTAAAAATTATTATTCATTTTAATTAAAATACATAAATTTAAAAAAAAAATTTAAATTAATAATAATTTTTAATTACATACTTACTTTTGAACTTATTAGTTCATAACAAAACTTATAATAGTATACTGTTAGATCGAAAATGCATCAATATGTCTTGGTGTAGCGCATGAAATATATAGTTTCGTAAAAATGTTAAAAAGAAACAGCCCAGTTAACAAAATTTTACATATTTTCAATTATTTAAGTTAAATTAGCGAAAAGCGGCACTACTATCCATTTTTATATTAACTTGCACATTTTGAAAACTTATCACACAATAATAACATATCAATTTAAATTATAAAACAAACAATTACTAACAGAAACAGAAATAAACAATATTTGGTATTCTCAGCTCTGCGGTGTAGCTTTCGTTACCACTGCGTAACATCACCTTCATTTTTATAAGTGCTTTGATACGGGTAGGCATGCTATTTATTAGTTCTTGACACTCATAAGGGTAAAATTATTCCAAACTTCCTGCCGCCTTTGGTTGAGTACTGACACAGTCCTGGCCAGATTAGCGCGTAACTGCTTTTTCATAACGTACCACAGTGCCTCAATAGGCGTAAGGTCAGGGCTACTAGACACCCATTCTAACAGTGGAATTTCATTTTCCGAAAGCTATTTCATAGATTTTTGGATGTGTGGCATGCAGCGCCATCTTGTTGAAATGTAAAGTCATATCCCCGATTCCTACTGATTTCCAAATTTTTCGACTCCTCTGGCCGACATTGAACCCCAGACCATTACAGAAGTTGGAAACTTCACTTTTCTCTTTAAACAGTCCGGATGATATGCTTCATGTTTTTTACGAATAACCCTGCTACGGCTATCACCCACACAAACCTCAAATCTCGACTCGTCACTCCAATGTACGCTATTCCACTGTTGAATAGTCCAATTTTGATGCTCTTTTGCCATCTTAATCTGTCTCTCAGCAGTGGCTTTTCTTTAGCCTGGATTAAAAGAAAGGCAGTTTTGTTGTTTTTTGATTACTAGATTAATATTGTAGCTTACCTTGTAAGTACTGAATCCGAGTTGTGTGGTTTCAGAATGACACGTAGGCCGGCATACACGTCTTTTCAACAGCCTCACTCCACAGTATACTCAAATCTCTGTAATTTGCACGCCTAATGTTTCTCACAATCCGTGCTAAAGCTCTTCTATCAGCGTCTGTTATTCTAGATTTTTTCACATATCGCGGGCTTTTGAACAACTGAACCGCTTAATAAGTGTGATTTGATAATATTTCGAACACTGTATCTAGATAAACCAAGCAATAAACCAATTTCGCTGTTTGATTTTCCCTAGAATTAATGGAACTTTTTCACCAATTGCTTTTCGTCTGCCCATTTTTGTAAAAAATTAAAGTAATAAATGACTTTTTTACATTTGACACACTAGCTAATGTCATTTCAATCGATAATAACGTTTCCATAACAACAGTAGTGCCTACTTGATCCCTGTTCATGAAATTTGTAATAATAAAGTAATATACAAGCAAATTGTCATTCTCTATATTGCTAATTTTTTTTGACATTTTAGGGTTTTATTAATTAAAATAGCAGTCATATCCTGAATAACATATAGTTTGTCAAAATTATAAAATGAAGTCCATAATTTGTAAATTTGAGTGAAATGTATTACGAAATCTCAAGAATCCTTAAGTTGGTCAACTGATAGGGATCGTAGCTGTTGGCTATTATCAAATTAAAACAGAATTTTTGCTTCAATTCTGGTGCAGCTAAACGTTACGTTGTAATAATATAGTATTTTTCATATAAGTACCCATGCACTTATAACTATGTGATCAATGTGAAATATATTTTCGCATGCTGTAAGCTATGTAAATACAAACAGGATTGTTATGGTGGTCAACTATACATCAGGGAAATTTTTCAAATTAATTTAAAACTTCAACTGCTATATATAGTTCACAAATAACAGTAACATATTCATCAAATATATTCAAGCTGTAGGTAATCCAGTATTCTGTTTATACATAACCCAAAACCTTTTAATATAGATAGGTACTCATGTAAGTTATGAACTGTCCTAATTGAACTAATATATTGCTTAAGTTTATAATAATAGAAGCGATGTCAGCAATATCCAACAATCTTTCTCGTAAAGTAATGGAAGAAAAGGCAACGTCTTTCATTCCTTCCCGGGTTCTCGAGCGGGCTGCTCGAGCTTTCCAAGCTCCTCCAGTCACAGTGATCGATTCCCAATACACATACATACATTAAGTATGTATTAATGGTGGAATTAAGGGTAGGTGGGGTCAGGATAGGTTAGGAAGGAACTAACTTAGGGTTCTGAGGGAGAAGTTCCAACCGCAACATTCACCTTAATAGCCGCACATATGTGAATGAGGAAAACCCTTGAAAAACCTCATACAGGGTAGACAGTAACAGGAATCGAACCTATAGCCTGCCGAATACTAAGTAGATCGTGTTACCACTGACCTACTAGCTCGGTACAGTAATACTTAATATGGGTAAATGAATTTCTCAGCGTTTCTGGAGTTGCTACTTGCAATGCAGTCCGCTACAATATTTATTGTAATGAATCTTTGCTATGTATCATATCAGCTTAACGAGATTGATAATACAATGGCACGGAGGTAAGCGTAAAACTAAACGACCTAGAGGTGTTTGGTATTTTCATTACTAATGTGTTATTCTATGGAGTGTTATATCTAGCACGATTATTTTTATTCCTCAAACTATCGTAAGAAGTTTGGTCGATTCATCCTGCATGAAGTATAATGTTTTTGTAAAGAATATTACGTAACATTGTAATTCAGGAAGTCTAATAAGATTAACCTTGTCCAATCTGTTTTAATCGTTTTCACATTTCATTTATCTTGACAATGATATTACGAAACTTTTGCAATCAAGCGCAAGAATGTAAAGAATGGCATCGTTGCAAGCAGAAGTAGATAATAGGGATCTACTAATATTTGCAACTAAAAGTCACCGTATATTGTCCATATTTCTTAAAAAAAACTGTTTTAACTTAGTATGGCATTGGTTGTGCTGATGGCGTGATTCAAGCTTACATGAAAAAAAAACTTTACATCGATGTTATCATCCCCACCTCATCCCAGCCATTGTCCTAAATGTACGCAAATGGTCGAGTCATATTACGATTTTAGTTGTCAGTTCCACATTAAGAAGATAAATCTTACAGTATTACATGTCTTATAATGTTTAATGCACTTAACGTTAGAAATGTTTAATTACCCACTTAATCGGCAAACCCTGCTTCGTTACACAAAATAGCCTCTGCTCCTAATAACATAATCTACTATTAATATTAAAATGCTAAGCACATGCGTGCATGAACAACAGTGTTCAAATAAAATGGGGTATATGACACAATGGCCAGATAAAAACATTTTTTATGAATTTTATGAGAAAAATTATACTTTGGCTACTGTAATGATAATTACAACTTCTGGTACCAGGTTCAAACGTTGGGTACCACTGGTGACCTGGTATTATGCAGGGTGACTCGATCTTTATGGTCTTCTTCGTTCCTCGTGATCCTTTCTTCATAGTTTGTCATGTCGTCTGTGTTAACCTTCAGTTGCTTTTGAACTCCTTGGATAGTTACCACGACTTTCTTTCGTAGTAGGTAACCCTTTTTATGTAATTTTAGAAATTCCTTTCTTATATTTGTAAATTTTCTTCAACATCTTGTTTTTGGGCTGTCAGTTGCGCATCACACATTCTGGTCGCCTCCTCCTGTTTCCTTCTTAATTCGTCCAAATTTGTTTCCGTGTGTATTTCATTTTTGATTCCTATTCTCGAATTCTCTTGGGTGGCTGTGATTTCTTCCTTCGTATTTTTAATTTATTTATTTGTTTTCTTAATTTGTTCATTGGTGTTCCTTTCACCCATCCTAATTTCGTTAATCATCATCAGTTACGGAATCTCTCAGCAGGATCTGAGTTTGATAAAATCTTGGGATTCGCTCATTTTTCGGCCTTCCATTTTGGATTCTCTTTTGCTGTATAGATTTCCTTTCTTCGGTATCCGTTAATATCCTTTTCGGTTTCTTAAACCCTGACTTCAAATCCATTCAAAGTTCCTTTTCCGATGAGAACATGAAATTTCTTTCAGGATGTTAATTCGGAGCCCGCGTTGGGTACCAATTGTATTGGTACTAATGGCCAACGTTATAACTCAGGGTGACTCGATCAGGATCGATATCAGGATATATAATTTGTTCTCGAGCTTATTAATTCTTACCAGTATATGGTACTCCTCAACCGAATAATGGCTAATATTAAATAAGCGGTTCTCTTTCTTACTCAGCAAACAGTGTAAATCTCTAGATTGTGCTCTCTGGTAAACTAAAGTCCCAAATTAATAATGATTACGGTCTGGTACTGTTCTAATTACACGCAACTCTTGACTGAAACAAAAGCAATGCGAGCTCGCTTAGATGCAAAATTAATAACCCCCTTAATACATAACTACAGTTACTAACGTGTAAATTCTATGTATTACTTCATATTTACGTATGCAATTGACTATTAACCCGAAGGTATGCACGAGTCGTGAAAGCGTGCGAAGTATTATAATTTTTATTAGCTTCGTTTCACAAATTTGAATCCGAGCGGGAAAATCTTTCCTTGAATTGACATACGCTGGAACTGGACGCTGTCCCTTTGACACTTCCGTTGATAAAATGGTATGTCCTTTTCCTTGGTTATGATGATTAACAAGTGCTGCGAGAATCTCCTTTTTGTTCGTTGTAGGAGATGGTAACAAGAACAAAGGAACATTCTGTTTTAATTGAATGTCCACGCAATTTTCGGGCGTAAGGAAGTTCAGTCAAGAACGTGTATGATAACCACCATATTCCACCATTACAAATTTTGCTGATACCACTTTAACTTTGTAACGGGAGCCTTAGAAAATTCAAAATTTCGCGCTTAATTATATGAGACTAACAGTTATATATGATTTTTCTAGATAAAGAAATTGTTATTGGTTATTTATATTTAAATGTAACTAATAAGTATGAAGCTAGGAGAAAGTAGACATAATCATAAATTCTTAGTGGTCAGAAGATTAGAATCAGAAGCCATACTAGGAATGGAAAGGATGAAACGCTGTCAACGTAGCTGCTGGAAGTTTTTTATTAGAGATTAGTTGTTGTTGGTTGATCGATGCCGCAGGACGAGTGACCATTATATTGTCACGCGACCCTATAAATTGTCAAATTACGAAGAAAATCTAATTAGTCGTGTAATAGGGCAGAAGTAGAAAAATACCATCCTTATTAAAATAATAAAACGCTACAGTAAATAATAAAAGTGTAAGTATTGTCAAGTTGGTGATAATAAAAAGGATTGCACCATAATTTAAAATTCGCATTAAAAGTAACGTAATAAGTGAAGATAATGCGTTTTGTATGTATCAGAACGGCAATCAATTGCGTTTAAATAGTGAACAATAAATGTAAAGGACAGTGATCGATCCAAATTGGTAAAACAAGGTATAAAGGACAATACAACGAATTTATTTATGTACAAAATAGGAGAGTTTGCGGCTTGCGGTTCAATTTTTTCTGCTCGTCGCGCACCCTATTTATATTTAAAATTAAACAATTAAAGTAATAATTGACAATTGTAAATATATCAAACAATTATTTACAAAAATCGTTAAATTATTGGAGGAAATATTGATGTCATCTTAACCCACAACAAAGGTACCAAAAAGACATCGTATGAGAACAAAGGAAGCGGTTCCAGTTTGACGGCATAGTGACATCATCGAAGGAGCAGCCCAATAATCTATTCAATCTATTGTCAATTATACCTGCCCACACATTAATACAAAACCCATATTGGTGACTTCTAATTACGGCTTTGCAAATAAGTTACTTTGACGCTTTTGGATAATTTGCATCCATCGGATGCGTTTTTCTCGTAAACCGTTGGTCCTAACGGCTTCAATAAGGTATACCTTTCTGAAGCAGAAAAGATGGGAAAACAAATTTTTCCAGTCGAAAATGACATACAGTTTAAGGCAAAAAAGTTAGGACCGATTCAAACAAGATGGAAACCTGTATGTGGCGCCCTCTATCAGTAATAAGAGAACTAAGATCATATTTGAATTCTGCGTGATAAAAAGCCCCTGTATACAAAATTTCGTCCGCTTATTACACCATTGTAAAAAGATAAAAAAAACAAGAAAATAATTAAACTTCCTTAACACGCTATATCTTTTAAACGAATCGTAGCGGACCTAAGTTCACAGGAACTTTTTTTCTTATTTTAGTGTCCTCTATAGCGTGGCACTATGCATGGCACTTTTTTCTATGTCACCCAGTATTTATATACATATATATGTGTGTATATATATATATATATATATATATATATATATATATATATATATTGAGATGATATTTAGAATGCTAAATATGATAGTAATATAAGAATAAGTTCAGTATAAAAGGTACATTAAACTTAGAGTCATTGCGATGAATTTAATTAAACATGTATGTAAACCGCAGGTTGCTTAAACTAAAACTGACTACATATGTGATTATACAGCATATTGTTAGCTATTTGATTTAAGTTTACATTATAATGATGGCTATACAAGAGCATTATTCACAAAAACAGTTTGCGATCATCTTCGGAAGTGTTAAAATTTGTATTTGCTTTGATAAAATTCATGTTATTCAATTGAATAAGGAGTTCCTGTTCTGGTAGCACAATCTGCTACAGTTCTGAAAGTAAAAGAAAATAATTTGTATCAGATAACGTAGGTGAAGTAAATTGTATGATAAAGTTTAGGCAAAAAGACGAAAAAAGATTCATATAACTTACAAGTGAAAAATGTGAAATTAAACAATTATTATGAAAATAGCTTACATATTAGTGTAAAGAGAAAGTGTTGTACCGTAAATTAAGTGTTGAGAAACCAGGTTATGTCATCTCCGAACATAGATGTTGAGATGGAATTTTTCAAATTAAACTATATTTGTGTTGGAGATTGGTATATTGTTACGTGTTTATCGCGAATAACGTGTATTTTCGATAATTTCCTTTACTTTATCTAATGAATGAACTAATTAGTTAGATCTAAATATTAATATTTCCTTATTCGTTGGTGGAATGTTTTTAATTGCGTACCTCAAAAATTATTTTTCGCATCTCTACAGTTAAAAACTAATTGATTTAACGTACACATCTTTTTTTTATTCCTTTATAGATATAAGTTGCGCCATCTCTAAAATTTATGGTCATTTAATAAAGTTTTGAAAAGGAATCTTGTTTTAAAAAGACAACTATGGGATATCTGTAAAATTTATTTATCATAATTTGGTTTTAACATTCTTATCTAGTTTGAATAGTTTTAATAGTTTGGTAATATTGCTTTTGTTAGGGCGTTGTTCCTAATCTTTCTTTTCTTAACACGCCATTTTCCGATGAGAAGGTTGATCTGCAAGAAAAATTTTTCCTTCCGTTTATAAGATGTTTAAGCATCGTTTCTTTGGAAAATTTTTCATATAATGTAATGTTTTTTTGGTATAAAACTTTACTGACGCTTTACAAGCGGATATTATTGCAATTTTCAATCTTCACATCCTCCGGTAAGTTTAACACATGTTCGACAACTTTTAGTAATTCGATTCTTTCATTTAGGCACTTTCGCACGATTACTTAAATTTATAACATAGGTCTGTTGAAACGAAATCATCGCTATCGGCTCTAAACATCTAAAAAGAGGTATGCTTGTATAAGGTAATTAGCAACGTATTTACTTGTATCACTTTCAGCGCCTTGATACCGGCGAAATAAACAGCTATTCTTTATTTATATACATAACTAGCAAATTGGAATGCACTACCGATCACCTTCGTACCTTTTCCTACTGGAATGCTGGCTCTTAACGATTGATTAGCTGTTTTGGTTCCACAAAGTAACTACCACCTTCGAAACACGAAGGGCATTTACAGTTTGGTAATTCTTCATCAAAGGTCAGAATTCTTTATTATTCAATATACACAGGATTTGTGTAATGAACAGTGTATTGCTAAAATTAGTACCACAGAGTTAGGTTACATTTGGGGGGTTTAACCTTATATTACTTACTTGTAACAAAAATTTATCATTTATAATAACATTCTTTTACTGGAGGCTAAAGTGGTTGAATAATTTAGAGTTTGATTTGTTCAATTTGTAATTAATTTCTACATACAAAAAGAAAGAAAAAACCACACCTATCTTCACTGGGACGTTGACCTACTTTGTTTCACGGTAGCTGCGCGTTGAAGCTCCTGTTTTAAAATACATTATATACAGGGTGGAACATATATCGAGGTCGTATGAATTACAGTCATTGTTTGAAACTGTATATATATTTATAGTCAAATTTAGAATTTCTGTAGCTTTTCTGTACTTTGTCTTTGATTAATATTAATTATTTGTCATTACGGATAATTTTGTTCAGAGCAGGTTTTGCTGTAATAAAAATTTCTGTACTATTGAATGTTTTGCTTCAATTCTATGCCTTGCACTGAACAGACTATCCGGATATTTCTATTTAATACCACTTCTTAATGTTTTTAATAAAATTCAAGAAACCGAAATTAAAATCATTGGGGATTTAAATTCTATTTTGTGAAACGTAGGCAAGCTGTTTCAAAATATTTAAGCACTACTATTTTCATTGTGGATCTATTTTAGATCGCACTTTATGGGTTACTTTCGCCCTTTCGGCTGCGATTTGTAAGTACTTACAACCGCCGGGAGCGGCACAATTAACGAAAAAGTTTTCTTTTACATTTAGGGTTCGATTAACGAACTAAATACATTTAGTTTTTCTTTATTCTTTGTGGGCATCTGCGACGGCTCACGACTTGCCATCGTCAGGGCTGAATTATAATTATGTTGTAAGTTAAGATTGTTATGAATACTTTGGGGGAAAATTAGCATAGTATCATATTTGTTTACGTTCGATATTTATTCGACAAGTATTAATTTGAGTTTAAATTAAATTAAATAAACGATTACTGTGTGGTTGTTCGGGTAAAAGTTTGTCTCTCTTTTAAATTTTTCCTTTTTTTTGGAGCACTACCTGTTTCAGGTTTTACAGGGCCTGCCCTACTCTACTCCTCTTTTTCCTTTTTCTTTCCTTTTCTCCCTTTCCTGACTAAAACCTGTGGCGCCTATCCTTTAGTGGCTATCTAACCACGTCAACACCATTGTAGCAACCCTCCAAAACCCCACGCATCCAAGTGCTCTGCGGTCAAACGACCGTACGCAGGAGCTTAGTCGAGCGCACTTTCAAAAAATGTTTACATGCAGGTTAGACATGTAGCAATATCTTTATATTTTTTGGGTCATAGAATCCATTTCTGTTCCTAGTTTTCCTGTAGAGAGTAAAATAAGTTAGATATAAGTAAATTTGTATATATAAAAGTGCATAATTATTGAAATTTGTATGGATTAAGTAGTTTAAAAGTAAATAGGGCAAGTGGGGTATGGTTGGAAAGGAAATTTTTTGTAGAATCCAATGCTAATAATATTTTTAAGGTCAATCCGCATATAAAAAAGTTATGTGAAAAAGTAATGATTTGAAAATTTAAGAAAAATGAACAACCAATGGGAATTAAGGGCTGTAGAAAAACAATTGAAATTTTTTTAAACTACTTAATAGTGAGGTTAACGTGAATTATTTCTACGAGTAACGTCGAAATGATAAACAATCGAATGTTAAATCATGCTTTCAATTTTTTTTTAATATAATTTTTTTAACAAAGTTAACGTTGTGTTCCAACTAAATAAAATTGTATGCAGATAAATTATTGTATTTAATAATACGATAACCTAAAATAAAATTATTGCATTTAATTATGAAATAAATAAAATCAACGCTGTAGCTCTGTTACAATCTATTTTTGACACTTACCTATTCCACATTCACGTAGTCTTTGAAATGAATCAGAAAAACCCTTCCAGAAGGTTGTCGTCTATTTGGAAATCTTCTTTCATGCTCGCGACACGCAGAAAGAGCACTTCATTCAATTGTTGACTAACACCAAAAGAATATTTTTGTGTCGAATGATTTCGTAGTCAGTCTCCTTCATTCCTATAATTTGAGCATATTTTTTAGCGGTGTGCAATTCATAAATGCAACGATGTCACACAAATATAAGTGAATGTGTCTTACATAATTTAAATCCGATAACTAGATTTAAGGAATGCGCTACTTAATTTAATAATTAGTTTTATGCAAAACTTTCTAATCAAATGTCTCGGAATATAAGGGAAATTAAAAAAAGTTACTCTTAAAAATTATTATTAATTTTATTAAATACATAAATAAAAGTTATTATAAGTTTTTGTTATGAACGAATAAGTTCAAAAGTAAATATGTAATAAATTACTATTAATTTTATTAAATACATAAATAAAAAGTTTATCTCGAGTAGGATTTGAACCTACGACCTGTACTTTGCTAGAGTACAGTGCTAACCAACGGCGATATCGAGATTCAAGCCCCAATCGATGTAAATTTTGTCTTTATGTATGTAGAACATATGTAAATTCTAAATATAATGAAATTACAATCAAATTACTTATATTAATGGAATATGAGCCTGCAATATCGCAAGGATTCACACATTCCAAAGCAACTTGGTTAATATTAATTTATTATAAGTTTTCTTATAATTATAATAAAGTTATTCTTAGTTTTCGATTCAGAATGAAATACTGTACATGGGGTTTCATTTTTCGCCTTTGCTTACCAATCAATGAAGAGATATACAATTCATTAATACAGCGTTGTCAGGCATGTAGTCGTGGCATTTCTGAAAATTTATTGTGAAACACCGTATGTGTATTTTCATCTTTGCAGTTTATTCTGTCTTAAATAATGGTTAATCTATTTATATCCTAATCAAATTGTCCAAAATTTACATCCGATAACTAGATCTGAAGCGTGAACTACTTTACTTAATAATTATTTTTCTGCAAACTTGTATACTCAAATATCTTGAAAATTATGGAAAATTAAAAAAACTTATTCTTAGTTTCCGTTTCAGAATTAAATATTGTAAATATATATATATATATATATATATATATATATATATATATATATATCTCGGGTTTCTTCCCACGTTTTTACACATCATTTCGAGAACAGTGGCCCTCACATAAGCATAACAGGGTACACAGTAGTCCTTTTGTTACACAGATGCACGAAGAGCACCGTTTCTTGCAGACACATGAGTACAGTTCTTCACAACTTTTTGAGGCCTCAGGAATGGTTGACCACACTGGTAAATAACTGTCTTCAGATTTTTTTCCAACCCCATTGTTCAGGTGGTGGAGGCGTGAAGTCGGTCTCTAAACAATGCATCCAAATCGTAGCTTGCAGAGTAGCTCGCTTCACATGCTGACATAGTGCATTCTCGGTGGGCGGGATGTTCTCAATGGCTCTGTTCTTATTAATAAAAAGAACACGTCTACATTCATTAACGCTGTTAAGGTGTGATGTTATGTCATAAAGAAGGACAACAAATCTTTGCATTGTTAGCATAACAGACTGATCATAATCTGGATTTCTGCCAACCATCAACTGTTCAAAAGATGCATTAACATTTTGGAAGGCCATCCACACCTTCCAAGCTCTTTTTTGCCTACTCCATGGAATGCTGAGACTGTATCACATCCTGTGATTGAATGGAAAATGGGAAGAACACAGAACATGTATAGGAATCATTCTTCGGTGTTTCCCGGTACCAAAATCAATCCAAAGTTCTTTTATATCTATTATTTGTTTAAAGATGGATACAGCCACCACGACGACATCTGAATCCACAGTACGTATGTTGATGTATTCATGGCCATTATCAGCTGCGTGTTTCACGTGGAGGAGCATGTGGCCATCTGCTTCTTCGTGCCACGAGGGTGATATTCCACATACATCAAACTCTGCAACTGATGAAATAACTTTTTCTTCAAGTCTGCACACGACCGTCTTTCCTTCGAAATGTTCACTGGTAAGCTGTGCCGACAAGAACTGAAATAACAGGGTTTTGTTCTCATCTACTCGCAGAAACTCATAGAAATTTCTCGGGATTGTCGTAGATGATGTTACTTTTATCTGAGTACCTGTTCCTCTTGATTGGCGAGTGGCAGACTTTAGGGACTCGGGACAGTACCTATCGAACACCACATCAACTCGTGTAAGGTTCTTTAATAAGTTATAGATGTAGGGCTTGAAAATGTTGTTGAAGTAATCAAAAACGTGTTTTATTTCTTCGGAGGAAGTAAATGTACTATTACTGCACCATCTAGTACTGCTGCCGTCACTTTTTGGTAACCTACGCCTGTGTTTGTACTGACTTCTTTCAAGCAGTTTTCCATGCAGTGCACGATATCAGCTTTGTTACTTGGCTTCTTCAGCCTCCCACCTTCAGATCTGGAAGGAGGAAAAGCCCGGTTTTCGTGAGCAAAAAATGCTCCAACATCTGTTTCTCTGTGTTGTGCAGCTACGTAAATTTTACAGAATAGACTGGAATCTCTTCTCAGATCACTTAGTTTGTCTTTTATTTTTGACTTAGCCTTCACTGGCACATTGAAGATCTTAACATTCTTTCGGCATATGATATAATGAATGGATTTCTCTGTTTTGATTAAGCGAAGATCTATGTATTGATCGTACTGATTCAACCCATTTGAGTATGCTTTCTTCACATTAAGAACAGATTCTATTGGTGGTATCAACTTTCGACTTCCAATGGCTACTAATTGGTTGCATTCAAAGGATTCTCTTCTTCACTCATAATGTTTAGCAAATTCTTTGCATGGGTTTTAAATCTTTTCTCAAATGCTGGCGTGTCTTCATGATGTTGTTTATTGCTATCTTTTGACCCAGTGGAACAAACATCTTCGAACTCTGAAATGAGCCTTGACATATCTGGACCTGACACCATCCATTTAAGAAGTGCCGTTTCATTGTCAAAGATTCCTACAGCTCCACCATCACATTTAATCTTCTGATTATTTTGTTTGTGGAACTGATCATCTGACATAGCTGAAAATGGAGCTGTAGTTCTCCTGCTTGTAAAATTTCCTTGCAGGAATTCTGCATAAACATCGTGGTGCTTGTCAGGCAGCTTTTCAAGATCACGTACGAACACTGGCAACCATCGGGAATAATGGACAGCATCCAAGGCAAATGTCCAAGGACATATCATCTTTACTTAACATACAGTTTAAAGTTCGCAGTACGAATGCTGAAAACCAGTTGAAGCAACAAGGACTCGATCTGAAGGACAGTATTCCAGTATTTAAACTGTGGAGATTCCAGCACCCTCCTGTTTCTCCAAACTGTGATTCTTCACAGTATTTTACGTAATCCTGCTCTTGTAGAGTGTGGAGAACAACAATGGTTATTTCGTGAGCATATCTAGCTCTTTTAACGTGAGAGGATGTTAAGCATGCTTCAGCTACGCCTTTACTTGCTACTCCGGCTTGTACAAGAGTGTCTGTCCATCCGCTATTGACTAACCATTTCCCTATCATGTTTAGCAGCATCATTTCAATGTGAAGGGCACCCATCATCATTATGACTTTGTCTTCACCATGTGTTTTTGGGAAACGCCACTGTATTTGTTTCGATATGGTGTAAACTGGTTGGTCTGCTGTAATCACGGAAGTTTGTTCTTTATTCAATTTGAATGTAGCAGCAATAACTACATTCATTAAATGTTTCACCATTGATGGAGAAGCAATCTCCTCATGGAAAGGTGAAAGTAGCGTTGAGTGGCTTTTATGTGCATCCAGCTGGATGTGAGATCTGGAATGAAATGCAGCGAATGATATTGGACTTTGTTCCCCTTCATTGAGTTAATCATTTGTGACTATTTCTCTTGCTGAGTTAAGCCACAAATCTGGTTTGAAGCTAGTGTCTTCACACGAAGTTGTAGCCACGGTGTGCAATGGTGGATCTTCTACTACCTTTCCTAACGGTGTAACATTTGTGTAGGAAATGGGAAGGTTACCTTTGACAACTCTAGTTCATTGTTCTACATTTAGATTCGTAGTTGTAAGATCATCAGATGCAGTTCTTGGATGTTGAATGGGAGTCACACTAGAACCATGGAATGAGTTATGGGCAGTATTTGACCACTGATTACGATCTATATTATCTATGGCAGCAGTGATGAACACATTTGGACTGATGGGATGTGGGGATACAACACCGTCTTCATTAAACTTTGCACACAGGGCATTCATCATTGTTGCAGAAACCTCTTGTACCCTGTCGTAAGAAACACTTAAGCCAAGTTTACATAGTTGGTTCACAATTTTTTTCTTTTTTGTAACATTATGAATCATAATTCCTAAGTAAAGAGGAATAGGAGTTTCGTTCTTGAATAGATGAGATTTTTCGACCGATGCTTTTCTTTTTGATTTTAAGCTGTTGAATCTGATAAGATGGGATATAGAAAATGCTGCATTTTGACATTGAAGGAAATTCATTTCCTCTCTTTCAATATGTGGGCCTTCCAGTAACATTGAAATGAAATGTAGTAGCACTACCGGAACAGAGTTTGACGGTATAAAATCCGCACTAAATGAGCCCTTGAATTGTGGAAAGTCTTCCGTATGAGAGCTGCTGCCCGTCCAAGACACTACCCGTCACTGAAGGCGCCAATGGAACACGAATCTTTAATTGCGTCTCCAACATCGCCTTCAAAACTCAATAGTATTTCACGACCACTCTTGTCTGCTCTTAATGCAGGTACAAATGAAACCAGATGTTCTTTGAGACGTGTTCTATTAATGTATTTTGCTTTTGTGCTTACTCACATTTCGGTCATACGCTGTGCAGTAACTTCGGTTAAATAAGATAGCTTTGAAAACTGGTGAGTTCTTGCTGTACAAGTACATATCTTTAATGTAATGTACTAGTTCACTAATAACACTTCCGTACACCCTTACAGTTGAATCTTCATTCTGTTCTTCTTTCCTCTTCGAACGGACCTCGCCCTTGTGAAGAAATTTGAATAGCAGGCTTTGTGGTATTTTGCTTCAAGAGCTACCATGTCTGTCGAGTAAAGCTTCGTGAGAAGAGCTTCATCTTGCAGTAAAACAGCATTTTCATGGATAGGAGGTCCGATGCCAAGAGTCGATGCACTTACAAGATGTCCGTATTCTTCACCTAAGTCACAGAAAATGCAGAGCTTCTTCAGGTTTGCTGGTGACGAGGAAGATCGATTAGGCCGTGCACTTGTTGAAGGTAATGAGGAGGGGCGGCCACCAGTTTTGATGTCCCTTTTACTTGCTATCAGTCGCTGAGCTTTATAGTTGTCATATTTACTTCTGCACAGTTTATGGTATTTTGCATTGTGATTCACTAGTGTTTTGTAGGACGCCACTACCCTCATCCAAACATATCTTGGTAGACTTTCATATTCTGCAAATATACTTAAATCGTTTGCAAGACTTTCATGGCCTTCAGTCGTAGGTTTTATCAAATACTGATCTGTTCGTGTTTGGCGTAATATACAATTCTCCCAGATGATTTCTGAAAGAGGTCCTTCTAGTGTATGCACTTAAATTAACTCGCGCTTTCTCTTTAGTGGCATTTTACGCAGTTCCTCTCCGTTCTCAGAAGTATACATTCAACCTGAAAAAAAAATTAAATTGACTAAAGAATGTACAACTCTTTCTCCTAATACATACTAAAACTTCCGTTTTGCATTTTTCCTTTAATGACTGTACAAGCGCCACGTTATACATTAACGAAGCACTTCTATCCTTACAGTACCGCAAGCACGGTGAGACTGACTGGTTGTGTGCGGGAGGGTCCCACTCGCACGTGGTTGTGCGCACGAAGTCCCCCCCACCACTCGGCCGGGCGGCGGCGAGACAATTTTCTAGCATTGATGCCGGACTCGTATTCAGGCCATGGGAGTGGTTGCCCTTCGAGCTGAGTAAGTGATAATACTGCCTAACCTCAATAAAACGTACCCCTCGAAATTTTGAACCCTTAAAACTTAGCCGTTCAAAAGTTATAATTCTTTTAGATTTGAACGGCCGCCATTTTGAAACGGCTTGGTCGAGTTTAACCATTGATGAACTTGATCGAGATATTGTACCCAAGTACCTGTGTGCCAAATTTCATTAAATTCGGTTCAGGCATTTGGTCATTATAGTCAATTCATGACGATCCGGCATCCTCTTACAGCCGCCATTTTGATGACGTCATTACGGACGATGGAGACCCTTAAAAATTGGGGCGTGGGCCGTTTTATGTTCAGTAACGTGTGTACTATAACCACCCCAAGTGGCATGTTCTCCGCCAGAACTGAAATATTCTATCACTTTCTACTACTATACAACCCCAAAAATGGGTTCTTAGTATGATAGCTGTACTCGTGACATTTACAGACACATTGCTAATTACATATAAAATGTTGATAGGCGATGTTATGTGGGTTGCGTGTAAACTAGCTATTCAATTTGAAAGCTTTATTTAAATTAACACTCACAAAAGAAATAACATTTGCATATTTTTCAAATATGTTTAAATATAACAACCTACGACCGTGTGTAAATATTAACTTCGCTCATCAATATTTATGCGTGAAGTTGAATTTCACACACCAGTGCGTAAACTTCTTAAATGGGATTTACTTTATGCATCTTTCCATAAGAGCCTGCGTAAGTTTGCGCACTGGTCACTAATATCTAGTTTGCTGTGAATGTCAAATTTCACGGTATCCAGATATTTTAACATTGTATTGCGAACTGTCCAGTGATTACCTATTTAAAAAGTCGTTCAAGAAGCAATCAACATAAAATGAATTCTGATTCTGGGTATGAAATACTTACTCCTCCAGAAATAACGGCTGCAGCAAATGCAGCCTGTGAATCATTGTTGCCAAGTAAATGAAGTAAAATTTATGTAAATGCTTACCAAAAATTTATGTCTTGGCAAAGCCAGAATAAGGCAAAACCTTTTTCCGAAAACGTTTTGTTATCATATTTTGCAGAATTTCTCAGAACCATTAAATCCTCGACACTATGGAACATTTATTCAATGTTAAAAATCACCGTTAATATCAAACATAACATAAATATAAGTGAATACACCAAATTAAAAGCTTATTTGAAAAACCAGAATGAAGGATATGTACCCAAGAGCTCGTTAACATTAGAGAGAAGTCATATTACAAAGTTTATAAACGATGCCCCTGATGAACAGTATCTATTAACTAAAGTAAGTAAATAAATAGTGAAGCACCTGGTTTATTCGCTGTTCACATACACCTGTTACCTTGATCACCACAACTTAACACTTTAGTTTCATATCGAAATAATAATTCATTTTTGACTACATTATTTGTTGTCTAATGAAATAGTAATAAAATACACATGTGTGATGATGCTAGATACAATGAAACCTAACCTCAAAGCCCTACTGGATGAATAATAAATCGCTTCTTATTTCTTAGTCGGGAGAGGAAGGAGAGATCCGTTTCCTTCTCTGCAATAGTGTCTACGCATGCATCAAACGGGAAAATATATTGATGGTTACAAACACTATAAAATTATTAATTATTTCAGGTCATCATATTATTTGGGGTTGCTGGTGCTCTCAGAAGAGATGAAATTTATAAGTTAGAAACGAACGATGTACAAGATTTAGGATCAGTTGTAGTGTTACTTCGGGATACGAAAACCAAACTAACACGAAAATTCAATATTACAGAGCATTTGGATTTATTTAGAAAATATATGGCTCTGCGCCCTAAAAATTTAACAGAAAAAAAACTTTTCATCAATTATCAAGCCGGAAGATGTACTAGACAAGTAGTGGGAATTAATAAAATAGGGCGAGCTCTAAGCGATATTGCTAAATTTTAAAGTCGCCCAATCCCCAACAACATGCAGACCACTCCTTCATACGGTCATCTGCTTAAATTCTAGTTGAGTCGGGAGCAGACTTATTGACTCTGAGACACATGGCGGATGGAAATTGTCTACCGTTGCAGAAGGGCACATTGAAGATTCGCTAAGTAGAAAAAATGATATTGCAAATAAAATTTTAAAACTGATTCCAGTAAAATATCCAGCAGTAGTGTTACAAATCAAATTGATAATAAACTGGGAGAAGCGTCTAACTATAAGTTTGAAAATTTAACAAATTGCACAATTACGATTACTAGTTATTATAAAAATGATAACAGTTAGTGTTTTTATATGTATAGTTGGTACCTAAACACTTCACGTGTGTGAAGTCCCTGTATGCACTCGCTCGGTTTGCAACACTCCTCACTCGTGAATAAACTTATGTCTCGGCAGACAATACTAATAGCATACATAAATACATTACAGACTAAATTTCATTAATCACTGTTAAGGCGGATTTGTGCAGCCATTTTTATTTACATTTAATTTAATTTAATTTTCATTTAAAAGATACATATAACGTAACCCAATGTAACCATCCATGCATAATTCTCATTTACGTTTTCATTTATCACTCATTCTCACTGAATTTTAAATATGACCAACTTTTATCTTTAACAATGAAAATTATGAATGGCTCCTTCGTGTAGGGTATGACAACGCGACGAGTAGTTGATCAGTTGGTAATTACAACATAACCTTCGTTCCGCGTGCTTACTTCGTTTGTATTGTTTGTGTTTGGGTGTTTATAAATAATAAATGTCTGAAATAAATGATTTGTTTCTAATAGAGCTAATTAGGAAACACTTATTTATTTACGAAAAAAGGAGTCTTTATTTAAAAATAAAGAAGCAAGAAAAAATGCTTGGCAAAGCATAGGAAATATATTAAACAAGAAAGGTAGGTTAGAAATTAGTCATAATACTTGAATGAGTAATAAACATTTTTTTAATTGGGTGCAGAATGTGAACAATCTGTGTTAAGAGCACGCTACAACACCGAGCGCAGAGAATTAATAAAACCTTAGGGTTCGACCCGAGGGCGTAAAAGAAAATGACCTTTATTCGACGCCTTAGGGTTTTTGGATGAGCATATAGTTAAAAAGGAGTAAATAGTAGAATTTCTTATTAAGTACGCTTCTAAAGCATTTTAATTGTTACAAAACCAAAGGAAACTTCGACATAATTCAAAAACATGACATACTTACCGATGAAAGACATGTTTATAATATTGGAAGTAGAGCCATGTAGCCTGGTGTCAATTACAAACTTGGATTTGGAATGCCAGATTCCTGGTACTTCAACAGCGGCTTCAAGTTTACACTCATACCCGCAGATTGCTGCCGAAGTAGCAGCGCCCCTAACACGTCTTGTCTTCACAGGTTGCTGCCGAACTAGAAGCCCTCCTAGCTCATCTTCATCTTCCCAGGGTGCTGCCGAAGTAGCAGGGCCTATGTCAGAATGGCGAAGTAAACATTAAAAAAAAAACAAGTGTGGATGGAAATATGAATGCTTGCTATTGCAAATGTTCAAAAAAAAAACTGAGAAATAGCCAGAAAATGCCCATATGTGTTTTTCGAAACAGGTATATTATCATTTACCTGAAATGAAAAACAAAAAACGGCTTTAAAGATAAAAATTCTCAATCTTTTTGTGGCGACGAATTTTGTTTATTTATTTTTTTCTGTAGATAACCAAGAAAATAAGATTTTTTTAACAAATTACTGTATTCTGTAATTTTTTTAGTTGTTTCAATTTGGCTGTATCGTCCCAATCATAATTTTAACTTGCTTACTAAACAAGAAAGTATTGCGGTCGACAAAAAATCGGAAAAAATAAGTTATTTTGATGTTTCACGACTCCATGAGTCCGAAAAAAATTTTCGAAAATTTTTCAAAATGTCTGTGTGTGTCTATGTCTATGGTCACTCGCCAGCCGAAACTGTACGGATGATTTCGATGAAATTTGGAATGAAGGCCTACAAGACAATTATGTCGACAAAACTAGCTTTTAAACGCAATAGGTATACAGGGGTGAACATAAGAGTGTTATTTATGGGACAAATTTTCAAATTGTAACATAGAAGATTGAAATTTAGGCCATCAAATACTCGCATTAAATGCAATTTTTGAAACTTTCAAATTTGAATATGGCCGCAGTTACAGTAACATATACATTTTTTTTGTAGAAATACATATTTCCGATACCGCTCAAGATATTTAAAAGAATTGGAAATACATATGCGTAGTTAAATAAGGGTTCCTTAAAGAGATTTCTTTACGTAATAAATTATGGTATAAATTTGCCTACATTTAAGGGGTCAAACCTAAGCAATTATTATTATTCAAAATTCTCTCCAAGCATTTTTATTGTTTCTTTTTGTATTTTCTAGACAACCAGCCACTCTTATGAATGCAACTAACCTGCTTCTTCTACAGCTACTAGTGCAGGAGATATGAATTCTCAAATATTTAATATAGATATTGTTATAACTTTCTAACTATTATGAAAATAAACTTTGTTAATTTGCGCTAATGAAATGATATTATCCTGATGAAAGCACTACTTCCGGTTTTTTTGGAAATTGAAAACATTCCTCGCATTGCTGGTATAACATACACACACTCTTACTTTATTTGAAAGGGAGCGAAATTTGCCTTAAAATAGTATGAAACAGTCCATAGTTATCTTGAAACATAAGCGAGATATCTATTTTCAACTTTCAACCTACATATACATATGTAGGTATAGAACGTTATGCTATCTACTTTTTTTTACTATCGCTAAATCGACTTATTAGCTCATTTTACAACTTTTGGCCAAGTTTCGTCAAAATCGGCCATGATCTCTGGAGGGAGGGTTTATTAGGGTCAGTTTTGGTTTTTATTAAATATTTCAGAATAGCTGAATATTTCAAAGATAAAAATACCAGCGATATTTTTTAGTATTTTGCAAGAAAGTCCAGTAATGAACTAGCATTCACCTGGTTTCCAGTTGCCACGGCACGGCTTCAACATTAGAACTGAAATAGCTACATAATTTATTCCTAATTCCTTTAACTTGTGTCGGTGCATTATTTGAGTCGAGTCTTCTAACACTTTAAAGCTGATGCGGAGTATCTCTCCAGGTTCCCAGCTGCACATTCCCATTTACTAGGTCAGAATCTACATAACCTGTTGGACAATATTTACGTTCTGACTCAGGAATATCTTCTTTTGATTTTTGTAAATAATTTTGGAGAACTACTACAGCCATTACAATATTTTCTACCGTTTCCACATTCGCAATTATTGGTTTACAAGCTCTAGTGATCCTGCAATTAAATATGTTTTTCTCGTTCTCTAGATTTTCCCCTGCGTATGGTCTCATTATATTTTCACTCAATGGGAAAGCAGCATCTCCAATAATGAAATGTGGTAAAACAATATTACAATTAGGTATTGCTTTTGGTAAACGAATATTAAAAATTTTATCAAGAGGAGCACGTCCAAATCCAGACAATTTAAATACAGTTGCATCATGGCTGCTTCCTGCAGCACTAATATCAACCATTGTAAATTTGTAATAAGCATCATAAATTCCCCTCAAAACTATATTATGGTTATCTTCATAATTGTAGTATGTTGATCCGGAATATTTAGGTGACTGCATTGTAATATGTTTGCCATCTACTGCTCCTATACAATTAGGCATATTCCATTGTTTAAAAAAAACCATTTCTTATTTGAACAAAATCTTCCATAGTTGGAGGTTTTAGGAATAATGGCATTAATACTTTCCACAATATTTTTGTAGTTTCATGAATTATTACACAAACCGTGCTGTGTCCAACTTTCTTACATAGAACAACCTTCTGATAAATAGCTAAAATTAGATAAATTGTAAATTCACATTATGCTTTTTTAAAAACATACTTTCTGAAACGTAATTAAAATCCGATGGGCTGGGGGCAATGGGTTTTTAGATACATCTTTTTTTAAGTGTGGTTCTACTGATTTTAATAAATTATCAAATAATTCTCATGACATTCTCGTATATACAAAAAAAAACACTCATGATCATGTAATTAAAAATTATTATTAATTTTATTAAATACATAAATAAAAAGTTTACCTTAATAAAATTAATAATAATTTTTAATTACATATTTACCTTTGAACTTATTCGTTCATAACAAAACTTATAACTCTTGATCATGTGTTTGCATATTCTTCAACAAATTATTAAAGAATCATTTCTCATCACGAACTCCGTTGATTGGACAAACTGCAAATCTCCTCTTTCGTTTCTTTACTGTAATTAACACGTTTAAAAATAAACTCATAACTTCGTTGTCCCTGTTATTGAATATTTTTAACTACAGAGTGATCAATCTCAAGTGTATACCACGTGATCAAAATATTTAGGTTGGTACCACTGATAGGTTGTATTGCTCTAGCTACTCTAGAGCATGGTTCGAGTAAAAACTACGATCAGTTTCAAATCTTTATGAAGGTCATTAACTTATACATATTATAAAATATTATCTTAATTTGAATAATGACTATTTTGTATTTGATTAGACTGTATCCCTATAAAATACAACAAAACAAATAAAATATTATTTAATGATTGGATTAAATCATTACAAAATAATGAATCTTAAGTATTTAAATGTTATAATTTCATTATAATTAAATAAAATTTACAGTACATGTTTATGGAATGACAATGTCTTTTACAAATTTTTTTTAACTCCTTAGGTACACATTAGTTATCACACTTTGCTTTACAGCATATGTTCAAAATGACCGCCATTCAATTGTAAACATAAGTTCACCCTACGTTGCATATTCGCAAATACATTTTATAACATTTCGGCACCAATATTATGAACTGCATGAGTTATAACATCTCGCAATTCTTGAAGAGTATGCAATCTTCTGCTGAACACTTTGTTTTTTAAATAACCAAAAGGAAAAAAGTCTAACGGTGAGTTCGGTGGCCAACGATTTACACTAATGATTCTGTCTTAAAAAAAGTCTCGTAAATAATTAATTGTAGCCTGCTCAGTATGTGGGGTAGCGGAGTCATGCTGGAAATACCCGTTTCGTAATTCACGATCATCCAAATTATTAATAAATGGTTCTAAAAGTATTTCCCTGTATCTTGCCGCAGTAATTGTGCCATCGAAAAATACTGGTCCAAATATTCGTTGTCGCGACATTGCTATCCAGACACCGACCTTGATAGGGTGTAAGGTAGTTTCTCGAAATACATGTGGATTTTCTGCAAACCACGTACGATAATTTTGGCTATTTATGTAACCGGACAGATGAAACCAAGCTTCATCAGAAAAAAAAGATACGTGCAGTAAATCATTGTTCATCGTATTGTTGAACCATTGACAGTAGTTTACTCTAAGCTGAAAATCTCTATCGCGCAACTGTTGTAATACCGACACCTTGTACGGGTACAAATGTAAATTCTTCTTTACTGCAGTGTGGACACTTCCATAGGATACATCTAAAAATTATTTATGTAAAATTATGTTTGTATGGTAAAATTTTTCATACGTGTTTGAGCAGATAGTTTTCGCAAAGATTTATTGTGGCTTACATTCATCCTTGCTTGGATATCTGCTAAGGTGTCCTCTGTTAAGACAGTAGCCGAAGCTTCACGTTTGCGTTTTAAACACTACCACTTTCCATGAATCAAGCTATCAATCGATTACGATGTTGACTAAATGTTTCGTAACTAATATTTTCAGTTGGGTACTCAACAGTAAATTGATCGATGCATGATTGCAATGAATAATGCCATTGCCCATTACCATCTTGGAAGCTGCTACGAAAATGAGTCACAACAATGAATGTGTCGTGTTCGATTGAAAACGGCATGACGATTAAATTCGATATCACAATTTGAAATTCAGAATATATAATTTGTCTTGATATAGACAGTTTGTAAATAACTCAAGAAAATACAAAAGTGAAAAACGAAGGTATAGTATGACATAAACTGACATAAACTAAAACGACTAAAACCACACTAAAAATCCAAAGCAGTCAACTCCAAACACAACAATATTAACAACTAGGGATTTTTGTCATACCACTACAGTACACTTGAGATTGATCACGTTGTATAAGGTATTTGATTTTATTCCACCGAAAGTTGAGGTTATGACATCCACCGTCAGTGTATTTTTATACGTGCGCGTGCGTGCATTTTCATTTATTTTGTGGTATATTTGTTTGTATGAATGGAACATTATAAAAACTTTCAAATGAAAATTAAATTAAAAATTAAATGTAAATGAAAATGTCTGCATAAATCCGCCTTTAGATGTTCACACATTTGCGAATAAAACTAACGTTTGAATAAAATCGAAGCGACCTGGTGATGCCCATTTATTTGTTACCATGTAAACGTCGATGTAACAATCATGCACTATTTTTCTGTAATGTTTAATTAAATTTAATTCACTCGAAAATACCAAATTTACTAAAAAAAACTAAAGTAAAATGGATATTCCGTCCACTTCTAAAAAGCAGTTAGCATTAACACCACCCGATGTTCGGCAAGCAGATGAAATAGCATCCCTCAACTTATTACCAAGTAAGTCCAAAACACTTTACTTGAGCGCATACGAGACGTTTTGTAAATGGAAAGTGGACAAAAAAGTGGAATCTGCAATCCTTGCTTACTTTGCGGAGCTAAATGTAAAATGCCAATATTCTACATTATGGCAGCAATATTCCATGCACAAAAGTACAATAAGCCTATACGAAAATGTAAATATTTCTAAATATGCTAAACTACAAGCATATTTAAAACGGCAGTATGAGGGACATGTTCCAAAAAAAGCAAACACATATTAACACATATATTAACAAATTTTTGAAGCCTGTGCCAGATGATAAATATCTTCCAACAAAAGTAAGCGTACATCTTTTCTAGATCGCATTAATAATGGGAATAATGGGTGCTTGTCGCTCAATTCAACTATATAACATGAAAATTAGCGAAATTCAAGATTTGGGAACAAAACTATTTGTTACAGTCTCTAATACAAAACCAAAAATTATACGCAAATGGACAATAGCTGGCGAGTTTTACCAAATGTGTAATGAGTATACAGGTGGGCCACCACCAACGGGACGGTCTTTTATATCTAGAAAATACGTTTTTTCAAATTTATTTTTCAGGGGGATTATGTATATCAGTAGTGGCCACATTTTAAAATTATTTTCGTACATACTGGGTGTTCTAGAAAAGCGTGGCTTATCAAACTTATGTTTTTTTTTAATGGAACACGCTGTATTTTCGTTCAATTTTGGATAGTACTGTAAAAATACGGTGCACTTTAATAGATGATCCCTATAAGTAAATATTAGAGTTGTCGAGATATTTTGAATTTTATGAAAATAATACGTTTCCGAAAAAAAATCATACTGACCGAATCATTTAAATTAGAATGAAAAAATTCTAGTTGTAAATATTAAAGTTGTTACCCTTTGAATTGATATAGCAAATGATTCCTAATTCCTTACAGGGTGTTCAAAATTTTCAGTTGTAAAATAATTACATTCAAATCACATTATCTTGGTAATTTTAAATGTAACACCCTGTATTTTATTAATCTACATTACTAAAAAAAACATTCTCTATCATGTGGTATATGAGTTTCCTATACCAAAATATTACAGTTTTGTTGTTATTCAAGATTTTCTTAAATGTAATGTATTTATTTATGAGATAAAAGAAATATTCGAATAATTATTATCATTTTTATTCTTAACACTCAAATAAATTAAAAGTTATTAACTAAAAACATAAAAACCGCAAAATATTTTTTTTAATGAGAGAAGTAATAATTACAATAACAAAAACGAACAAGACACTAGGAAAAAAATAGTTTTACTCTAACATATGCTCAAAATGTCTGCCATCTGCCTGAATACAACAATTAATTCTATTTTCAAAAGTTCTTCTTATTTTATTTAACATTTCCGTCGTTATAGTGTTGAATACATTAGAAATTCTTACTTTCATATCCTCGGCAGTAATGGGGACTGTTTGACTTACTATAAGTTGAACAATCCCCAATATACTGGAATCCATTGGAGTAACATCTGGAGACCTAGGTGGCCAGGACCACCCCTGCCTATCCACCTATTTCTAAATTTTCTGTTCAGATACTTTCTGACAGGTCGGGCAAAATAAGCGGGTGCTCCATCCAACTGGAGCCACGTTTTTTTTTCGTATATTTAATGGAATACGCTCATGGAGTATCCAAAAATCACGTTTTAAGAAATTCAAAAATTTTCTTCCATGTATGTGGCCATCAAACTAATATGGTCCAATCACATAATCGCTTAATATTCCTGCCCAAACTTTTTCAATCCATCGGTGTTGGCGATCAACGATACGAAATAGATGTCTATGTTCAGTATCGTAATAGTGGTAATTACGCCTATTTACTATACCATCACTCTGAATAGTGCATTCATCTGTAAATTCCACGAATTCAAGAAAATACGCAAAAGTTTAAACGCAGATTATAGTCCCTTTCAGACAAATGTTGATGTAACTGAATATGATAAGGATAATATCCTTTTTTTTTAAGTATCCTACGGACACTTCTTCGACTGATACCTGGTTCATTCGAAATTTTTTTAGTACTTGTATGAGGGTCATCAGTAACATCAAACATCAAACTCATTTTCATTATTCCCAGTAATCTATTTTGTTTTATTCACCTTCTGATATGCAACTGACCCAGTAGTGCGAAATCTATTCAAAAACCTTTCAAAAATTTCTTTTCTTGGATGTTCTCGGTCGGGGTACTTTTGAGCATACATTCTAGAAGGCAGAAAACAATTTTATAAACATTCCCCAATGCACAGTGCCATATCAATTCTTTCTCGTAACCCGTATTTCATTTTAAACTATTATTTAACAATAAATAGAATTATTGTGCACAATAAGTTAGAGACTTTAAACAAACTTTTAATTGTATTATGTGTAAAAATACAGTAACCTACTAGATTAGTTTAAATTTTGTTGCTATAAGGGATTAACATTAAATTTAACAAATGACAGAAAGCAACCTACTAGATTAAATTTTAAATTTTTGTTGTACTATACGGAATTTTACATTAAATTTAAGAAAATGTTGAATAACAAAAAAACTGTAGTATTTAGATATAGGAAACCAAATGATAGATGTTTTTTTGAATAATGTAGATTAATAAAATACAGGGTGTTACATTTAAAATTACCAAGATAATGTGTGTAATTATTTTACAATTGAATTTTGTCATTCTAATTTAATTGATTCGGTCAGTATAATTTTTTTCGAAAACCTATTATTTTCATAAAATTCAAAATATCTCGAAAACTGTAAGTTACCTATATTAAAGTGCACCTTATTTTTATAGTACTATCCAAAATTGAACGAAAATACAGGGTGTTCCATTAAAAAAAACATAAGTTTGATAAGCCACGCTTTTCTCGAACACCCAGTATGTACAAAAATAATTTTAAAATGTGGCCCCTGAAAAATAAATTTGAAAAAACGTATTGCCTAAATACAAAAGACCGTTCAGTTGGTGGTGGCCCACCCTATCATATTTAATCGAGAAGTGAAAAGTGACATAGTTTTTCTCCAGATGAGAAACGCAAAATTAACAAAATAAAAAATTGACATTAATTCCTTTATAAAAATGGGTAGAGATATTGCTAATTTTTTGAAACTACCAAACCCAGAAAGCTACTCTGGAAATAGGATATTAAAATAAATGAAGTGCCAGTATTAAATATAAAAAATTGTTCTAAATTTACAATTAATATAAATGTTAATAAATAAAATTTCCTTATAATTTATGGGTTAATATTATAATTGTTAATTCCTCTTAAACTAGTGTGTTTTTGACGATAACCAGACTAATTAGCATTTTATCAAACTGAAAACAAATCATTTACATTTTTACCATATTTGACAGATCAACATATCCGTGTAAATTTTAAATGGAATAAGTATTTAGAATTAAATTAAAACTATTTGTAGTCGTGGACAAAGCATAGTATACAACTGGCATGGACGGGCTACTAATCACAAGAACGAGCCGCAAACATCGTTCTCGTGATTAATAGCCTCTCTTATAACATAATATAGTTGTGTAATTAAGGCAGTCCTGATTTTAATAGTCTTAATCCTTTTGTTTAGTGTATCCGGTTTTTTAGTATAGTTTTAGGACTTATTTACTGATACAATTAAACAGATTTTTGACTATGAGTATTACAATTCCACAAAATTGAGACTTAATACTATGATTAGTCTTAAACTAACTTAAACTAGATCATCTTGAAATAATAAGAAAATGTTTCCTTGGTATGCATCCGTAAATCTAGAAATTCCAGTAACAAAACGTACTAATAAAATAAATATTGTAAGTAAACTAGCATTAATTGATTCAAAACAAATAATTCCAACCTCTCTAGGCAGTATAAACTCTGGTCCATAGATTATCTCTATCTTGAATCTTTATAGAGTTAATTTAAAGCCAGCGACTACTTCAGAAAATAATTTGCAAACACTTTTAGGCAATACAAATGGTAAGCAAAGAAGCGTCTCACGCTGATGGTATACATCTTAAAAATTGTCTTTAGTTCGCCCTCGTCGACTGCAGATGATGATAGCTTAACTATTGAAATACGTTCGGTTTATTGACATGAATGTGGCGTGTATTTTTTGTTACAGTATCTTGTCACAAATCCAATGTTCCAAATCTCCATATTTCATATATACATAAGTTGCTTTTTTGGGAATGTTATACAGGTAGGGGCGAATTACTTTCACATTATAAAGATCTTAGAAAAAGTAAGGTATGCGAGGTCGATTAGATATTTTACAATAGATGCCTTATTAATAAACTATTTTGAAACTAAATACCAAGTGGTTACTGAGTTATCCGTAAAAAAACGGAATTTTTGCGGATTAATACCAACTTTCCTTTTATAAAAAAAACACATTCTTACTTTCAATTGGTAATTAACTATATTACAAAATATAGAATTAAAAATTAAAAAAACCCATTCTTTCATCTATAGGATATCAATGTGGTATTTTTTCTACAAATTTATGTCTAACACGGTAATTATTTGCTTATACAGACCTCCCCTTGCTGATTTCAATGTTTTTTGTTCCCAATTAGAACAGATACTCGTCAAATTACTGAAATATAATATTGTTATATTAGGAGATTTTAATGTAGACTTTGGCGATGACAAGAGATCTCGTATATTATGTGACTTCTTAGAGAGCAATGGTTTTGAGCAAACAGTTTATTCGCCTACTCGCAAGAATAACTGTTTAGATAATATGTTTATAATTTTTCATTTACCGAGTTTAGTGCTATCACATTTGATTCAGGTTTAACAGATCATTTAGGTCAACAACTTGAAATAAATAATTTTAAAATAATGAACAGTAATCAGGAAATTAAGATATATCGTCCTATTACTAGGGCAAGTTTACAACTATTTTTTAACGAATTATGTGACTAAGACTGGGATACCATTTTAAATAACAGTTTAGATGACTGCGACAAATGTTTTGGTAGTTTTTTGATGTAATTCTTAATGTGTTTTTGAATTGTTTTCCTGTTGCCAAAATTACGGAGAAACGTCGTGATATACAATTAAAATGGTTCAATGATGACTTTAGAGAATTAAGAGAGAAAGTGATTATGATTAGTAACTTGTATAATACATACCGCTTCCAAAACCTATATGCAATGAAAAAGCCTTATCCAGTGTTTACAAGAGGGAAATTAAAGTAGCTAAGATTAAAGCTAATGACAACCTTATAAAAAACTCTAATAATCCAACAAAAACGATGTGGTCTGTTATAAATTCACACAGACATTTAAATATAGAAATTAACTCTGATTTAACTTCTAATGATTTTAATGTTTATTTTGTTAAAATTATAGATGAAATTATATCTGACATGCCAAACAATAAGAATCAAGCAAATAATTTTGTCATTAATAACACTAATTTACCTACCTTTAATTTTAATTGTGTTTCTCAGTTGGAGTTACGTGATGTCATTAAGAGCTTGAAAAATGGCGGTACCAGAGATGTGTTCGGTTTCAGTGCCAATTTGGTAAAGCGTAACATAAGTGTCTTCATAACACCATTAAGAAAGTTGGTGAACATTATTATTAAAACTGGAATCTTTCCTAAATGTATTAAAGTGGGACTTGTGCTGCCTTTTTTCAAAAAGGGCAATGATAAAAACGATTTAAACAATTATCGACCAATTTCGATTTTGCCTATATTTAGTAAAATAATAGAAAAAGTACTATACAAACAAGCAGTGAATTTCTTTGAAAGCAATAATGCTTTCTACAAACAGCAATATGGTTTTCGAAAAGCAAGAGGAACGTCTGATGCAATAACTACGTTTGTAAGTAATACCTTAGAAAGTTTTGAAAAGGGCAATCATGTTGTAGCTGCTTTTGTGGACTTTTCTAAGGCGTTTGACTGTGTTTCACACAAAATATTAGTAAACAAATTAACCTCGATTTATAACTTTAGTGTTCTAAGCGCTTCTTTAATATCATCTTTTTTATGTGATAGGTATCAGTGCGCTCTCTTTAATAACGTCTTGTTTGAGAAGTTACACATTAAAAATGGTGTTCCTCAAGGATCTATCTTTGGTCCTTTGTTATTTTTAATATATGTTAATGACATGCCAGCATCAATGCCCGCGGAACTTAATTGCATTCTGTATGCGGATGACGCCACTATAATTTCAACTAGCTCAAATTACGAAATCGCTATTTCTAAAGCTCTGGAGGAAGTTGAATTTGTATCTAGTTGGTGCAAAAGTAATAAGTTAAAACTAAATACAGCAAAAACAGTAGTCTTGCCTCTGTCATTGAGAATAGGCAAAACGGACTTAATTTCAAAAGAAATTGGGTTGTGTTATTGATTCACGTTTAAATTTTGATAGGCACTGTGATATTGTTGCAAAAAAAATGAATAAATTCATCTTTTTGTTTAGAAAATTGCAAAATAATGCTTCAACAAACGTAATGAAATCTTCTTATTTTGCTCTAGTTCAAAGTACACTTATTTACGCTATTCTAGTGTGGGGGTGCAGTTCCAATTGGCACAGAATATTTAAATTACAACGCAAGGTCATTAGAGTATTAGCTAATCTTCAATTTAATGAAGTGTGTCGCAATGAATTTGTAAATTTGAAAATTCTTACATTTCCCTGTTTATATATTTTGGAAGCGTTATGTTATGCAAAGAAAAATATATCTTTAATGTTGCGGCAATCGTAAATACATAAATATGACACGAGGCAAAAAGAAAATATTCGAGTCAATTTTTGTAGGTTGTCAAAATCTCAGAAAGGTATTTTATACCAATCACAAAAGCTATACAATTGCCTACCGGATAATTTTAAATGTCAACCGATTACTGTATTTAAACTAAATATAAAAAATTTTCTAATACACCATGCATTTTACTCGGTGGATGAATTTGTTGAAGTATGTATTGACCGGAATAAAGTGCATTACATTAGTTTGTCAATTAGTGTTATGTCATGTTAGTTAATTAGTTAATTTGTTAGTATTATACTTATATTTTTGTTTATTTTTTGTGATCTATTTTTATATTTTATAGTTATCTTTGTTTTTAAACCGACGAGTGTATGTGCTTGAACACGTTTTTAACACAATAAAGGTTATTATTATTATTATTTTATTTTATTTTTTTTTTTTTGTGGCTTCAACTTCTTGGTTATTTGCCACGCATTTTCTTCATCATACTACTTTACTTATTATATTTCATTCATTATTTCGATCTCAGTTAGATAGTTTGTAATATCTTTGATCTTTTGTTCCGTGATGTTAAGATTTATTTTAATTCCATTATTCACATTTGCTTTTCTTCTACTCGCTGTTAGTTGCTCACATTCTTCAAATATGTGTGCTATTGTGAGTTGTTTGTTACATTTGGTACATGTAGGAGGATGTGTTTTTTCGAGCATGTATGAGTGAGTTAACTTCGTGTGTCCTATTCTCAGTCTTGTTATTGCGATGCTAATTTTTCTAGACATTTGCGGATACACTCTATTATTTATTACTTTTGGGGTATGCTTTTTCATAAATTTATTTTGTGCTGACCAGCTTGCTTGCCATTTCTCCCAAATCTTTTCTTTTATATCGTGTCGATTTAACGGTGTGATGGTATTTATTCCTAATTGTTTTAGAGCGTTACCTATTCCAATATTTATAGGATTATTTCTATTTCCGTTTTCGTTTTGATCTATGTTACTTAACTTTTTATACATATAATGTTGCGGGTTTTGTTGTATTTTTAGTGTGTAGTTCAGTAGGTTCCACATTCGTCTTAATTGTAGTGGCATAAGTCCTGCTTCTACTTGCAAGCTGCTGCATGGGCTTGTTGGGAATGCTCCTATGCTGTAACGTATGCACAAATTTTGTATAACCTCTAGCGGTCTTAGATTGGATTTCGAAGCTGAGTCATACGCTACAGATCCATAGTCGAGTATTGATAGTATTAGTGTTTTGTATAGCCTTATGAACACTTCTCTATCTGCTCCCCATTTTTTATTACTTATACGTTTTACTATATTCATAGTTTTGCGTGCTTTTGTGGTTAGATCATTTATGTGTTGTTTCCATGTCATAGCGCTATCAAGAATTACTCCGAGGAATTTGTGGTTGGGTACACATTTAATTACTGTATCATTCGGCTTAAAAGTCGGTAAATAATGGGGCCGTCTAAGCTTGCAGAAGTGCATGGCTACCGTTTTTGTGCTGATACTTTAAAGCCTCTTTCTTGGGCTCTTTGGACTATTGTCTCTATGGCGTCTTGTAATAATCCATTGTGCGGTTCTTCTCTCCTGGACGTTGTAAAAATGACTAGGTCATCTACATAAAAACAACTTTTTATTTTTGGGTGTAGCGCTCTGGTAAGGTCATTCACTGCTATTAGAAATAAGGTCCCACTGATTGGGGATCCTTGCGGGATGCCTATTTCTAAAGGTCGTTTACTAGATAGGTGGTCACTTATCCTTACCCTGAGGTGCCTGTCCGATAAGAACGACTTTATGAATTTTATTAGATTTCCTCTAAAGCCCCATTTGTGCAATTTCTCTATTACCCCATATCTCCAAACTAAATCAAACGCCTTTTCGAGGTCGAAAAATATAGCGGTGCTATGCTGTCTGTTTCTGAATGCCTCTAGCATATTGGTTGCAACGTATGTAATGTTATCAATGGTTGAATGGTATCTTCGAAACCCGGTTTGATATTTATTTATCAGGTGTTTCTTTTCTAAACGTTTCACTAGCCTTGTGTTGACCATTCGCTCCAAGAGCTTTCCAAGACAGCTTAATAAGGATATTGGTCTATAACTAGAGGTTTATCGGCCTTCAGTATTGGTACAATAAGTGATGTTTTCCAAATGGTGGGATAGGCGCCTTCTGACCAAATTCTGTTATATATATACAGTAAATTTTCAACGGCTGTTCTTGGTAAATTTTTTATCATGGCATATTGTATATTGTCCAATCCTGGGGATGTTTCTTTAACGGTTTCTAACCTTGCCTTTAATTCTTCTTTACTAAAGGGTGCGTTGTATTCCTTAGTTTCTTGTTCTGCGTAGTCGAGGGGTACTTCTGTGATGGATCTAATTCTTCTGAAGTGATCATCATAATTATCGGCTGAGCTCACTTTTTCGTAATATTTAGCAAACTGTTCTGCTATGCTGTACGGGTCAGTGACTATAACTTCTCCATGTAGAATATTTGTTGGCTTGACTTGTTTTCGTTTGCCTGTTATTGTTTTTACTTTCTTCCAAATCTCTGTTGGAGGAGTTTTTCGTGTCATACTGGAGACATACCTTTCCCACGACTGTCTCTTCCTCTCCAATACCTTTCTTCTTGCTATGGCTCTACTTTTCTTGTACTCGATTAGTCTTTGCATAGTGGGCTCATTAACAAATGTTTTTAATGCTTTTTTGCGATTACTTATTGCTAATGCCACTTCCGGATTCCACCAAGGAACCGGTGGTTTTGTCACTCTACTAGTACCTTTTGGTATTGTCCTTTCCGCCGCGTTAACTATATTATTTGTAAAGTCTCGGACTAGTGTATTTATGTCTTGCTGTCTGTCTATGTCTGTAACATACTTCTTGTATTGCAACCAGTCAGCCTTACTTATCTTCCATCTGGGAACTGTAATCCAATTTTGTTGCGCGATAGAGGATGTTATGATTATGGGGAAGTGATCACTACCATGTAGATCTTCTATTGGGTTCCATTCATATTTTTCTGCTACCTGTGGAGAACACATGCTAAGATCTATAGCAGAGAAACCATTTGTTCTTGAGTTTAGATGTGTTGGTTTACCGTTGTTTATTAGAATTAATTGGTTTGCATCGAGTAGTGATTCTAATGCTTTGCCTTTGGTATCTTTTTTAGCTGAACCCCATAATGGATTGTGAGCATTGAAGTCTCCTAGTAAGAGGAACGGTGTGGGTAATTGAGATATTAGGTTATCTATTGCTTGTATCGTCCAATTGTTGTCTGGTAAATAGATGTTACAGATATTTATAGTAACAGGATGTTTAATCGATACAGCTACAGTTTGTATCGTCGTGTTCAATTGGATGCTATTATATATACAAGTACTTTTTACCAATATGGCGACTCCTCCTTTGGCACGTTCGTCATGAGGCTCATCATATCTTATGACCTCAAAGCCGTTTAAGTGAAACCTTTCATTCACTTTGAAATGAGTTTCCTGTAATACGATGGCAAATGGATTGTATTCAGTGATTAGTAGACGTATTATTATTTTTTTTTTTTTTTTTTTTTTTTTTTTAGTTATATAGGGCGTCGACTTCTGAGGTCATTGGCCCATTTCTCATAGTCTACAGTTTATCAAATATTTTTATAGATTTTAAAAAGTCAATCAAGGCCACAATTTTTCTTGATTCTTTTAGGTACATGGTCCAATCCCCTTCAATGCCAAAAATTTCCCGCAAGTGTTCCAACATAGGGCAGTGAAAAAAGTGGACGACACTGGTCTCTTCATTACAAAAATGACATAACGGGGGATTTCCGTTGTTTAGTAAGTAAGAATGCGTAATTGCTGTATGTCCTAATCGTAGCCGATGTAACTTACTAGCCTCGTTTCTCGACAGCACATTTGGAAAGGACCAAGGGGAAATTTTCGGCTTTACGAACCTCAGTGCGGTGTCACGAGCATTCCATGATCGCTGCCACCATGACATTACACACTCCTTGGAATACCGGCGAAGGTCCGTATGCTTAACCGTGTCCAACGTCTACTATATCATTTGTTTCTGCTGCTTGTCGCGCAGCAGCGTCTGCTACGTCGTTACCATTTATTCCTACGTGGCTAGGGACCCAAAGAAACGTCACAACTTTCCCTGTCCCTTTCAACCATGCCAGAGAATCCCTGCACATCTGAACGATGGGATCGAACGATTGGTCACTCCGAAGTGCAGTCAGTGTTGATAAGGAGTCACTGAATTTTATACACGACTCTACTCCGGTGCTGTGATCACAGAGCCTTAGAGCTTGCCAGACCGCGTATTGCTCAGCAGTGTAAACAGATGCTACTGCTGATAGGACCCATGTGTGTACTCTACCATTTTCCACCATGGCACATCCTTCGCCCCGTCGGGTTTTCGATCCATCGGTGTAGATCACCATCGCATCAGAAAATTCGTCTAGTATCTCCCAGAAACGTTTTCGAATCATAGCATGCTGAACCTCTCTTTTGGCCAACTCGTTCAGATCAAGACGTACTGGGAGCCTCAGTTGTAACCACGGCGGATACTTTGGTGTTGTGAACGTAAACACCTCAGGTAGGTTCAGATGCAAATCCCGCGCGAGCTCATAAGCTCGTACGCCCAAGGGCCTGGTTATAGTGACTCTGTCCGTGTATCGGTCAATGTTGTGAAGAAGGATTGTTTTATTCCGGTTTTCAGGTCTAGCTCGCAGATTTGCTGTGTAGGCCAGCAACAGGTCAGCGCTGCGAATTGATAGTGGGGGGACTCCTGACTCACAATACAGGCTGTCTGCCGGGGTAGTTGGAAAAGCGCCTAGACAGTAACGAAGTCCAAGGTTATGGACAACGTCAAGCGTCTTCAATAACGATTTTCTAGCGGACGAATACACAACACAGCCGTAATCTAATCTTGACAGTACAATACACCTATACAAATAAACTAGGACATTAGTATCTGCTCCCCAGCGAGTGGAGCACAGGCACTTGACTAGGTTTATCACAGACTTGCATTTAATGACTAGACATTCGATGTGGGGTCTCCATGTAAGTTTGGAGTCCCACAAGAGACCAAGAAACCTTACAAGGGGGCTACAGGGAATAGGAGTGTCTTCTAGGTAGAGGAGTGGATCATAGTGGGGCGTGCGGAGACGACAGAAATGGAAGCAATTATTATTATTATTATTTTTTTTTTTTTTTGTTTTTGTAATGGCTTCAACTTCAAGGTTATTGGCCATTCTTCTGTGTACTTAAAGTTGCTAAGTATTTACGTGTCGGAATTTTTTTTTTTTTTCCTATTTAAATTTTATCATATAAATTGATAGATTTTAAAAACTGCATCAAGCTTTGTATTTTGTCATTATTTATTTTAAAATCATTCTTTATCCCATTATTCATGTTCCATTTTGCTCTATCTTCTATTAATTCACCACATTCCTCAAATATATGTGTTACTGTTAATTGTTTATCGCATTTCATACATGTGGGCTGTTGTGTTTTCGACAAAATATGCGAATGTGTTGCATTTGTGTGTCCTATCCTTATTCTAGTAAAAACAATACTATGTTTTCTGGGCATTAGTGGGTATGGTTTCCTATTATGCACTGTAGGTGAATGTTGTTTCGAAAATCTTTTTTCTTTTTCCCACTCCTGTTGCAAGCTATTCCACACACCGTTTTTTATTTCGTGTAACTCTTCATTAATTGTTAAACTCAACCTTGTAAGTACTATTGTAAGTATTATTATTATTATTATTATTATTTTTTTTTTTTTTTTTTTTTTTTAGTGGAGCGTCGACTTCTGAGGTCATTAGCTCATTTATAAATAAGTATACGTTCCTATACCATAGGTAAGGTAGATTTCAGGTATGTATATATTATTATAGCACAGGTAATATGATGATGATTACTGCAATAGAAGGAAAGGTGCCAGAACGTATTGTTGTTATTATATCTTAGTGTATATATTAATATGTTTCAGATACTGAAAGGTGGTGAGTATTTCATTTCTTGCACTCAGGTTGTCTGCAATATTTTGTTTCAGATTATGTGCTCTTCTCAGCGCTGCATACTTTGGACACTCACACACAATATGCCGTACAGACAAAGAAATGTGACATTGGTCACACTGGGGTGCAGGTTCTCCCAACAGTAAGTGTTGGTGCGTGACAGCTGTATGCCCAATGCGTAGGCGGTGCAACTTTACCATCTGTTGCCTGGTAAGTTTAAATTGAGTATAGGGCGCCATCACAGATGGCTTTATTTCTTTCAGTAAACTATTTGTTTCATACCATTGTCTTTGCCATTCATCCATCACCTTGTGTTTGACAGTATTAATAACGTCAGTTTTTGTTGCTGTAGTATATCCTGTTGATCACAGTTTGCAGCTGTCCGTGCAGCTTTATCAGCTCGTTCAATGCCTATAATTCCAATGTGGCTTGGCACCCAGACCATGGTAAGCGCATATCCTTCATCTGCCAGATATTTGTATTGTGATTGGATCCACTGCGTAATAGGGTTTGTTGCATATATTTTTCGTAGGTTTTCTAGAACACTCAATGAATCGGAGGCAATAAGGTAGGACTTTTCCCCTGTATTTATTACGCAGTACAGAAGCGCTTGCCACAAAGCGTACTGCTCAGCATAATATACAGATGCACTGTTAACAAGTGTCCATGAATAGCAATTTTCACCTACTACAATGGCACAACCTACACCATTTTCCGATTTGGACCCATCTGTATAAATGACTTGTCCAGGGGGGAATTCGCTTTGGATTTCAGCGAAAGCTTGGCGATATAGCTCAGGTGGGGTCTCTTCTTTGCCTAATGCATTTAGCTGAACTATTTTGATTTGTGGAGTTATCCATGGCGGGATCTCATTTGGACCTTCCGGTATGATTTCTGGCATCTGGATGGCATTCCTCTCCAAGTACTCACGAAATCTTATTCCAGAGGGCCTGGTTATCGTAGGTCTACCCTGGTACTGGTTTTCATTACGAAAAAGAAATGCATTATTTGGGTGCCCAGGGTGGGCCCTAACTCCAATCATGTAGGTAGAAGCAAGCTTTTTTCTGCGAATATCTAGGGGTTCCAAGCCAGTCTCACAGTGTAGGCTATGGATTGGATTGGTTGGAAATGCCCCAATACAATACCGGGTACCTGCATTATGGATACGATCTATAGTTCGCAGCAGACTTTTACGTGCAGATGAATATACTATACTACCATAGTCGATTCGAGACAGTATAAGTGACCGATAGATACGCATTAGGCTTATGGTATCTGCTCCCCATGTAGTATGGGCCAAGACCTTTATTAAGTTAAGACGTTTTCGGCATTCTCTTTGCAGGGATAGGATGTGCTCTCGCCAAGTAAGTTTCCGGTCAAATATAATTCCCAAAAATTTGACAGAATCAACGCATCTTATACCATGATTTTTAAGGTGCAGCAAAGGATCATAGTGTGGAGTTCTGAGGCGACAGAAATGGACACAGTGGGTTTTCTGTTCAGAGAACTGATACCCTATGGATTCTCCATTTTGTACAATTACATCGATTGCCCGTTGCAGCTTACGTACAATTTCGCCGACCGTTGTTCCGGAATACATTATAACGAGATCATCTACGTACAGGCATTTAATTATCATTTCATCCGTGTTTAGCGCTATCTCATTTATGGCAAGTGCAAATAAGGTGCAGCTCAGCGTTGAGCCTTGCGGCACTGCATTTTCTAATAGGCGGGATGTTGAGTAGCTGTTGCCAACTCGTACTCGGAAACCACGATTGTTTAAGAATGACGTTATAAAGAGCGGGAGCTTTCCTCTAAGACCACATCTAGAGAGCTTTTGCAATATTCCGTACCTCCAAGTCATATCATATGCACCTTTTATATCAAAGAAGACCGCCACAGAGTGCCTCCGGTCCCGGAAAGCAGCTTGGATGCAATCCTCAAGAAGTACAAGGTGATCTGTGGTGCACCTGTTTTTCCTAAAACCAACCTGATACGACACTAACACATTACGCTTTTCCAGGTACCATTGAAGCCGGTTGTTAACCATCCTCTCGAGCAGCTTACCCATACAACTGGTAAGACTAATTGGACGATAGCTACTCGGGAGTAAAGGATCTTTATCTGGTTTTAACACCGGTACTACAATTGCCTCTTTCCATTTCTCGGGGTAGATATTATTATCCCACAAGTCGTTGAAGATTACTAATAGTGCTTCTTTCATTTCAGGTGTTAGGTGCTTCAACATGTCATTCGAAATGGAGTCAAGGCCAGCAGCTGTGGATCTTGCATGACTTAAAGCTTCATCCAATTCGCGCATAGAGAAAGGCAAATTGTAATCCAAGTCAACGTCTGTACTAAAATTTAGGTCAATTTCTCTATTTACCTTTGTACGTAGGAACTCACTATTATAATTTTCAGATCTACTAACACTCTCGAATTGTGCGGCTAGGGATTCTGCTATTTCAGTTGCGTGTTCAACTATGTGTCCATCTTCTTCCTTAATACATGTAAGTGAATTTGCTTGATAGCTACCAGCTATAGCTTTAACTTTTTTCCAGGTATTCTTAATGCTTTCCTCAGATGTTATGGATGATGTATACTGGTTCCAGCTGTTACGCTTACTTTCCAACACAACTCGTCTCGCCTCTGCCCGTGCCTTCTTAAAAGCAATCAAATTTGTAATAGTTGGTTGCTTCTTGAACAAATTCAGCGCCCTTTTCCTACAATCAATTGCTTGTTTCACCTGCACACTCCACCAGGGAACCGTACGCTTCAACGGTTTAGTTCCTGCTTTGGGCATACTCTGTGCTGCTGCTTGCACGATAGCATCAGTAATCGTTTCAACACTTAGAGTCTGAGGAACAACCAGGGTTTGTTTAAACTTATGCCAGTCAGCCTTGGTCGTGATCCATCTCTCAGCTACGTATCTCTCCACTTGGGATTGCTCAGTTTCTACCAAGATTGGGAAATGATCGCTGTTGTACAGATCGTCAATAACTCTCCATTTGAGATGGGGTACAATATCACTCGTAGCGATCGTTAGATCTATTGCTGAAAAGGTGTTCGCTATTGTATTAAGATGTGTATGTGAATCTGTATTCATTAATACAATATCATCCCTTTCCAGCCAGCGCTCGAGAATTCGCCCTTTTGCGTCGGTTTTTGGAGATCCCCACAGGATATTATGGGCGTTAAAGTCCCCCATAATGATAACAGGAGGGGGGAGCTGTTCAACAATGTGTTCGAGATCCACAACCTCCCAGTTCCCATCAGGAAGATAAATGCTACATACAGACATTTTAGGTGTACTCATTTTAATAGCCACTGCCTGGATATGAGTGTCTAATATCAGCTGTTCACATTGTACACCATCTCTGGTAATAACAGCAACACCACCTGAAGCTCTTTGCCGTTGGGCAAAATCATTGCGAACAATATCATATCCTCGGAGAGAATATGGCTGATTAACTTTGAGGTGTGTTTCCTGAAGGCATATACACATGGGATTCAGTTCTTGTAAGAGCATTTTCAAGTCTGTGTATCGTTTCACGAGACCTCTACAATTCCATTGGAGAATGCAGTTTTTGGACGCGAATGATATAAATATCTTAAAAATTACGGTAGTATAACATATAAAATGCTCACGGACAAATAAATAAAATTTTTTATAAATAGATACTATGCACATACACAAACATAAATATCACAGAAAAGGTTATAATTTAATATAAAATATCACAGATAATATCACTCGTGTAATTTGACTAGTCATTGGACTCATTAGTAGCCCGTTGCCTGCTAGAGCCCCTAGGTTTACCCTTAGGCCACCCTTTTTTTCTTTTTCGGGTTTTTTGCCTCATTCAGGGTACTATCATCTACGGATGTAATGCTCGAATCCGTTGATGGGGTTCTTGTTAGGAGGGTTTTCTCTTCGCGCCTCTGGACTCGTCCTCCATTTGTACCTGATCCACGTTGGTCAGCGTTGAGGCAGTTGTCTCATGAGGTGAAGACGGAACTAGGAATGATTTTTTCGTACTGGTATCAGAGGAAATTTGTAGGAGAGGAGTAATCGCTCCTACTAAAAGAGGTAGCAGTTCTTTTGCTAGAGCAGGGACGTCAATCCTGGACTGGTTATCCTGAGTGGAGGTAATAGCTTTGGCATAACTAATACCTGCTGTAGGCGACGTAACAATAATTTTCTTTTTAGCTTCCATGTAACTTATGTTCTCTCTTGCTCGGAGCTCTTGTATAGCATTTTCTGTTTTATACACGGGGCAGCTCATAGCTCTAGCAGAGTGAGCGCCACCACAATTCACACATACTATTGGATGTGTACACGGCGACCCTTCGTGTTGCAATTTGCCACAAATGCACATTTGCTGTGGTGCTTCGCATTTGAAAGATGTATGGCCAAATTTGTTACACCTGAAGCATCTTAACGGAGGTGGCACATATAACCGAACACTTAGCGAATAAAATGCAACTCTTATTGTTTTGGGTAATATAGGGGTATTAAATGTTACGATGTGATTAGCGGTATCAACAAGTTCCCCATTCCGTTTTGATTTTAAACGTCGCACCTCAATAACTTTTTGACCCTTTAGTTCCTCACAAATGTCCTCTACAGAACAATTAAGTAAATCCCGACAGAAAATAACTCCCGAGATGTATTCATCGTTTTATGAGGAGTGACTACAATCTCAAAGTCTCCCAACCTATTTGTGGCTAGAACTTTAGATGCCTGCTTATTAGATACAGTTTCAGAATTCCTTCTTTAATTTTCTTTATCACCATACAGACCATATATAGCTTTTTGAATGTAAAATGAACTAACTCTATCAAAGTTTATCCCGTCTTTCCTTGTAAGAATAAGGAACCGGGCGTAACCTCCGTCACCATATTCTTGGCGGCGGGTTTTCTATGTAGACCCTCCTGCACCTCCATGTTTATAGAGTTGGCACTCTGCAATAATGGGGTTTCGCTCATATCATTCCCACGAGATCACTCAGAAAGAATGTCACTTGCAGCAGAGCCGGTATACTACAAGAGGGCATTTATACTATGGAGGGCGCCCCTTCCCCCACAGGCGTTTCAACGCTAGAGACCAGGCTTCCCCCTGGCCACGCTCAGCCCTCCCCTCGCGCAATCCCTTCAGCACCTAAAACTGCCAAACGACCTTGGGATTGGGGGATTTTTTTATAGAGGTTACCTTCCTCGTAGTCCGGGCGGTAAAGCCAAGACCACCGACCGCTAGCTGTACGACGTTCTCTAGCCACGCCCTGCTAGAGTCTCTGAAGTACAGTTCGCGGTTGCGGTATTAGGACACGGCTAGCGCTCAGCCGTCCCCAGCAAGGACATCCCGGGCTTGCCACACCCGTATACGCTTTTGACGGCGCATGTCCTGGGAAGAGTAGAAAGACATAGGAAAAGGTCTCTCAGCTTACGCTGGGAGCCTGAAGAGAACAAGAGTTGGAGCAAGGGTGCCCCGACAGAAAAGTGTTAAAGCGAGGGAAGCCACTCAAGACTAGTATAAGAAAAATATGCTTCCAGCTAAGGGGAACGCAGGGTTGCCATCCCTGTCCTCGTTAGATACGAGGCCCCACGTGGACTGGTCCGCGACACCTTATTCCCTAGAGCTAACAGTGGCGGTTTAACGCCACGAGCTCCTATTCGGTGTTGGCCTTGCATCACTTACGATCATTTGCAAGGTCATTCCCCTATCCGCCACCTGGGGACGCGCCTAGTAGGTAGTCCAACCCCTAGGTATTATTATTATTATTATTATTTTTTTTTTTTTTTTTTTTTTTTGTTTGTGGCATCGACATCTAAGGTCATTAGCCTAATTCATCTCGTTTAAATCTTACCATACACGCCAATTCTTTTTAGGAAATTTATTACTGTTTTTAAGTCGTCGTATTTGTTATATTTCAATATTTGAACGATATCGAATTCTTTTGTTATGTTTACCATGGTGTTTTTGTTTTTATATCTTTTGCAGGTTTTTAAAATGTGTATAACAGTCAGGTTTTCATTACATTCATTACATTTTGGCGCTTGGCTTCCTGTTAATAAGTATGATGACGTGAGGTTGGAATGACCAATGCGTAATCGCGTTATTACTACTCCTTCCCTTCTAGTAAGCTGATTGGGTAGTTTCCAGGGACGTACTTGTTCTTTGAACATTATTAATTTACGTTGTTCTTTTTCCAACTGTTTTGCCAGGATTTCATTATTTGACTTAATATATACCGTTTGGTATCATCGGAGTTACTGGTTCATTCGAAAGTACGTCTAAAGTGGATGCTTCTTTTGCTGCTTTGTCTGCTATTAAATTACCGTTAATGCTAGAGTGGCTTGGAACCCACACAAAGATAAATTTATTACTTCTTAGGGTTGTGATAGAACTAATTATTTTATGGATTCTTTGCATGATAGGGTTTACGGTATTTTGATTATCTAGTTCTAGTAACGCTGAAATTGAATCCGTACATACTATACAATTTCTGTTTTAACTGACGAACAGTATGCCAGTGCTCTTCTTATTGCGTGTAATTCCGCAGAATAAGCGCTATTCATTTCGGATATTTTCCATTTGTATGATTTTCCTTCCACGAAATAAGCGTATCCTGTGCCTACCAAGTTTTTGACCCATCAGTGAAAATTAGCAATGGGTTAAAATATTCTTCAACTATTTGGTTAAACTTATTCACTATAATTTGTTGGTTTGTTTCATTTCTGCAAAGTACCGATAATTCGAGCCGTGTCAGGATGTTGCAATTATTCCATGGAGGGAGCTTGTTAAACTCCTGGACTGCTATTGCAAAGTTGGAGATTTGGAGCATATTTCTATATTCTATTGCACGTACGCACATTGGCCTGGTTGCAGTTGGTTTTTTCTCGAATTTTTGAATAACTTGTTTGCTACTAAATAGTTTGTGGTTTATATGGTTTGTATTTGATATTACATTTGTTACGTAGTTTAATGTAAGTTTCTGTCTGCGATATTTTAGTGGCATTATGCCTGATTCGCAATGTAGACTTGCAAACGGGCTAGTTCTATATGCTCCTGTTATACATTTTATTGCATTACCGTGAATAGAATCTAGAACTTTCAAACGGGATGGCCTTGCTGCTCCATAAATGCTGCATCCGTAGTCTATTTTGGATAGGACCATGGCTTTATACATTTTTGTAAGTGTTTCGCGATTAGATCCCCAGTTAATATTTGACATGCATTTTATGATGTTTAGTGCTTTTTTGGTTTTTGTTGCAGTTTCACTTATTTGCGTTCTATAGGATAAAGAGCTGTCAAAATGCATTCCAAGAAATTTCACTGAATTTTCGCATTTAATTCGACTTTTGTCCAAAATAGTTTCGGTCCTCTGTGAGGGGTACGGAGTCTACAAAAGTGGACGCAGACAGTTTTCCCGGGTGCAAAACGATACCCAATTGATTTTGCGTTGCTGTTGATTTGATCGATTGCACGTTGAAGCTGAGATTCTATGCAGGCAATGGTTTTTCCGGCAAAGTAGATAGCTAAGTCGTCAACATATAAACATTTATGTACTGATTCATCTACATTTTGCGCTATCTTGTTCATTGCAATGATAAATAAAGTCCCGCTTATTGTTGATCCTTGTGGTACGCCATTTTGAAGCGTATGACTCTTTGATAAATAATTTCCTATCCTAACCACAAATGACCTGTCTTTCAAAAATGAAGAAATAAACTTAGGTAAATTCCCCCTTAACCCCCAGTTGTACAGTTGTTGTAGAATACTTTGTTGCCATGTTGTGTCAAAAGCTTTTTGTAAGTCAAAAAATACTCCTATAATATGTTTTCTATCAATAAAGGTATTCTGAATAGCGTTTTCTAATCTAGCTAGGTGATCGAATGCAGAGCGTTGTTTCCTGAAACCCGCTTGGTAGGGTGCTATTAAATTATTCGTTTCTAGGAACCATGCTAGTCTGTTGTTAACTATTCTTTCCATTACTTTACTTAAGCAAGAGGTAAGCGATATAGGTCGGTAGTTGCTTATGTTGTTGCGGGTTTTGCCCGGCTTTAAAACAGGAATTATAATTGCTTCTTTCCAACAATTTGGAAAAATGCCTTTCTCCCAAATGACATTAAATAATGCTAGTAATTTAATTTTTCCTGATATTGAAAGATTTTTATGAAGTCGTAAACGATGTTATCTTTCCCAGGCGCCGATTTTCTTGATAGCTTAAGAGCAACATTCAGCTCTTTGAGGGTAAACGGTTGTTATAATCTATATTATATTCCGAATGTGAAAATCCAATTCAATTTCAGCTGATAGTTTAGTCTGCAAGAATCGCTGATCATAGTTACTGTTTGAGCTTGCACTTTCGTAGTATTTGGCAAATGCTTCTGCCACTTCTGGTTCGCCTGCAGTCAACCTACCGTCAATTTCTACTTTAGGGATCGAGAAGTTGCTTTTTCCTGATATGTTTTTTATCTTATTCCACACCTCGTTGAATTGACTTTCAAATGTAAGATTACTAACGTAGTCTTCCCAACACTTTTTTTTGCTATAACGTATTAAGTGTCTAGCTTTTGCTCGAGCCTTTTTAAACAATATTAGATTTTCTTGGGTAGGATGTTTTTTGAAATTATTTAAGTAGTATTTCTTTTCTTTAATTTTTGCTTCTACGTTTTTATTCCACCAGGGAGCAGAGTATCGACTAACTATACCCTTCGTTTGTTGGAAGCAAGCTTGTGCAGTTTTTATGATGCTATCTGTGACTTCACGGACATCTGTGTCTATATTACCTGTTATCTGGGGTGCAGTGTAGAGAGATCTGTATCTGTTCCAGTCTACGTCTTTTAGTAACCATCTCTTAGGAATAATTCGATCTTTGTAAAAGGTTCCTGACGATATACAAATGGGAAAATGGTCACTTCCAAATGGATCATCTAAAGGATGCCATTCGAATCTTGTTGCCAACGATGGAGAACATAAAGATAAGTCTAGACATGAGAATGAATTTGATCGAATATTAATAAATGTAGGACTTCCATCGTTCATAACAATTAATTTTGTTTCTTCTATGAACTTCTCTAACATGTTTCCTCTCGTGTCTTTATATGCAGATCCCCATAAAGGGTTGTGAGAATTAAAATCTCCAACTAACATAAATGGTTTTGGTAGCTGGTCTATTATTTCTGCAAGTTGTTTTATGGTCCACGTTCTGTCGGGGAGGTATAGGTTGCATATTGTTAATGGATTAGGATTAAATATTTGTACCGAAATAACCTGCAGATCTGACTTGATTGTTATATTTTTATAAGCTACATCGTTTCTGATTATAAAAGCCACTCCTCCGTGTGCACGAGTTAGGGAAGTGACATCATAACGTTCAACTACATATCTTCGTATGTTAAAATGCTGTTCAGGTTTAAAATGCGTTTCTTGAAGACATACCATTATTGGATTTTCTATATGTAGCAGTGATTGGAGTTCTGGTAAATGCTGTATTACACCATTGCAGTTCCAATGAATAATTTTATCCATTATAAGGTTATTGTTTACACCCAGTTTGTAATAATTACGATAATATATGTGTTTATAAGTCAGACGATATACAACATTACCATTTAAATAAATATATAACAGACAAACAAATTTGACAATAAAATAAATATATATGTATATGTTCTAAGTTAATGACTAGATTGATTATCACAGATTTGACATCACGAGATTATAGGGTTCACTTCGTACTTGAAGGCCCTGCCTCCGTGATTTGTAGCACGGAGTCAGGTGGTAACTTCTTCCTAGGTTTACCCTTTTCCCATCCAGGTTTCCTTTTCTTTATTATTCTCCCTGGCCTTTTCATTACGATTAAGGGTCTTTCTGAAGTTTCTGATTCAAGACTATTTTGACGAGTTTTTTGAGGATTTTCATTAGTTACGAATTCAATCGTTTCCATGCTCTCTTGACTACATTTATCAAACTCTTCAGCCTCGACCTGGGCTGTGGTTTGTGTTACACTTGGAGCTTCAAAAATATTGCTCATGTGTGCTTTAATACTGTTATTAATCATTTTGTCAAGTTCCGGAAGGAGCGATTTTATTACATCTTGCACGATATTAGTGCTTGAGGATGACGTAGCCGCTGCATACGATTTGTTTGTTAGTACTGGTGACAATCTTAATTCCTCTCTAGCTTCGAAGTATGAAATTTTCTTTAACGTTTTAATTTCTTGTATTGACAACTCTTCTATGTATTTTGGACATCTGCGGTCGTTTGATTTGTGTTCGCCTTTGCAGTTTATACAAATACTGTTAGATTTGCAGTTGCCATCATGTATAGGTTCTCCGCAAATGCATGTTGGGGTTCTATTACAATTGATCGCCAGATGCCCAAAATATTGACATTTTAAGCAACGTAATGGCATTGGAATGTACGGCCGCACTTTTAGAGGGTATATTCCTCCTACTATACGCTGTGGAAGTATTGGAGTGTCGAATGTTAAAACATGGTTTGGTGTGTCTATGAGAATACCATTCCTTTTGGCCTTGATGCGCCTTACTTCTATAACCTTCTCATCTTTTAATCCTTCGACTATCTCCTCAATTGAACAGTTGAGGAAATCGGGGCAGTGTATTACTCCTTTACTTTGATTGAGTGAATTATGTGGAGTAACTTGAACATCCATATTGCATAGCCTAGATGTGTTTAATAATTTTCTTGATTGCAAGTTTGATATAGTCTCTACTAATAACATATCCTTAATCTTTTTTACTGATTTAGCCCTTCCAATAACACCGTTTATAGATTTCGCAATTAAAAATGGTGACGTTTTAGAAAAGTCACCTTCAGTACTTTTAATAAGAAGAAACCGGGGAAGATCCTCCTTTTTCTTGCTTATATTTTCGGCATTTTGACAACGCTGTCTACCGTCAGCGCTTATTTCGGAGGATAAGTCCTCAATAAAATTATTACAACTCATAGTGTCCCACGAGAGGGGATGAAATACACGTCGACTACAGCAGTGCACCCATACTATAGAAAGGCTGATACTGTGAAGAGGCGCCCGGGTTCCCCACAGGCGTTTCAACGTTAGCAACCAGCCTTCCCCCTGGCCACGCTCAGGCTTCCCCTCGCGCAATCCCTTCAGCACCTAAAACTGCCAAACGACCTTGGGATTGGGGGATTTTTTATAGAGGATACCTTCCTCGTAGCCCGGGCGATAAAGCCAAGACCACCGACCGCTAGCTGTACGACGTTCTCTAGCCACGCCCTGCTAGAGTCTCTGAAGTACAATTTGCGGTTGCGGTATTAGGAAACGGCTAGCGCTCAGCCGCCCCCAGCTAGGACATCCCGGGCTTGCCACACCCGTATACGCTTTTGAAGGCGCATGCCCTGGGAAGAAAGAGAGAAAAGGAAAAGGTCTCTCAGCTTTCACTGAGAGCCTGAAGAGAACAAGAGTTGGTGCAAGAGAGCTCCGACAGAAAAGAGTTATAGTAAGGGAAGCCACTCAAGACTAGTATAAGAAAAGTGTACTTCCAGCTAAGGGAACGCAGGGTTGCCATCCCTGTCCTCGATAGATACGAGGCCCCACGTGGACTGGTCCGCGACACCGTATTTTTTAGAGCTAACAGTGGAGGTTTGACTCCACGAGCTCACATTTCGGTGTTGGCCTTGCATCACTTACGATCACTTGCAAGGTCATTCCCCTATCCGCCACCTGGGGACGCGCCTAGTAGGTAGTCCAACCCATAGGTATTATTATTATTATTATTATTATTATTATTATTATTATTATTATTATATTATTATATATATGTCTGGCGCTCGCTGAGGTTAGACATACTCGCAATCGCTCCGTATTTAAATTAAATTAACGTGTGATTATTAATCGGATTTGTGCCAATATTTTAAAATAAGTTAAACTTATGATTACTAGTTAAAGTAAATCAGATAAAAAATGAAGTGCAAGCAGTGTAACGTTGATATGGTATCAGAAGAGGTGAATTGTCATGGGTGTAAGAAGAATTACCATTTTAGATGTTCTATATCGGAAAACACTTATAAATCAAAATCACGTGCATCTAAGCTAGAATGGAGATGTTCCGTATGCAGAGATGATAAGAAAAAAGAACCTGTTAATACTCATTTATTAGAACTGGAACGTGAAATTACGGAAGATAGCCCGGAATTTCCACCTGCCGTCAAGGTAACGTTAAATAAGATACTTGAATCAATACAATTTATGTCGAATAAATTCGATGCGGTATTATTACAAAATGCTAAAGAAAATCAGGAGATCAAAGATGAAATAAAATCTTTAAAGCGACTTATTGAACGTAAGGATGAACAAATATTAGAACTGCAAGCTAAGGTTATTAAAATGGAGCAGCGCTCAAAAAGAAAGTATATAGAAGTTCATGGATTCACTACGGATGATAAAAACAACCCCGCGGAACAATTTGAATCAATTGCCATCAAAATTGGTTGCGAAAATATTATCCCTAAAAGCGTGATTAGGATAAAATTAAAAAATTCATCGTTTCTACTTGCTAAACTAGAATCGGAGGACAATAAAAACGATTTTATAATTAAAGGCAGAAACTGGTGGAAGAATCTTAGTGAAAAGGATAAGAAGGATAACAAGAAGTATTTTTTTAATGAATCATTAACTCCAGAATTACGGCATCTATTAAAAGAGACAAAACTACGAGCCAGAATGTATAACTACAAATACGTATGGACAAAAAATGGTCGAATATTAATTCGAAAAGGAGATGATGATAAAGCATTTGTAGTTTCATCAGTAGCAGAATTAAACAAATTTATAGTATAAAGTAATCGAGTATTTGCCACAATACACTGTATTTTATGTTTGTGCGATACATTTATCAATATAAATATTCACATTAAAAGCAAATCGATTACAATTTATTATATGAAAAATGTTACTAGAAATTACATGTTTGCTGTATATTGAAATTTGGGAACAGAAATTATCGTAATTTTTATATATTATTTTTTTTTATTTTTCTATTTTTACATACACTAAAAGAAGATAAAAATAGTTTCAGATTTATATTTTATAATTACATAATTACTTTATTTTTTTTTATGGATTGGATTCAACATAGAATTAAAAATACTCAAATTGAGTTTAAAGTTTGCGACGATTTATTGCAATGGGAAAATTTTCGTAATACAGCTAACAACGTATTAACGAGCATAAACATGATTCATATTAACATACGCTCATTAAAGAAATATTGGGACGAACTTCAAATATTATTTCAAATAAGCAATTTTGATATAATATTCTTATCAGAAGTCAACGTAAGTGAAAACGAAATATATTGTTATAAATTAAACAATTACGAATCCACTTATAAATTAAGAGATGGAAAACTGGAGGAGGACTACTAATATTTTTTAAAAACAATATTAATGGTGAAGAAATCAATGTAAGCACCGAAAGCTGTGAATGTATAAAGATCATATTTAATTTCCCATCATCAAATACAAAAATTCACACGTTGCTAATTTATCGTCCACCCAAATCACGAATAGCGGATTTTAATATAGAATTAGATACCTTACTGTCGAACATAAAGGAACGTAATGTTATAATGTTGGGAGACATAAATCTGAACCTTCAGAACACTAAAGACGGAAATAACGCTAAGTATGAAACAGTACTATACTCTAAAGGGCTTTTAGGAGCAATCTATGCCACAACTAGAGAAGAAATACGAGAAGGATCTCTGACCACATCGATACTTGATCACATATTTGCACGATTAGAAAGCAACAAAATATATTCGACAGTGGTACGACATAAACTCTCAGATCACTACCCAATATGTATTTCTTTTAATTTGGAAAAAAATACGTCCGATGAAAGAGTAAAAACTTGTAAAAGGATTGATACTGACAAATTCAATCAATTGACTGCACAGAAAGATTGGAGAAAACTTGAAGATGAAGATGTAAATAAATTTATGAGAAACATAATTATAAACATACAAGAGATATACGGTAAATCTGCTTATGAACAAAAACAAAAACTTGACAAAAGGAAACAGAAAGAATGGATAACTGAAGAGCTCTACATGAAAATTAAGGAAAGAGATAGGATATTTAGAAAATGGAAATCAAACCCTAACAATGTTCAATACAGACAAGCATACACAAAATTTCGTAATAAATTGAATAATGAAATAAGGGACAGGAAACAACAATATTTCGGAATAAAGTTTGAAGAAAATGCAAACGACCCACAGGCAACATGGAGAGAAATTAACAAATTATTATACAGGAAAAACAGAAAAAGTGTTGACGACATAATCATAAATAGCATAGGTAAGACAAATAATTTAAAAAATATAGTAAACAATTTCGCAGTTGTATTCAAAGATCAAGTTGATTCCCTAAGAGAACAATGTGATCATAATGTCAAGACGAGCATAAATATAAAAGAAGTTAATAGTAATTTTTACATTCCCTATTCGAATTCCAACATAATAGAGCGTATAATATTCGGACTAAAGACTAAAAAATCGCCAGGTATTGACGATATTAGAGCAAGCGAATTAAAAAAGAACTCAAATATCTTCAGTACAATAATTTCGAAACTTTTAAATCTATCCTTGCAAAAAGGACAATTTCCAGATGAACTAAAACTTGCAATAACTAGGCCAATATATAAAAAAGGTAGTGCTTGTGATCTAAATAACTTCAGACCTATTTGTATATTACCCACTATCGAGAAAATAATTGAAAAGCATATAACACAACACTTTAGAAAGTATTTAAGCGATAATGGGCTGATAAATAAAAATCAGTATGGATTCCAGCAGGGAAAAGTACTGAACAATTGCTAAGTGTTTTAATGACTATATCAACACTAATTTGGACAAGTGCAACTACATAATTGGGGTATTTATAGACTTTTCGAAGGCATTCGACACTATTGACCACTCGATCCTGATTAATTGTCTCCAAGCAAATGGGGTAACAGGAAAGGAACTTAAATGGTTCAGAAGCTACTTGAAAGATAGGTGTTATAAAGTGAAAGTTGGAAATGAGTTAAGTGATTTAAATATGTGCAAATATGGTGTACCGCAAGGTAGTAACCTCGGACCAGTGCTCTTCCTAACGTATATCAATGAACTTTTCAATGTTGTAAATAAATGTAAGATATATATGTATGCTGATGACGCCGTGGTTTTGTATAGTCATAGTAACCCTGAAACCTGCGAATATGTAATACAGAGCGAAATAAACAAGATATATGATTGGTTGCATGGTAAAAGTTTGTATATAAACATCTCAAAAACTGTGTGTATGTCATTTAGAACACCACACATGAATAGAGCAAAATGTTTAAATTTAAAATGCATAACTGTAATTGCAAAATGAACTTAACAAATTGTGATTGTCCTCTAATTAATCAAGTATATGAAACTATGTACTTAGGGTTAAGCATTGATTGTAATTTAAAATATAATAATCACGTAGATAGTATATTCAATAAGCTTAAGAAAATTGCAGGGTGCTTTTATATGCTAAAAAAAGTATCGAACAAAAAAATTATGAGGTTAGCATATAAGTCCTTGTTTGAACCCATATTAAAATATGGAGTACAGAATTGGGGGTGTATCGAAAGTGTTTATATAGACAAAATCAATAGACTACAAGTTAAAGTGTTAAAACTAATCGAAGGTGAAAACATGGACAAGAATGAGTTGTTAGAAAAGTTAGATACACTAACCCCACTGGGATATTATAAATACTATAACATCATAAATAACTATCGAAAAATTGAATACAAAACAATAGTTGATCATAATCACCGTACCAGAAAACGAAAGTATGTGATACCTAATTATTTCAACAAATATGGCCAAAGAACCTTAAAATGTAGTATACCCAAGCTTTTAAATGAGTTATCTGATACTATATCCATTGACGCGATAGACTCTGCTAGAAATCTTACTAAAATTCTTAAGATCTTCTTAAGAAGTAGTAATTAAACGAGTACAACTCTATAAAATTTAAATGTTGTTATGATTATAACTGATTGCACTTAACCTGCAGCGCCATATAAATGTATAAAAACCATATGTAGTAAATTAAACTGTAAATAATAACGAACGGTACCTACCGATAAGTCGCTGTCTTAGTAGGACCGCAAACTGTATATTCTTTCTGATTAATAAAACCATTAAACCATTAAACCATTATTATTATTATTATTATTATTATTATTATTATTATTATTATTATTATTATAATTATTATTATTATTATTATTATTATTATTATTATTTTTTTTTTTTTTTTTGGCGTAACTTCATGGTTATTTGCCATCTTCGGTATGTTTACTTTTCCTTCTGTGTATTTATGTAGATGCTCTTTATATTTTATCAAATAGATTAATGGTTTTTAAAAACTGAAACAATCTCTGTATTTTGTCACTGTTTATATCAAAGTCTTTCCTTATCCCATTAATTATATTGAACTTGTGTCTGTCATCTATTAATTTTTCGCATTCCACAAATATATGAAATATAGTTAATGGCTATCACATTTAATACACGTGGGTTTTTGTGTTTTCGTTAGTATATAGGAATGTGTAGTATTGTATGTCCTATTCGCACTCTCGTAAGGACAATGCTATATTTTCTGGCCATTGGTGGATAAGGCTTTCTGTTGTACACTGTAGGTGAATGTAGTTTTGCAAATCTATTTTCCTTTTCCCACTCTTGTTGCCAATTACTCCACACTCTATTTTTATTTCTTTAATTCCTTCATTTAATGTTAGATTTAACTTTGTAAGGGCATCTTGTAGTCTGTCTTTCACTGTTTCATTCTGTGTTCTCGTAGATTCTTGTCTGGTTGATTTAAGTATCACCTGTTTAATGTAATGAGAAGGTGCGTCTTTTATTTTTTTGGCATATTTTAGGGTTATCCATAATCTTCTAAACTTAAGAGGTAATATCCCTGCTTCAACGTGTAAGCTACTTACAGGACTCGTGGGAAACGCACCTATTGCGTAACGTATACATAAATTTTGAAATACATCTAATGTATTAAGGTTTGTTTTTGCAGCTGAACCATACGCTGTGCACCGATAATCAAATAACGATAGTATCAAGGTTTTGTATACACGTAAAAGGATCTCTATCTGCTCCCACTTTGAGTGTGATAAGCATTTAATTACATTTAGCGCTTTGCGTGCTTTTACAATTATGTAATCAATATGCGGTTTCCACGTAAGAGTTTGGTCAAGTATGACTCCCAAGAATTTATGTTCCGATGTACATTTTATTTGCTGTTGGTTTAGAAATATATTTGGGCGATAGTGTGGATGCCTTAATTTACAAAAGTGCACGCAGACTGTTTTTGTTTGAGATATTCTAAACCCAACCTTCTCTGCTTCGTGTATGATATTGTTAACCGCTGATTGTAGCGGAGCATTCTGTGACCGATCGCCCTCACTAGATGCAAATATGACCAAATCGTCCACGTACATGCATCTACCTACTGTGGGATGGAGTGTTTTGGTCAATTCATTGACAGATATTAAAAACAAGCTCACACTAATAGGTGATCCCTGGGGTATACCGATCTGTAGGCAGTGTTTGTTTGACATGGCATTGCCAATTCTTACGCGGAAGTACCTTTCTGTAAGAAATTCTGTAATAAAATTTGCCATGTTGCCCCTTATTCCGTATGCGTGTATTTTTTGCAGAATTCCATACCTCCATACTAAATCATACGCCTTCTCAAGGTCGAAAAATATTGCCGTAGTATGGTGTCTGTGGTTAAGAGAGTCTTGAATTGCTGATACCAAGTGGAAATGTTATCTCTCGTCGAATATCCTTTACGAAATCCTGATTGGTATGTATCTAAAAGTTTATGTATTTCCAAATATTTCATTAGTCTCTCGTTTACCATCCTTTCCAATATCTTTCCAATGCAGCTCGTTAACGATATTGGGCGGTAACTTGATGTGTGCAAAGGATCTTTTTCTGATTTAATTATAGGTATGATAATGGAAGTTTTCCAGTTTTCTGGATATATTCCTTCAAACCATATACGGTTGTACAATAATAATAGATCTGTCAATGCTGTTTCAGGTAAGTTTTAATCATGGAATATGTAACTTGATCTATCCCTGGAGTGGTTTCTTTGGTTTTCTGAAGTGTGCAAGTTAGTTCATCCATACTGAACGGTTCATTATACTGACTTACACACTCCTCTGTGAAGCTTAATGGTGCCTCTCTTACATGTAATTCTTTCCTAAATTCTTCACTATAATTCTCTAAACTGTTAATTCTTTCAAAATATTCAGCGAATTTTTGTGTTATTAGATCTGGTTCTGTAATTAGATTATCTTTTTCTTTTAACCTTATAGGAGGTGTTTTTGTAAATTTACCAGATACCGCTTTAATTTTGTTCCATACTTCCGAAATTGTCGTATTTATTGTAATTTCTGAGGTATACCGCATCCATGATTTTCTCTTTGCCTCTAATATTGTGCGTCGTGCTATTGCTCTGCATTTTTTGTATTCAATTAAGTTCTCCATTATTGGGTTGTTTGAAAATGTCTTTAATGCCGCTTTTCGGTTTTGAATAGCCTCTTTTACTTGTGCACTCCACCAGGGAACTGGTGGCTTATTTACTTTCTTGTTGTTCTTAGGTATGGAATGTTGTGCAGCCTGTATTATATTGTACGTAAATTTTTCTGTTACACTATTTATGTTTTGCTGCATGTCCACATTCTTTATACTACCCTTAAACTGATTCCAATTAGCCTTTTTCAAACACCACTTTTCTGGTAGAGTCCATGTATACTTGGTTGCTAGAGTTGTTAATAGCAGCGGAAAATGATCGCTCCCATGGAGATCAGATATTCGAGTCCATTCAAATTTTCCGATTATTTCGGGCGAACACATTATTATTATTATTATTATTATTATTATTATTATTATTATTATTATTATTATTATTATTATTTTTTTTTTTTTTTTTCCTCTCCTTCCCATTTTTTTTCCAGTGTGCAATGTGCGTCGACAGCTGAGGTCATTGGCACATTGTATCTGGTCGGTTACTTTAATGCAATATCAGATAGGTGTCTAGGTATTATTCGTTAAATTTCGTTATACAGATCCGTTTCTTTTAGGAAGCTTATGATGTTTGAGATTTCCGTAGTATTGGACAGTGTTTGTATATTGTTTATTTTATATTTAATTCTGTAGCTTTGTAGGGTTTTACATTGCTCTAGTATGTGTTTTACGTTTAAGTCTTCACCACATTGAGGGCAGCTTCTTATCTTCTTTCCTATTAGTAGATGACTATGTGTAAGTCTCGTGTGCCCAATTCGAAGGCGTGTTATTAATACCTGTTCTTTGCGATTGACTGTTGATGGAATTTGTACATTGGAATTCTTGGTTGTACAGATTTGAGGTGTGAGGTATTTGATGACCATCTGTCTTTCCAGGCGTTTTCTATTTGGTAGTTAACATGTCTTAGTGCATCATTTAGTGTGTACTCTTTGATCATCTTTGTTTGCGTTGATGTAGCTGCATGTTTAGCCGCTCTCATCGCTTCATCTAGCTTTATATGTTGCTGTATCGTGATCATTGTTATGTGTTTGCCGGTTTCTTTGTTATAGTTCCACTCCTCAATAATTCTTTTAGCTAGGGTGTTCCTTGTAAAAACATTTGTCAGGCGTTTTATTACCTGTAAGTTGCCCACCACATTTACTGATGTGTTCGTTAGTTGCCGGCTCATGTGTATTGCTTTTAATAGCATAACACCTTCTACGGTAGCTAAACTGCACATATCGTGGAATTTCCAGGCTTTAGTTTCGCTTTTATAAATTATTGCGCCCCCTTTTGCCATTGGATCGTAGCTCACTCCAATGTACACGTTTGGTTTACTATCTGTTTCTTTTGTTGTTTTAGGTGACCGAACTTTAGGAATTAGTAGTTTCCATGGTGGAATTTTATCGATGGATGTCCAGAAAGATAGTGGTAGAAGATTGTATGATGTCAGTCCTCTATTGATGTTGACTACTGCTGGAACTGTTTTGGTTTGCTGCCAATGATATTTGTCGAGGATTTCGGGGTTAGTTATTTCATTATGCATAAAGTGCATTGGTTTGGCACACAGCTTTATACCATATCGCAGACTTTGTTGTTCCAGGCGGAGATCAATGGGTAATGATTGGTTTATTACATCGAGACTGTCTGTAGGAGAGGTTCTAAAAGCCCCTGTTGCTATTAGCATAGCAGTATTCCAAATTGATTTAATTTTTTTTAAGTGTGATTTAGCGGCAGTTTTATATACTGCAGATCCGTATTCCAGTTTGCTTCGTATAAAAGCATTTATTATTTTTTCCAGAGTTTCCTTGTCTGCTCCCCAGGTGTAGTGACTTAGAATCCGGATTCTGTTCAGTGACAGTTTGCATTTCGCTACCAAATTTTCTATGTGTTTCTTCCATGTGAGTTTGGTATCCAGTAACATTCCTAGGAATTTGTACTCTTCTACATACTCTATTGTTTCATCGTTTAATTTTAGCCTAGGTTCCTCATGAGCGTGCCTTAACCTACAAAAATGGATAGCTTTGGTTTTGGTGTGTGAGAACTGAAATCCACGCGCTTCCGCTTCCCTCACCAGAATATTAATGTCATTCTGTATTGTTGTTGACATTTGTTCCATATCTGTGCCTTGTGTAATTATGCATAGATCATCTACGTAGAGTAGTGCATGCGTTGTTTTGGTGATACTGTCTGCTATATTGTTTATCGCAGCTGCAAACAGGGTGACACTTAATACTGACCCTTGTGGGATCCCGTTCTGTTGTTTCTTAGTGTCAGAGAGAATGTTACCAATTTTTACACGGATTAACCTTTCTTGTAAGAGATTTTTAACAAAACGAAGAAGGTGGCCCTTTATATTCCAATGTAGCAGCGTTTCTAGCACACCGTGTCTCCATACAGTGTCATAGGCCTTACGTATGTCAAAAATATCTACGCAGTGTTGTGTGGTAGTAAAGGCTTCTTTCACTATTTGTTCTAGTTTTATGATCTGGTCTATTGTCGAATATCCTCTTCTAAACCCTGCTTGGTAGGAACTAAACACGTTTTTCTTTTCCAGAGTCGTGATAAGTCTGAAGTTGACCATTGATTCCAATACCTTCGATACACAGGATGTCAATGAGATTGGTCTATAATTCTCTGGGTTATGGTTATTTTTTTCTCCTTTTGGAATTGCAATAATGGTCGCGAGTTTCCATGACGACGGGAAGTTACCAGTAAGGTATATTTTATTGTATAAGTCTAATAATATTTGCTTTGTTTCAGGAGGAAGGTGTCTTATCATGTTGATGGTAATTCTATCATGCCCCGGTGCCGACTCTCTTGCTTGTTGCAACGCCCTTTCCAACTCGTTCATGCAGAAAGGAAGATTATAGTTTTCTTCATCGCCACCCGTAAGATCCAGTGTTATTGATTCTCGGTAAGTTTTCTGTGCTTTAAACATTTCAGTGTATTGTAGGTCGCTGCTTACATCCTGAAAATATTGCGCAAAGTGATTTGCCACTTCAGCAGGATCTCTTGTAACTTTATTGTTTATTAACAACATTGGACTTGTTGGTGGGTTGTTTGATCCAGTAATACATCTAATCTTTCTCCACATTTCGTTTTGTGGGCTTGCTGATGTAAGAGATGAGGTGTACTCCTGCCAAGATTGTTTTTGGGCTATTTTTTTTTCAAACCGTTCTTTTGCTCGAGCTCTTTTAAATGCTATATAAGTTTCAGGTGTTCGGACTTTTTTGTATCTGTTTAGGAGTTGTTTCTTCACCTTGTTTAGTTGTGCAATTTTCGCGTTCCACCATGGAACCGGTGGACGTGTTGTTTTCCCTCCGCTAAGTGGGATTGATTTTGAAGCTGCGTTTCTTATAGCATTTGTGACGTTTGTGACGGCATTTTCTACACTTCCTTCAATGTCAATATTTTCAAATTCTTGTGTATATCGTACCCAGTCAGCCTTTTTTGTGTTATATTTCCAATCTCTACAATAATTTTGCCTCTTTAAGTTCAGCTGCAACATTATGGGGAAATGGTCACTGCCACATGGGTCTTCTAGTACTGACCACATCAGATCTACCGCAAGCCTGGGAGATGCAAAAGATAAGTCAATGGCACTGAAACCACCCGTAGCCTCATTGATGTGCGTGGGTTCCCGATTGTTAAGTAAGATTAATGATCTTTCGTTTATTATGTTTTCTAGTATGCTTCCTTTTGTATTTGTTTGATCAGAACCCCATACCGAGTTGTGGCAGTTAAAGTCTCCTAATATAAGTAGTGGTTGAGGTACTTGAGAGATTAGGTCATTGATTTGATTTTCGGTCCATGCTGAGTTAGGCAAATATATGTTGATTACGTGGAATTTTTTTTCTGAGGTAATTTCAACTGCAGTTGCTTGGATTGCGGTGTTTAAGGGGATTTCGCGTGAGATTATATCACTTCGGATTAAAGTGATTACTCCACCATGACTTCTTTCACCCTGACCAATCCGAACTTCTTTTCTGTAATTGTTGTAGTTTGTTAAACGGAATTCTGCAGCTGCGTTTAGTTTGCTTTCTTGAATGGCTATAACAATTGGTTGCAGGGTGTTGATCATATATCGTAGTTCGTCGTATTTATTCTTTATTCCTCGTGCGTTCCATTGGATTATTTTTTCAGACATTGGTTAAAAAAAAAAAAAAGGTTGTTGTGCGTGGGTGTATAACATAAATGACTAGACTAGTTAATAATAAGAGAAATAAAAACAGCAATTACGTGTATACGGACTATACGATAAAAATGGTTAAAAAGTTTATATATCACAGATCAGTTTAAGAGATTAGTTAAAATATCACAGTTCTTTAAGTGCTTAGATGAGCTTATATCACAGATAGTTAGTTTATGCTTAAGTACTATTTCTTTGGTTTATACGATGTTACATTTGGATCCTTTCTTTGTTTAATTCGAGGGGCGCCTTTTGGCCATCCTCGTTTTCTTTTTACCGTGTGACTTCCTGGTTCAGAATCTTGATCATCAGGATCAATTGTAGAGCATTCGGAATATTCTGAACTCGGATCCATTGTCCAGTTGGACAAACTTCGTGGTAAATTTGGGTTTATTGTTTGTGCTATTTGCGCAGATGGTAATATGTTGCCTTCTGCTGTTTTTTGTACTCCTAGATCCGTGTCTTTGTGAACCGAAGTTTGACTAGCGTAGGTTTTCTTCGGGTGTACATAAGATTTACCATATACCATTGCCCTAGCTTCTTTGAAACCTAAATTGTGGGTTACTTTTACCCTACAAAGCTCTTTTTCCTTCTGGAGGACTGTGCACTGTAACGATCGTGTTGTATGTGGACCTCCGCAATTAATACAGGCTGGAGGGAATTGACATGCCTCTTCTACTTCGTGAGCTGCTTTCCCACACTCGCACTTTCCTTGGTTTTTGCACCACTTTGAGAGGTGCCCGAATTGGAGACATTTATGACATTTTAATGGTTGTGGTATGTACGGTCGAATTTTAATGGTTAGATATGCTGCTTTTATGTATTCGGGCAACTTTGATTGATTAAACGTAAGTTTCAGTACAGGGGTAGGTACTAACTCATCTTTTATTTTCTTTTGTATACGTTCTACTTTTATTACCCTCTGATGTTTAAATTCTTCTAATAGTTCTGCTTCACTGCAGACTTTCAGGTCTTCGCTGGTAATAACGCCTACTGACTTGTTTAGTTTTTCATTTGGGGTTATGGTTGTTTTTTTCCCTTCAATACATTCTAGTTTTTTTAAATTTTCCAGTTCTTGCTCACTTGATACTTTTACGCTGAGTAAGTTTGCTCCTATTTTCTTGATTGGTACTTCTTTTCCGATAGCCTCGTAAATTCTCTTTTGTATCACAAACGGTGATAATGACATAAGTTCGATTCTGTCCATTGATATGACATGGTAATACTCGGTAAATGTAGGTTGTTCCTCTGTTTCAAATACTGTCTTTGTGTGTCTACGGTATCTTCTTCGCTTTACGGGTTTATTTACTTCTAGATTGCCATTTTTAATTGTTGATTCTATATCCATGTCTGTATTTATGTTATTTAACAGTGTGGTTTCACATTCACGGTCACTCATTCTTGATTCTTCGGTTGTATTATTATCATTTTGTACTTCTTTACTTTGTTTGGGGGGACTCGACCGTTTATTTACAGGAGATCTTCCCACCTGGCCTCCTCTTGCGAAGGGGTCTTGCGTGGTGGATTTAGGATCCACCAAACCTTTGGATGTAGAACAGTTATCCATATAAAAGATTTTATAATTCTCTTTCTAGGCTCTCCACCCTCCCCGGAGCCTCAACTGGGACGTCAGAGCTGGACCAAAGCCAGTTGACGCCAGAGATACCTAGAAAGTATAGCCGCCCAAGTTGAGAGAAACGAGCATTTCCCTGCCTTGCAACGGCTCGCCCAAAGTCAACTCCACAGAAGGAAGATCAAAAGTAAGAAAATTAGCGGAAGCAGAAAACAGAAAAAAGGTAGAAGGAAGCATAAGTAACAAAAAAGGGTTGACAAGCCGCTTGATCCCTCCGGGCTAGCGAGGGACCGCCCGTCTTAAAAGAATCCAGGGCCAAAGCAGCGTGTTGGGAAGACGGCCCTCTAAAAACCTAGGACCGCTCCCCTCAACTAACCAGGATCCCTTTTCCTTCGTACGGGTCGCCACGCACGGCAAACGCGTGGGTCCATTGATCGCTTTCTACGATCACCAGGACGGGCGTGAACCAATTCTTCCCCCGGACTCACAGGGGACAAAAAACAATAGACACGGACTAAGACAACCAGAGGGACGAAGACAAACAACATGCGACCAGCGTTAGCATTACCCGGGGAGTACCACGTGGAGGTGCTGGTTCGACTTTACTCCCTATTATTGTTATTATTATTATTATTATTATTATCATTATTATTATTATTATTTATTATATTATTTTTGTTGGCGATTAGTATTACTATTTTATTTTTCAATTAATAAGTAAAATGACAAAAATCTGATGCGTTAATGTACTCGACAGCGTGCTTTAAGGATTTAAGGGATAAGTCGATTCTTTTCTCATGTTATTTTTCATACCTGTAACAGTAAGGAACCGACTGTTAAGTCTTTAAGACTTAGTCGGACCTGTAACTAAATGTATATTTTGAGACAAATAAACATTCAAACATTCAAACATTATTACCTATTATTATTATTAAAGTTGAGATCTGCCACATTTTCTAAATAATGGATGTTTTAACGTCCTTTTTTGTGTTTTACAATATTAATTCCACAAATAATATGTTTTATTCATAAACTAGATATTTACAAATACTATATTAAAATATTTGATTATAAATTAATTTGAAGTCATAGACATCATTCTTCCTATAGAGCTGTCGATTTTCTTAATTACGTAATTGTGAATTCATCCAAATCTTTTTGGGGGATTTGGAAAAAAATTATATTATTGGAATAATTATTTTTACTTTGCATGGAATGTGAAAAACTGAACTTAACTTAACCTTCACGCCATTCCCTTGCGGGCAGGCAAAACAATCCCTGCCTCTTATTTATTTTCCATTCACAATCTTTCTCCATGCTTTCCTATCTCCGCATACCTTCCTAGCTTCCGCAAGGTTCATACATTGTCTCTGACATGCCTTTTGTTTTTAAAACTCTTTATCTTTCTTTCCTTTATCATACATTCTACTGCATTTAGCCAAGTTTTACGCGGCCTACCCGACCCGGCCTTTCCTCCAACCTCACCAATATATATTTGCTTCGTTAATCTTGCGTTGTTCATTCTCTCAATGTGACCAAACTAACGTAATGTACTACTTTTATATCTATCCATCATCGTTTTTTCCTCCCCACACTTCGTCATTGTGCATTCATTTTTTATCTTGTCCCTTCTCGTTTTACCACATGCGCTTCTCAAGAATCTCATACCCACGACATTTATTTTTCTTTCGTGCTTTTTTTGACATACCTATGTCTCACTTCCATACAGTACTGACGGGACAAACACGTCATTATAGATTGCTCGTTTCGCAGCTAGGCTCATGCTTTCGTTTCTCATTATCGTCCATATACTTCCAATCACCTTCCTTGCAGCATTTACCCTTCGTCCTCCATTGTACCATCTGCAGTAAACATTCTACCCAGGTATACCAGCTCGTCCACTTGCTCCACAATTTCATCTTGCAGTGTAAATATTCTACTCTCCTTTCCACCTTCCCGATTGAACACCACAATCCTAGTTTTGTTCACAGTTTGTAGCTCATCCGCGCTGTCACATAATAGGACTGTGTCATCTGCATACACCAGAAGTCGTACATTTACGTCACCAACCATTACACTATTTGTATCGGTACATGCTTGTCTAATACATTTATCGATGTATACATTGAATTACCACAGTGACATCACACAGGTTTGTCGCACTCCTTGCTTAATATTAAAGTATTTACTCACACCTCCTCTCACCCTAACACTACCGTTGTATACTGCCCTTATTCCATTTATTAGACCTTTATTTACGCCATATTCGTGTAATATTTCCCACAGCTTCTCTCTATTCATTCTGTCGTATGCTTTCTCCAGATCTACAAACGCACAGTACACCTTTCTTTTTGCCCTTAAGCATTCTTCGACCACCTGCTGGAGAGCAACCATCTGATCAACACAACCTCTCCCTCGCATGAAGCCACCCTGCACATCCCAAATCTTAGTTTGTGTAATTTCTCGTACTCTGTCAATCAGAATTCTTCCAATTACTTTATCAGGCACGCTGAGCAAACGTATTCCTCTGCAGTTCTTGCAATCACTCTTGTTCCCCTTGCCCTTATACAGTGGTACAATGATAGCGCTCTTCCAATCCCTTGGCACACTGTTACGGTATAAACTGGCAGGAAAACGAGATAACAGATAAACTTGGCTTTGCACGACTAGCTAGTGGTCGGATGTGAGTCAGATATTAATTAATTTTGTACACCAAGGATAGTATATCCTACATAAGTCAAAATCGTCATAAAACCGGAAATGGGCGCCAGGATATTTGAAATGTCACAATAGAGGATGATATGCCTAATTAGGATAGTTCACAGCTCGCTCAAAATACCCAAATAACTTGCTTACCTATACGTAATATTCACAGGCGGCTCCAGAAAAAACAAGAATAATGCAAAATTCATCGACCTTTAAATGTACGTTAAAGTTAAATGATCCTTTGAAAACTTTCGGCCGTGTTTATTTCAGTCAAACCAACCTCGATATAATTCCGTTAATTTAATGAGCAAATTAAACAATAAATACGAAATTTGTTAGTCCTTCGGCGCTGTGTAATCATAGGTTCACAAAACAAAGATAACACAAGTCCAATAACCGAGATGAATATAATGTGCATAAAATAAATAATAATACAGGAACAAAGAAATCGGAGACAATGTAATTGTAAACACATATGATATCAAATAAATTTGGCTGGTCCTCTAGCTAGAGTATGCAACAAATCGCCTTCTTATAAAATGTACCTATTACAATTTAAATTTTGTAAAGCATTAAGAAAATACATTTCAAATAAATTTGGATAATTGTCTGCATGAAAGCACTGGCCTTATAAATTTAAACAAAATCATTAAGAGTGACCCACTAAAAGAAAAGTCGTGTGTTCATGCATTTATTTTGTCCCTAAATAACAGCATAATCATAAAGAAGAAACACTCAAAATTGTATTTAAATTTCGCCAATCACCACATTCAAGAAAAACACAAAAGTTAGCTTATATGCAGATGCCCTTGGTTACACAGACTCTGAACGGACTATCACCTCGACAATACGGTTGTTGTTAGGGATGTTTGCAATATCAAGTAGCGGTCGGCGGCTGCCGTTTGCTCCTAGCGATGCTGGGTTCGATTTTCAATTGATCGTATATGTTACTGTCTACATTGACTCGTAATTCGTTCACTTAACTTTATTTGCTTTAACTGAACTCCTCAAGCGAGGCTATTTACTGTACGTTACTTATTCACTTTATATCAATACTGTACAAGCTCGGGTTAATACTTATATTTTTTTTTAATTACAAAAAGTTTTATTTACTTAGCAGTAGGCTATTTGTTTACAAGCGCACTGTGAACTGGATGGTTATAACCTTGAAACAAAAGTTGTATTTTTCCGCAAAGAAAAGCGAAGTCTTCACCCAGAGGGACGCGTGAACACTAGGTACTTAACACTCAGCGCTAATCTGGATTTCGATACATATAACCCTAAGGACTAACTGAACGTCACAATAGATGGCGTCGTGCAGGATGAACCATTATATGATCCCTTATTGGAATTTTGCAAGATGAAGAACACCTTTTTCGAAAGTTCCCGTCTACACGAGCCTTGGTCAACGTCGTTTCGCGATATTTACACCACCCTAAACTATACGCTTCTACGCCTGTACTACTACTGCCAACATAAAAACTTTACTTTCGTCCACATTGGTTTTTCAACCCCTTCCACTCTAATTTGCCCAAAAAAACTTAAATATACCACTTCGCGCATGCACGAAGTCTAAATTCAAAACGTCGGGAAAGATTGCTTTGTCAGCAAGCCTGTTTCTACTCGAAATTTTATCTTAGGTAGTTCGATATTTAACACTTTGGAATTTTCGTGCAAAATCGCCTCTAATGCTACGTACTTAAAGTCAAATATTTGGTCAACATATTTCTTATCAATCAGAACGGTGCCTGTCTGGCGGCTAACTAGAACTTTTGCACAAGATGTACCTTACAAAGAAATATATGAATACGTTCTTTAATTAAATTTTATATACTGCAATCTCTACGTGATTTAATCAAATTAAAATACGAAATTTATTTCTACAAAACCATCCATATTTACAAATACACTAACGAATGTCTCCATTTCAATTCTAGTAAGAGGGCTTCCTTAAATATCGATACCAAAACGTAAACCACATTTTCCTTTTGTTGAAATTTCGATTTTACTGCGAAAATAAAAAAAATTAGTAAACCTTTAAATTATCATCATTAATGCATTAATACATCCCATTACGAGAATCTACGCCCCATTCAAAATGTTCGGTACTAACAAATAATTTATAAATTCGAAATTTATCCGTAAATCTTGGTGAAACCATGGATACGGATACATGACAACACTGTCTACTGCCATAGGTTTTCCCTACAGGATTGCTTCATTGAGTGAAATAATGCTACATCATGAGATTGAGTGAGACATGTATGCTGTTTGAAGGCAAACAATTAAAATCTATGCTATATTTTTTGCATAAAACTCAGAGATTAATTTGAGAGAACAAATTTTTTTTTTGTGATTGTGGACCTGAACAGGCTAAATAAGGCCTATCGTGCTAAAGCACTCAGGAACACTTAGGAGGATGGATAGAGGGATAATGAATTGCCAATAGATGCCTATGAACAGCTACCTTAAATTTTCTCATATCATAAGTGAAAGGAAAACAGGAACTAGGGAGATCATTCCAGAGTTTAGAAGCCGTGTAGAAAAATGTGGATTGCGCCCGTTTGGTACGACAAGTGGAGATTTGTACTGCATACTGATAATGTGAATGAGCGAACCGAATGTTTCTCGCAAAGATAGCCGGAGATGGTATCAAAGAATGTAATTCACCAGCACAATAGCCGTTGTAATAACGATAATACAAAGAAAGAACTGAAACCATCCTTCTATGCTCAAGGGACTGTATGTGGGAAGTTAAGGACGGGTCATTTATAAGCCTAATCGCTCTCTTTTGAATACGATCAACGATATCGAGAGCGTATTGGGGAGCACTAACCCAAAGGTGAGAATTATATTCCAGATGAGGCCGAATTTGGGCCTTATACAGCAGAAGGAGTTGTCGAGAGGTAAATTACTGCTTAGATCTGTACAAAAAGCTTATTTTACGAGCAGCTGTTTTGGTAGCTGACAGAAGATGGTCAACCCATGAGAGATTTGAAGATACAATCATACCCAACAGAGTAATAGAGTCTGAAAACTTAAGAACTGAGTCATTCATACTTACAACAGGAAATGGTCGATCTTTTTTGGCGGACATAAGGCAACACTGAGTTTTGTTAGCATTAAATTTAACTAGATTATTGCTTCCCCATTCGAGAATACGTTGAATGTCTTTGTTGATTGAATTTGCCATTTCAGCTTTAATTTCTTGATTTGACATAGAAGGTGGATTATCACTATGAGTAGACTGAGATGAACTGCAGTGAAGAGCGCTATCGTCAGCAAAGCAATGGATGGGATTAGTTGTTGAAGAAATAAGGTTGTGTATGTACAGCAGAAAAAGTGTAGGCGCTATAACGGATCCCTGTGGTACGCCCGCGTTAATGCTAACTTCTTTTGAAAAAAAGCCATCAACTACGACACGTATTCGTATTTTATCAAGGAAACTAGAAACCCAGTTGATGAGCGTATCATTTAACCCAAACGAGGTGAGTTTGGCAAGTAAACACTTATGCCAAACTTGGTCAAATGCCTTTGAGATATCTAAAGCGACTGCAACTGTTTCACCGGACTGCTCTACTGTATTGTTCCAAACTTGGGTCACATATGAAAGAAGATCGCCTGTTGAACGACTTTGCCTAAACCCATATTGGTGGTCACTAAGGAGTTTGTTAGTTTCAAGGAACGTGAGCAGTTGCTGATTGATGGCTTTTTTCATGATTTTAGACAAAATGGAAATGATGGCAATTGGTCTGTAATTTGAGGGATCGGTCTTATCACCTTTTTTGGGAATAGGTTGAACATTTGCTAACTTCCATGATGAAGGAATTCCAGAAGGTATAGAGATCGTATAGAGCTTAGATAGGACTGGTACTAGTTCGGGGGAACATTTATTTAAGACAATAGCTGGGATACCGTCTGGGCCAATCGCCTTATTGAGATCAAGCCTACTGATGATCTATTCCAACAGCTTGTACCGAAAATGAATTGGTTTCATAAGGTATGAAGAAGAGTTGACTAGGGGCACATCTTTTCCAGAATCATTGAGACACGAGTTTGATGCAAACAAATCCACAAAAACGTTGGCTTTGTCTACAGAATCAGCAACTACCGATCCGTCAATAGATGTCAGGGGGGGAAATGAAGATGTTCGAAAGTTTTTACTAATGGATTTTGCTAAAGTCCAAAATTTACGACTGCCTAAAGGAGATGTAGCTAGTTCATTGCATTTTCGTTGTTCGAACAACTTTTTAGTTGTAGTGATGATACCTTTGCAGATATTTCTAGCACCAACGTATTCTACATGACTATCAACCGATTTATTAGATTTCCATTTAATGTAACATTTATTTTTTAAAGATATTGCATCAGAACAAGCCTTATTGAACCAGGGTTGGGAACGTGAATGACCTACACGGTACTGTTTTTTCGGAATGTACAACTCGATTCCCATGAGGATGACTTCAGATACTGAAAGAGCGATGTCCGAAGAAGAGGACGACTTAAAACAATATTCACGCCATGGAAAGGTTGCAAAGAAATCCCGTAAATCACTCCATCGAGCTGACTTAAAACACCACAAGGTTCTATCGGTTTTGCGAGCAACAGTGGAATTAGGTACAGTAGAAATGATTTTTATTAGACAATGGTCGGAAAGACCTAAAGGCGAAAGAACGGAAGTTTTATAAACAAGAGGGTTTGATGTAAGAAAGAGATCTAGAAGATGTGGAGTATGGTTAGGGTTATCAGGGAAATTGTCCAATCATCCTCTACAAGGACTTTCCTGCCATTTTTTAATTCTGTGCAGCACAAATTGTTTGAACCAATCGGTGAAGGTCTGTGCCTCAAACTTGTGTCAATTGGACCATTCTCAGTCCAAGTGTGCTATGAATGTTTGGATTTGTACACCACATAAAGAGGAAGCAGCATTTTCACAAATCATCAGAAAGATACTGCTGTTTGAAGGGTTGCAATTCGTTCTGGATATTTCACTTTACGTTGAGTTAACACTTTTTTGTCCGGAGTCGTCCGTTAATTTCATTTCGTCAGAGTTAAAAAGGCGTGTTCCACACCAACTGGTGTTCGGTCAGCATTTGGTCAGCATTGAGTGCTGCTCTACTTCTCTGTATGTTCGTAGTGAGAAATTATTTAACCCAACATTTTCCAGAAATATTATCCTTGAAGCGAGCTGTGTTTTTCTCAACGTCAAGGCTTTTCTTGAAACGAAACAGTCTAATAAGAGGTCACATTTTGCACAAAACATTGACGTACTTCTGTCCACCCTAGTGAGGTTACTTTGCATCACTCGGGTGGTGCAAAGTCTTCGCAATACCAATTGAAATGTACATTTGTAAAAAAAATACGTTTTTGTACATTCCCATTTGAGAACACTAATATTAATTACTGAACGTCATAATAAGTAATGGTACACGGTATTAAACGTATACTAACTAGTATTTTAATAGTGGGAATTTCTATATAATGTAATTTTACAAGGCATCCAAACAAATGATTTGAGGTTACAATTACAGCTTGTATTGATGGAATACAGGTCGTCTTAGCCACATTCTTATGCAAGTAAGACTAAGTGCAAAGTAACGCCGTTTTATGGTATAGACTTGAGCAAAATATGGTCCGAACCCAAACCAATACTCATAACATATCGTATTTAGCCTTTGGTCATTTTTGTCACGTTCCCAGAGAAGTTGGTACATAAACATAGATTTTGGGCAACATTCGTCTCTTACTTCTCCCGTCACCTAATTTTGTACAACTAAAGCACATAAACTATCACATACCGAAAACCAGAAGACCAAAGGCCGAGTTATACTGTGCACAAGCGGACAGACGTTTCTTTAGGCGTTAGGCGTTGTGCACGCGCTATTTGTTCGATATTATATATATATATATATATATATATATATATATATATATATATATATATATATATATATATATATATATATATATATATACAATGTGTCCCAAATTCGCTTCTCTGTAAAGGGATTTCGGCTCCTGTTATACTTACGGCAAAGGTTAAATGGGGAAAGCTTTAGAGGAAGCTTAGAGCATTCGATATCCGGTTTCAGATTTACGATCGGTCAATTGGTTTTGAAAATATCGGCGAAAAACCGTAAATGGCGGATTTCGTTTTTCGCCAGTAAATCCGAAATGGTTAATTTGACGAATAAGATGGCGTGTATGACATGTCACAATCGTCTTTTGTTATCCCACAATCTGCCTCAACTTTCATTTTTCTTATGGCCGCCATATTGGATTTTTCGATTTTTGGAAAGAGCGCAATATTTCCAGATTAGTGATGTCTCACAAGTGCATAAAAGATTAGAGTGTCATCGAAATATAACACTTTCTAAAGTTAGGTCTTATTTATTATTATTAGTAGGACATGATTTATTTGTCAGTAAGATTGGGTTTCATTTTTTCCATATAAGGTGGCTCTGACTTTGACGTTAAATAATTCAAAGTAGTGTTTTCATAAGTAGTACGCTTTTCTGTCATTAAAATCATAAACGTGACACACAAATTGTAAAAGCCTGTTGAAAATGTCCGGTATTCCCTATTCAAATGAAGAAAAGTTTGACATGTTAGCGCTTTACTTGCAGTCAAACAGAAACGCCGACATTACCTCAGCGAGGTATTTGGAGATGTACCCCGAACCACGGCAGCCTCATAAAACCCACTTCAGAAAAATTGTAATTAATTTAATTAACTATGGGGCCTTCGAACAACCTAAAAGCGGATACAATATTGATAATGAAAATCGTGACAGAAACATTTTACAAGCTGTCAACGAAAACCCCAGTGCATCGGCAAGACCGGTAGAACGGGAAATTCGTGTGTCAAAATCAACGGTACAAACAGTGTTAAAAAACAATAACTACTATCCATACAAACCCACAATAGTTCAAGGACTTAAGGAAACTGATTTTCCAAGACGAATGCGCTTCTGCGAGTGGTATACTAGAATGTGTAATGAAAATCCCGATTTTGTTAATCATGTCTTGTGGTCTGATGAGAGTAGGTTCACGAATTGTGGAGTTTTTAGTTAGCACAACATTCATCATTGGGTTGTAGAAAACCCTCACGAAGTGGCAGAGGGGCGTCTACAGACCAGATTTGGAAGTAACGTTTGGTGTGGGATTATTGGTAATTTAATCTAACTTACCTATTTTAATTGGGCACCTATGTATTATAAATTATTAATCATCGCAGGAAATCAACTTATAGGACCATTTTTGTTTGACTATAACTTAAACGGACAGAGGTACCTAGAGTTTTGCGAAACCAGGTTGTGCGGGCTTTACGAGCTACTCTCACCGAAGATGAGTTCAGAAGAACCTGATTTCAACAGGATGGATGTCCGGCACACAACACCATTCAAGTCAGGAACTTCTTAAGGGAGCAGTTTGATGAAAGAATTATTGCATTAAATGGTCCAATATCTTGGCCTCCTAGATCCCCTGACCTTTCGCCCTTGGATTTCTACCTCTGGGGTCACACAAAGAATGAGGTCTACGAGTTTGATCCTCCTGCGACCATAGAAATCCTGAGACAGAGAGTTTTGGATACATTTAGAAATAGTGTTAACGGAAATACACTTGCTAGGGTTGTACGAAAAACAGTCACCAATTGTCAAAAATGTCTCAATGTAAATGGACGTCATTTTGCAAATCTGTAAATTACTTGTAATTGTAATTTTATTGTAGGTTGTTCAAAGGTTCCAGTATTAATTAAATTAATAACGATTTTCTGGTTTTATTTTTAACACACTCACAGCTGGGAATTTGTCCCAAAACATCTGTCTTGTTGAGAGGTCGTTATTTAATTTCATGTTTTATTGAAATTTCAAAGAATTTTATACATTACTTATCAATGTTATTTTGCGACAAATAAATCATGGCCTACTAATAATAAATAAGACCTAACTTTAGAAAGTGTGATATTTCCATGAAACTCTAATCTTTTATGCAGTTGTGAGACATCACTAAACTGGAAATATTGCGCTCTTTCAAAAAATCAAAAAATTCAATATGGCAGCAATAAGAAAAATGAAAGTTGAGGCAGATTGTGGGATAACAAAAGACGATTGTGACATGTCATAAACGCCATCTTATTCGTCTTAAAAAAGTGTCCGAATAATCTCACATTGTGACAGCTGTCAAATTAACCATTTCGGATATATATATATAACGAAATCCACCATTTTCGGTTTTTCGCCGATATTTTCAAAACCAATTGACCGATCGTAAATCTGAAACCGGATATCGAATGCTCTAAGCTTCCTCTAAAACTTTCCCCATTTAACCTTTGCCGTAAGTATAACAGGAGCCGAGATCCCTTTATAGAGAAGCGAATTTGGGACACATTGTATGTATATATATATATATATATATATATATATATATATATATATATATATATATATATATATATATAAATGAATGCCGATTTTCCTTGGTCACGCCATAACTTGAGAACGACTTTACAGACTTCCATTGAATTTTATAATACTTTGTAGAAGGTTCTTACGGAAAGAAAAATTAACAAAATTGCGTAGAAGATTGGAAAATGTAAGAAAACAACGACTATTTAAACTTCGTGCGTTTGACAGTTCGCGCGCCGCAAATGTCATTTAACGGCATCGGTCGGGATTTATCGATCGAGGGTGTTCTTTGTGAAGTGTAGGTATCCACTAAGAAAGGGTTTTTCGAAATTCTACCCCTAAGAGGGTGAAATGGGGAATTGAATTTTTTTGTGAAACTTTTTATTCTATGGGTCGATTGGTTCGAAAATTGGTAAACATACTCTTCAATTAAAATTATGAGACATGTGTATCACAAGCCGCGCGACGGGTTCGACTAGCTTTTTATAAAATGGATTGATACGAAGTCAGAGTTTAATTTCCATTTTGTAGGTAGAAAGGTTGTATATAGTTCCACACCAGATATGTTACTTTGTAGATGCGACGCAATAGGAAAATTGGACTTGGTTGATTTTCTGGCAGAACTGGTGGTATAATTCGATTTTCTAAAGAAATACGGAAAGACATGATAATATTTTATATTAGTTTTTCTAGCTTAATGTGTAACAATCTTAATGCAGGAAAACTAAACTCTGTTTAGGGAGAATTACAGGGGCGGGGCCGACAAGGCTTTGGTAAGTAATGAAGTTCTAAATAAAACATTTCAAAAATATGAATTACGCATATCGTTTTGTTAATTGCTTTTAGAATTTCCGCAAGTGAGATAAGGCTATGGGGGAACACAAAAAAGAGTTCCTGATATTCGTATTGGATTGTAGAATTGATCAGAACACAAGAGAATGTGGGCAGGTTGTTATATGGGCTAAGCTGTTACACGGCAAATAATTTTCGACCACGTATGTAACCATCAACGGTATATTTTATACCTCTGTATATCTGGTAGAGCAGTGAGTATATGTGTTTGTAGGCGTGAAAAATAATTTTTTATTCGGTAAATAATCGTAATTCATCTTCAAAGTTGTAGAGTGATCCAATTAAAATGTTTTATATGTTGGGGCATTATTTTTGCTAAATAGTTTTAATCTGAGTGCACAGATTTTTCTAAAAAGTAACCTAACCTATGCATAGGACACTATAAACAGGTATGTTACATGTAACAACTTATCCCATTAGTCATCTAATGGGATCTAATTGAATGGGATTCTTGCATCATACTTAACATTTTACAAGCTGCTAACGCAATAGCACAACTTCAATAACTGGTCCTGCAAATCATAATTATAATAGTAACTTTGTGACGCTTCACCGATGCGTTAAAAAACAGAAACTCACGTCAGATGAATATAAATTGCTTGTGGGTAATGCCAAACATTCAAAGATTTTCTCTGAAGATCGGTAGGAAGAATTAGGGATGTATATTGAAGATTACTTAAATGTTTCTTACGGATTAACGACCAGAGTTCTAAGAAAATTGATGTATGAACTAGCAGTTGCAAACCGACACACAATTCCTGGATGGTGGAGGAAACATGAAATGGCTTCCAAAGAATGGATAATACATTTCCTAAAACGTTCATATCATTTATACGTACATTTTACAAATTACATTATTATGGGATGCCCCTGTAAGAGTTAGTTAACTCCTTTCGTTTCTTTAACGAGTTTGTAATTAACAAGCTTCAGACTATACGAATTTAATCCTGCACTATAAAAATATTGAATAGCTACACTTAGACGGCCATCTTTATTTTTCCAATGCGTTAATAACTTGATTACTCTTCCTTTGTTTTATCAAACCCTTTAAAATTTGTTCTTTGCTTGATTTCGGAAAGCAGTATTCGAGTCTATATATGCCACTAACTAGGGGCTTTGACGAGAACGTAAAATTCTATAAATACGAGTAACAATTTATTCATGTTCCATACAGTGCAAATTAAGAATTAATTTTTGCTCTTTGGAATATTGTGACCAAATCATTTTGGGACGAAAAGGATAATGATTGTGTTCATGATGAAGTGAAGAGGATAATATATATCTACCTCCAAAATAAACATTAAAGCATACTCCATCCGTATAAGTTCGTTCCATTATGAAGATCTCGTGGTGGGGGAAAATTTCATCATGTTTATTTCTAAATATAAGAATTGCACCAGCGACCAACCTACAAATACATTACTATTACATTATATCATTAGACATGGCACGTACACTCACTCGAACTTTATATTAACATTTTGATCCCTTGGTATCTAAAATGTCCAATATTCTTAAAAGCATGGACCTGGTTGCATAAGGACAACTTCTGTGACTGCTTCGTTGAGACCAGAAGCACCTCTTTGATGGGTGGTTTTGTGGAGTAGACACCATTTCGCAGTCACCCTGGTCGAAATACTGCTTGCCCTCCTCCAAGACACCTTCAAACACCTCGTTGGCGAAGTAGCTCCATTATATTCTGCGCGTATTCCCTTTAGCAATCCCCTTAGAATGCGTGTTTCATCTTGAGGTACCATCACTATGTGACTCATAACCCACAGGCAATTGAGATGAAACAATACATTTTACCAACTCACCAAAACAGATTTTGCCCCTATTCTAAATGAAATAACTCCGATTTGGTACCAGAAGCTATCTCCAATGGATTTCATGTGAGTAGGCTCTGCCCGTGGAACGTAAATTCAATTCAATTTACCAAGTGTCTCGGAAAATAAGCGAATCGAGGCACTTGCTCAGAGATACCCCTACATACAGCATCCATGGAATTCAACAAATTTGTTAAATTGGTTGGACTTGCTAAATTTGAAGAACGATCTATTTCTTTGAATGAACTGAATATTTCTCCTCCATCAAATGTATCGATCGTTTTGTCCCACCGAAATCATATCATACTCCACACACGTGCGTGTGCGTGTGCGTGTGCGTGTGCGTGTGCGTGTGTGTGTGTGTACGTGTGCGGGTGCGTGAGCGTGTGCGTGTGCGTGTGCGTGTACGTGTGCGGGTGCGTGAGCGTGTGCGTGTGCGTGTGCAAGCGAATCCGTCTACCAACACCTTACAACGCAATAATAAAAACCAGATTCTGGACAGAATGTCGTCTACTAGTGATGAAGAATGTAATACGCATGAAAACAAACAACAAAATGAAACTCCCTGGCAAAAATCCAAACATACAGTTAACTAACAAATATAGCCCACTTGACAATAACACTGAACAAACTGCAAACACAAGCAACTTTGGCACCAACATACCAAAACCTCCACCTATTTTTGTACATGATGTTGCAGACTTTCCTAACATGATAAAATCATTAGGAAACATTTTAGAAGAAGTGCAATACACAACAAAAAGCATGGCAAATAACACAATAAGAATTAACTGCAATACTCCAGATTCCTACCGGAAAATGGTTACATATATGAGGGACAACATATTGTGCATTACACTTATCGACCTACAGGGTTGTCATTAAATATCTACACCACACAGTTGATACTAACGATATTAATGAAGAACTGATTACTAAAGGACACAAGGTAGGAAATATAATTAATGCTAGACAAACGAAAACAAAGGAACCGTTAAAACATGTTTTTCGTTGATCTTGAACCCGCAGACAATAATAAGACTGTATACAAGATCTACAAACTCCAAAATAAAGTAGTACAAAGAAAACCGCCAGGAACAGGTAATTGGTTCATACAACGTATACGATGTCAGCAGTATGGACATACTAAAACCTACTGTACCAGACCATTTATTTGTGTAAAGTGTGGAGGATCATACAGCACTGCCAGTTGTAAGTAAAGACGCTCCTGCAAAATGTGCCCTATGCGAAGGTCCACACCCAGCGAACTATAAGATCCGAAAATTTTATCACAGACTCTTTAAACCACAAAATGCAAATAATAGATTAGATATCCAACCAACCCAACTAGTACCCAATCGAGCAACAACCAGTCAATCAACTTCTAACAACGCAAGAGCAATAAATCACATCTTAGTTTTAAACTTCCATCTAAACGTGATAAACAACCAAAACTTATATTTCGTTTTTAGAAAAGAATTCTAAATGTGATCGCTATTTGTAAAAATTTCGAATACTTTCCACCATGTAAAAGATAAAAGAAAACTTACAATCGAAACGCTTCCCAAAAGTTATGCGTTATTACGTTAAATGGCATGAACTTCATTTCAGATGTAGGATACTACAGAAGTACCTAAAATTTCGAAACTAACGGCATATACTCAATAAAATCACGACCACGTGACAACAGTTAACACTACAACTGGAACGTTCGCCAGTGTCCAAGATCCATAAATAGCCGCCGACAAACTACAAAACTACTCAAATGAGTTGCAAGTGTGGTTAGAGAAATGGAAAATCAAAATCAATGAGCAGAACCTTAATGTCCCTCATCATGTCATACTCATAGTACTGTAATTATTTCGAGAACATTAGCTCATAGATTGGATATTCTGATTGCTAATAAAACAATTAAAACCTTGATCTCATTTCTCTTGGGGCTCATTTTATCAAGTATTTCCGAAACAGATGAATATTTCTAATATATAAACATACCGGCATATAGGTCCTAATTTGACGGAAAAAATATTCTCATGGGGGAATTTAAGGGTTTGTTCAAATTTTTCCAAATGTAAATAGAGATAAACTTTATAAGAAAATGTGTAAAATATGTTTTTCAAGAATAACTTAACACGGTCAAATAATTCTTAAACATGAATTAAATAAGATGTTAAGGTTTGGATTGTTTTGTTATTGTCTATTTTCACCATAAACTTATTAAAGTTTGATTCAAATAAAGTTGGGTATGACTCATCGATGTAAAACTCTAAAATAAAATTTTCTCTCTCTCTCTCTCTCTCTCTCACTGTCTCAACTACATGTATTAGAGAAGGATGGCCATACAAAGCTCGTAGTTAAGAACGTGCTTAATTATTTTGAATGGGAACGTGACAATCAAGGGGCACTCGTTCCATTTGAATGCAGGTATGCTGTACATTATTGTGTAAAATATGACACTTGGAGGGACTACAGTTAGTGCTATAAGAAGAAGGGTTACACAAGCGCAAAAAGAAAATAAATGGCCACAGTCACAAGCTAAGCAGAAGTTGATGATTATTCGAAAGATACTGTGAAGAGAAAAAATTATGAAATGCATTCAAAATGTAAATACAAACACGCAAGACATGTCTAGTACTACACCTGTTATTGTAGGTATACATGTTACGCTGGCATCATTACAAAAAAATTAAGCAATAGTCAAGTTTTCAATATCAGTAGATCAAGTTTAAGACGTCTACTACATTCCATCGGCTTTTCATCTAAAGTAGATGACGGTAGGAGAGGTTTACTGGAACAATCACTTATTGCTGCCAAGCGTGTATGATCCTTATGAGAATATTACAAAAATAAAGAAGAAAAATTATACAATCCTGTATCCTTAGACGAAGCTTGGTTTTGCGGTCGAGGATCGCACAAAAAAAAGCTGCCATGATAAATCTAAGGAAACCGTGAGAAGAAGAAAATGGGCAAAGGAAAAAGTTTTGTTGTAATTTAGTTATTACAGCATAATTCCTAATAAAATAACTGTATTTTTTAGATTTATAATTGTTCATGCAAGTAATGAAGATGGATTTATTTCCGATGCTTCACTTTTGTTTTCTACAAAGTCACAAAGTGCAGACTATCATGGAGATATGTATGCGGAGTTGTTTACAAAGTGGTTTGAAAATAATTTAATTGCAAACATAAAAGAACCATTAACTGTAATGGAAATGCTAGTTATCATTCCAAACTTCTAGAAAAAATCCAAATAATTCATCTAAGAAAGAAGAAGTATGTAATTGTCTATTAAAGCACAACATGAACCTAGCAGGTCTAAAAAAGAATTACTGCAATTAGTTGCTGATAATGCGATACCAAAGGTGTACGAAATAGATGAAATAGCAGACATGTATGGGCACAGATTATTACGGTTACCACCATATCACTGTCAATTTAATCCAATTGAACTGATGTGGTCAAACTGCAAGGAAGACTACAACAAAAATATAGGAAGACATAATTCCAAATTTAACGATGACCATTCAAAAGAAATATGGACGGAATCCTTGCATCGAATTGATGAGACATATTGGCAGAAATACATTAAACATGCCGAAGTTTCTATGTTAGAGTAGTGAGAAATTGAAAAACATTTTGACGTTGTGCAATCATTAATAATATCTGTTAACAATTCCACTTCTGAGAGTGACACTGATAGTGAGTAATTTTTTTAATGTAAATGTTTTAATTCCAATGTAATATAAATATTCTCATTTTTACACAACATATTGCTAACTCTATAATAGGTAGACTGAATACATGTACTGATTTATGTAAATTGATTTTCATTTAACTAGGAGCAATATGAAATCTATTTAAACTTCGTGCTAAATTAAAATATTAAACATCTATAATTTCGTTGAACTTCGACCTACGTTACACTGTACACACTTTCTTCTACAAGAATGAAATAATCACAAATGTATCGATATTTATGTTATCATAAAGTATCTACAAGAATTATGTCGATTACAAAGCAATAATTATGCTTCTAGAAGGGCTGTTGTAAATTTTGAGAATAACAATGTAATTGCAGCTTTTATCAATTTTTCCACCTGAAATGATTTGATTTATAATAAGCAAAGAAAGTAAGTTTACTTACAAATATACAACGTGTCCCAGATAACATTTCCAGCATGGGGATCTCGCTTATTATAAAAGATACAGATTTGGTTAAATAAGATGAATTACTCCTAAGGATTAGTGAAATTATAGGACACTCTCCAATTTCCAAATTTCCATGTATTTTAAGACTTATGGCAAGAAAAGAAAATGTCAAATTTCTTTTCTTGTAATATCTTTTTGTTATATTAGGCATATAAATTTTATTTGCACTTTCTTAAGATATTTTTTATGCAGAATTTAAATATCAATTTGGATTTTTTTTTTGCACTTTCTATTTTTTAGTTTCAACCCCTAAATTAAATTTTTCTTATGGAACGACAAGTCGGCTTTAAAATAATTGATCGTACTATCTATTTTTAAAAACAACAAAGAAAATTTAAAAAAATGTATTTTATTAAAGACTCTAACAATAAGTAGGCCGTGAAACATGAGAAAACGACAAATAATAGAAAACAACAAGAGTTAAGCAGGTAATAGTATTGGAGATAATTATCCAATTATAAAAGATGTTCAAACAATTGACCATTCCGTTCTAAACATAATTGTGCCCTGCGTAGTGTCGACGTAATTGCTCTGCGTAGTTTTTGGTGTTTAACGCTGTCAAATGCTGCAAGAACAGCTTCACGAAGATCTTCGGCATTCTCAAATGTTTGCACGTACACTCGATTTTTTACGTAGCCCCAAAGGAAAAAGTCCAAGGGCGTTAAGTCTGGAGATCTGGGTGGCCTTGAAATCGGCCCTCGATTACCAATCCATGAATTTGGAAACCGATTATTAAGATATTCGCTGATGATGTTTGAATTGTGGGGTGGGGCGCCATCTTGTTCGAAGCAGATATTAATATCCTTAATCAGTGGTAAATCATCAAGTTTATTTTCTAAATCAGTTTGTAGTAAATTCAAATACCTTTCACTATTTAATGTTTCGTTAAAAAATATGGGCCCAATAAGTTTAGCGCCTAAAATGCCACACCAGACGTTAAAACCAAATCTCACTTGATGCCGACTTTCCTTAACAACGTGAGGATTTTCACGGTCCCAAAAGTGAACATTGTGTCGATTGAAAAGGCCATTATTTGTAAATCTGCTTTCGTCAGACCACAAAATCGTAGCTGGAAAATTATCGTTATTCTCACATTGATTAACATACCATTGGCAAAATTGTAATCTTCTCCCCTGATCTCCATCTCTAAGTCCCTGCAGAATGGTGTACTTATACGGATGATACCTGTGACGTTTTAAAATTCTTTGTGATGTAGTTTTCGAAATACCAGTGTTATGTTCAATTTCTCTAACAGATGTTGAAGGATTTTCAATAACTGATTGTAATACATTTAGTTCTGCATCTTCATTCCGTAATGTCGGATGTCTAGTAGGTTTTGAAAATGAATCATATTCTTTTAAATTAATTACCAAATTTCTGTACGTACGAGCACTGGGCTGCCTTCTTTCAGGATACAGCCTCAAGTACATCCGTTCAGCTTCTAAACTGTTTTTATGAGACAAGATGTAACAACTCAACATATCAAACTTTTCAGTATTAGTAAATAAAGCCATGTTTGACACAAAAATATTCTGGAATGAATAATTTTAAGTGACATTAAATTCGATTGTGTTTCACGGCCTGCTTATTGTTAGAGTCTAATAAAATACATTTTTAAATTTTCTTTGTTGTTTTTAAAAATAGATAGTACATGTGCTATATCATTGTAAAGAGGATAAAAAACACGATCAATTATTTCAAAGCCTACTTGTCGTTCCATAAGAAAAATTTAATTTAGGGGTTGAAACTAAAAATAGAAAGTGCAAAAAATCCAAATTGATATTTAAATTCTGCATAAAAATATCTTAAGAAAGTGCAAATAAAATTTATATGTCTAATATAACAAAAGTATTACAAGAAAAGAAATTTGACATTTTTCTTTTTCTTGCCATAAGTCTTAAAATACATGGAAATTTGGAAATTGGAGAGTGTCCTATAATTTCACTAATCCTTAGGAGTAATTCATCTAATTTAACCAAATCTGTATCTTTTAGAATAAGCTAGATCCCCATGCTGGAAATGTTATCTGGGACACGTTGTATAGGTTATGTATTATAACGGTATGTAATTATAATGAAACCATGTCCTAAATTATAACAATTCACTGTCGCAGCAAAATATTTTTACTCTATCAATAAAATAAGTGGATATAATGGATGATTTTTCTAATTTAAAATATATAAAAACATTCAATAATTTTCAATTTTCTTTGACGATAAGAGACTAAATCTTAGTTCGTGTAATTTTAAGAATGAGTCATACCCAACTTTATTTGAATCATACTGTACGAAAGAGGTTTGCATAATTATCCTAAAAAACTGTATTTCATTTTTTTAATTTCCACTTTGTAAATTGGTAGGTCGTATGATGTTCTTCATCATATATGTTTTATAAGTAAATAACTACTGCATTTCTAAATAAAAATATACGTATCCATGATAATAAATATCCCCATAATAATTATATCTCCACCAATAAAATGCAGAGTTTAACGATCTTATCGAGATTAAAAGCAATTAAAACGCAAGCTGATTGGATCTGATTATCACTTATAAATTAATAATAATAAATAATCTCATTTACTACAAAAATTATTAAAATAAGGTAAGGTAAGTTTTAAAATGGGATTTTCTCTTTAGTAATGTCCCTAGTTTTGGTCATTTATGTGTTCATCATCTTAGCTTTATCAAAATTACATTTTTATGTGGTTTTTGAACGTCCATTTATACATTTTCAGTGCATTTAGTTTTAACACTTTTATAACAACGGCCACTTGTGCCTAGGTGGTTAACATCAATTTAAATTAAAAGTTAGTACAAAATTACTAAACTCTTTGAATAATGAGCATTGAACAAATTAAATAAAGTTAATAACTGCACTTGATTATTTATTGTTTTTTTATTACAATACCTAATCCGTGTTCAAAAAAGTATAAATTGTAAGCATGCCACGCGACAACGATCTACAACTCGGAAGCCATCAACATCCATTCATCACCTGCAGGGTATATCCATTCTTGTGCTACAGTTATTTTTCCAATCCCCATTAAATGTTACTTAGTCGATTTGTTTTAGAAAAAAAAATGCCGTAAGAAATATTAATTACCACTTAATCTTGTAAGTGAAGTGAGTAATCGTAATAAAATAAGGCAAAAACATTAATCAGAAACACTTAATGTAAAACTACCATGTAAGGAAGATCTTCAAAACGTGGGTATCCTTAAAATATCGATATTGTCTGGACAAATACAAGACAGTAACTTTTTCGATGCTTTGAATGACCTTTACTTTGCAGTATTTCACAATTACGAGAAACTGTGTTGCAATTAAGGTCGATAGTGAGCGAAATGCACTAAATCAAAATTTCCATAATTGCTACCATAGAAATGGAATAAATAACGTGAACGTAAACATCCTGTTTAAAGACAACATGCATTAAAGGATGTTGGCGTATGTACATATATATTTCGTTCGTTCGTAGTAGATTTGCCGTACATGTCTGTGATAATGTAAATGACATTGCGACGGTTAGGTTCCGGCACTTTCCCTTGGGCGTGGTAGTTGTTCTGATCTGCACACAGTTCTACACGGTGTCGCAACTTAATGATGTGTATATTTATCTTCGATCGCCTCTGATAATATTGTACTCAACTTGTAATAAACTCGTATTTTTCCCTCTCCAGTCACGACAACGCCGTAATTATTCGGTTAGGAAATGGTCGGCAGCTGCTGTTGCTTTGTTTTCAACTAAAGATTTATTAATATCAACAGGATATAGGTCACTAGATCCATTCTTCATTAATTCGAAATAATATAAGAAGAAAAATCTGAAAATGAAACAGAAACTTGATTGATAGTTATGTAAACTTCAGACTATTACAGATATAAATGCACCTGGGGGACCTATTCGAGAAGTCAAGAAGGGATATCGCGTGCCCAGGCTCGTGGGGGATCGCGTGCCATAATCTGACCTACATTATGACCCCTTCACTCTCGCTATGAATCTGCTGTAATCCACATCCGATCCATCCGTCTCACTGTTACTTACAATTATCTAAACGAATTATTACTTTATTAAGCACAATTACCGTATAACGTACTCATTAAATTTTGCACCATTCAAATTCTTTTCTTCAACATTTTTTTGATGACAAAGTTGCGTGATGTCAGAGATTTGCATTTCTTAATTGTTACTTTCTCTGTGCCCTAATCCAAACTGCTACCTGCACTTATATAAAAAATATGAAAGTTAGACAACGAAAAAACGCATGAAAACAATCATAATGTGTAATTGGTGATTACTATTATTATGTCAAATAAAAATTATCTCAAGTAACACTAATACAAACCAATTATATTTTAAAACTAAAAGAAATAAAATAGACAATATACTTATTAAGCTTTTTATGATGCTTGAAATTCACCCAATAACCTAGCAGCGTTTGAACCTAAGTCTTCCCTTCCTTATATTTAGTGTTTCATCAATTGTAAAACAAGAAAAATCTGTTTTCTACTTTTCTTGTGGATCTTCCATCGGCTTATCAAGTGCTTCATATTCATTATTGATCCAAAATTAGACTCCACGTCAATTTCGGTAGCAAGTTCTTTTGGATCAGTAATAGTTTCATCGAAGGACGAATCTGATCGAACATTCTTGAAAATTATTTTGCAGTTTTGTTAAAAATCAAGTGAGGAGACTAGATTGAAATCTTTTTTGCATTAACTTGCATATTGTACCAATGCAAAGTAGAATTTTATACCAAATAACTAATGAACACTAAAACGTGAATTGTTTAATACAACTTAGTAAACTCGAGGCTTCGCCTCTTATTAAATTATCAATTTCTTAGTTATCGTAAATTCTTAGCAAGGCGTTGTATACATCATCCAAATGGAATCTCAAAGGCTTTTAGGCCTACATTCTACTCTCCCATCTAGTGTCATTAAATGGTTTCAAAATTAAACCTTGAACATGTTTTAAAAGTGTTGCACATCAAAAAATCCATATTGAAGAAATTAGCAGCTTCCAAGGATGCATTTTCCATGCCATTACTAGCAATTGAGAAAGTGTCTACTGTACGGTACATAAAACGTTGATGCCTTGTGAGATTATTTTGACACGCTGGGTATATGCAGTCTTCTGTTGCACGTAGAACGTATATTGGATGGTTAATGAGTGAGTTTCCTCGAGAATTTTTTTAAGCACAGAATGTGTTCCTCGTGCCAGCCGGAGATACCACCACCCTTACCATGGGCTCCTTAATATTGGGTCTCCGAATTTCTGAGCTCGGTAAAGGCTGCTGGTCGCCTTTTCTTCATCCTTAATTTATTCTCATCCTTAGTCTTCCTTCTCGCTCTCGCTGTCTTCCTATCGTCTTTAAAGTCCAAAATTAAAAGTTACAAAAAAGATGGCTGTGGTTTCTAGGGTAATACATACCGGACGCAAAATCCTGCCCCATTCGGATGTGCTCCGACTCACCGGACTTGCAATATACCCAATACAACCTTCACTCTAACTTTTGATGCAAAGAAGGCGTATGTGCCCACATCAAGGACAGCATTGCTTGCAAGAGGATTTCTTCCTTGGAAAATAAAAATTTCAACGTGATTTGGTTTAAAGATTCTGGTCCTAAATTTGTGAAATTTTACTGTTGCATTTATAGGTCTCCTAATGACAGTAACTTTCAAGTCTTCTTCGATTACCTTAGTTTGAAAGTTGACTATCCTCTGTCTCAGTTTCCATCTTGCGATATCTCAATTGTAGGAGATGTCAATGCTCATCGCTCTAATAGGCTTCAATTTTCATCTACTACTAATCCAACTGGTCGTAGTGCAGAAACATTTGCTATTGGTTGTGATCTCACACAAATGATTTCTGAACCCACAAGACTCCCTGATAACCCTAGCCATACTACACATCTTCTAGATCCCTTTCTTACATCAAATCCACTTGTTTATAGAACTTCCGTTCTTTCCTCTAGGTGTATATACTATATATATATATATATATATATATATATATATATATATATATATATATTCAATAGTGAAACCGAAGAATTCCAAAGTAGCCTTTTGCTGATCTGATGAAATAAACCGTCTTTTTAATCTGTAGCCGACGTCGGCTCCGAGGGGTGTAGCGAATTTATTGATGTGGATTTATTGAAATTATAGTCAGTATAACCGTGAATTATTAGCGTAATAAAAAAATATCACGTGCAATTTTTGGTAAAAAGCCAGTTGAAGAATGTGCCTACTTAGGAGTTTGTTAAATTTGTGTTGTGCGATTTTTACTATGGAAGGTTGTCACCTGAGTGATGGAATTTTGACCAGAACAATGGAAATTTCGGAAGTGCGAAAAGATGCTGATTACGTCGTTTTCTTTGTGGTAAGGCTTGCTTTGTATATTAATATGCTTGTTTATAATAATGTGTGGTGCAATTAAAAGTTTAATGTTGCAGTGGAAATGCCGATGTAATTTTGTTCTTAACGTTTTGATTTTCAGAAACCTTTTTGTTTCTTTTTGCAATAATAAAGTTAGTTGCATTTAAATTGAATTGCGATAAATCGGAATTTCGCACTTGCAGTAAATAATACTTTTTATATTGTTATCTGTACATATGTATGTATTGCTGATGCAAGAAGAAGTAATAATTTAATATTACTCCTCCTAGTCATTAGCGATAGATGTACATGTGACGCAGCTTTATTGGTTAGTATTTTTTTGTGTTTTTGGCGAATTACTTTTGTTTACGCCCCGTTGCCGGGGGATATTTCTTTAAATGTACTTGCCCTTTTGTAAATATTTTCTCAATGCTGTAATATGTAAATTTTTATTGGGCATTTATTTTACCTTCACCAAATTAAAAAGTACGTTGAGTTTATTTCGACAAATTGTAAAAGTTAAAGAATTTAAAGCTATTGACATTTAGAAATGTAAAGTAAGTATAGATCATTTGTTTTGTTGAATTTGAATTGACGTTTATTAAATTATAGAACCTTTTAAAATATTTGATCGCGTTTTATTTATTTTTTTTTTGTAACGAATATTCATTTAAATTGAATAGTTAATGACCGAGTTGACCAGTTATCGTTTTCTTTTTTTTTTGTTAATTGAGCAAGTAATTTTACATAAAAGTTTATACCAAAGATGTATAATGCATTCTGAATTTAGTTATCGCGATTCTGCAGATTTTAAACAAAGCTTAAAACTGTATTTACGTGTCGGTGAACTTTGCGTAGATATTTTTGAAGTAGAATTTTCAGGTAAACCTGTGTGTTTTACCTTCGAGTGAATATTATGGTTTCCTGTTAGACCATCATTTTTAAGATCTAGTTCATGAGGTTCTCTCGCTATAAATTTATCTAGCAGGTGGCGCCTTTGTGACATATTTTTCCTGATTTATGACTTACACTTATTGTGTCTCACGTATTACGAGCTATCCTATTGGTAAAATTAGTAACACGCCCACTGGCAGATATCAATCGGTACTACATTTTAAAATTATTTTTGATCGATCATACAGGGTGTTTCATGTTGTTGGAGCAAATTAAAAATGTATTTTTTTAATGAAACGTCCTGTATATTATTACGTTTTTGAGAAGCTCATAAAATACGCTTTCATTGGATATCAAATTGTATGGGTCTATTTCCGTTGGTTTTAGAGATATTCAATTGTCTTTCCAATATTCAATTGTCTTTCCAAAAAATTATCCCAGTTGCGGTCGCCGCCACTGATTTGCTAAAACTGAATAGAACCAATTGTTACAAACAGTTTTTCTTTTTTCAACGCAATTTTGTCATGGCATTCTTGTTTTTTAATTTGCGAGTTTAAACAAATTCCAAATAATCTTTGTTATTTTATCAGTAACCAATTTAAATTAACAAAAAGATGTAGAAAATGGAAAAGTTGGTTTGAATATAATCAAATTGAGTACTTCAGAAATTTTACGAAGGACTGATTTAAATTTAGAAATTTCATTAAGGATTGATTTAAATTTGGCTTGAACGAAAGAGTGACTTGTGTAAGAGTATGCACCAATTTTGTTCAAAAAATCCTATTAAATTTAGAATAATTTAATTCAGTCAATTTGTAGTTGATCTTCAGTCTTTTTGTATTACAATCGCAATTTCACAAATAAACTGAAAATATTTTGAATATTATTAATTTTAGGTATGACAGGCTCGATGAAAAGAAAGAATATCAAACAAATCATCGAACATCCACTAAAAATTAAAAAAAGTTGTTTCTACAAACAGTGGCACGCTATGTCAAATCTCAAAATTAAGATATTTCGAAATATTACAGGACCACCAAAAATTTTTTGTCATTTTAAGATGAACAAAAGTCGCCTAACAAATCAGTGGTGGCAACCGCAAGTGGTATGATTTTTTCCAAAAACAATCGAATATCTCTAAAACCAAAGGAGACAGACCCATACAATTTGGTATCAAATGAAAGCGTATTCTATGTGCTTTCCAAAAATGTAATAATATACAGGGTGTTTCAATAAAAATATATATTTCAAGTTTGCTCCAACAATATGAAACCCTGTATGATCAAAAATATTTTTAAAATGTAGTACCTATTGATATCCACCCGTGATCCAAAAATCATTTATCTAACTTATTTCGTCTTTGTACATCACCCCCTTCTCGTTTGACCACCCTGCGTACTTATAAAATGATGGATAGTTCATCCGAGCAGTGGATTAGCGTAGGTCCTTAGCTGTAACACTCTGGGCAGTAATAGTAGAAAACAAGGATTGCATAACTCATAATTTGTTATATACACTTCAGTGTACATAATTATTGGTACCACAAGATTACACAAAGCAACTAAATATTGATCGCTGTCATCGTAGTGTAAAAATGGATACCCTTTACTAATAATAAATAAGTTCGACCAGACGTCCCACAGGTTAAAACTGAGTAAACATAATCCAAATAGGTAACTAAGCAAATACTTAATTAGAACTACTAGTTGCTAGCCATAATTGGTTAGAACAGAAACTTTATAAACATAATCAAAAATGGCTTTTGAATCAAACATCGGTGAAACTGAATACAGTCAGATTAGTAAGACTGAAATTGAACAACATAGCCAACACATTAAATTTGACATAAACAAGTAATTTGTTACAGAAGTAAATAGAATTAATTACATTCAGTATGAGTATGCGAGCGGGTTACCAAAGCTAAAAAATTAGTCCTAGCTTGACCTTGTAAATATTTTACACAGCAAAAATTATGTTAGATCATTAATATTTTAGTGTAATTTCTCAATGTCAGTACTTTTACTGCACCATTGTGTTAGGCCACACAACGCAAAAAGGCATAATGACATACAATGATCAAAACTAGACAAGAATATTTCTATATAAACTATTAATAATGATGAGATAAAAATCATTACATATGGGTTAATGCATCGACCTGTACATAAATTTACCCAATCTTGACACTATACATATGTTGATTGAACGAATGCAAAAAAGATTTTGCAAATATTATGTAAGATATCATGTTAGGTTACACCCACATAATGAACAATTAGATGAGTTTAACCTAAAAAAAATTTAAAAAACAGGGCACATACATAGCAATTAAGATGTTACAACTTTCTTTTAGTTTTCTTTCATGAAGGTATTTGGAAGGACGTCTTAATATTGATATTATTACGGAATTTAACGCGAATACATCACACAAGCCATGAATTTCATATGTAACAGATGAAAAGTAAAAGTGATTTATTAATAAACATTATGCGGGGTGTAATGCATCTCTTAGCCACAATCAAAGTATAGGAAACAAAAGTGATTTTACTTCCGGTCCCGGTCAGACATTAACTACAAGAATACGAGGATCAGAGTTGCAATTATTTTTTGTGCCGTTTCGTTCGCGAATGCTCTTTATTGTGTTAAGAATAGTATGCTATAGGTATAGAGCCGCAAAGTGCAAACCTCAAATCTAGCACAACCCTGACTTAATAAATGAGTTCCTAGTACTATAGAATTATAGTATTCGCTAATTAACCAAACAAAATCAATTTGCACTTCATAATATTAACAAATAAGGAACTGAAAGGTATTTTATTTAAGGTTATAATTGTAAATGTAATTCGTAGAAGATTAGAGCACAACTTAGTGTTACACCGCTCTCAGCCTGTGGTTTCGCGCGTATTATTCACATTACGCTGTAACGTGTTTTCCGCAGTTGTAATATAAATTACTATTAAACTTACTATGTGCATAATCATCTTCAACGGTCAGTAGGGGGAGACACTTGTCGCCGCTATTTTCTTTTTTGTGACGTCATTTAACCTTGGGAGTTCCCAAGGCCACCCACGTGGTTGACCTCGTCTCGACCTTGACGACCACGTGGTGGGCGTGGTTTGACCTTTAGTTTGGCCTTGGGGACTGGCCTTGGACCTTCCCTTGGAGTTGACCTTGGGCTAGACAAGATCAAAATCTGTTCACCGGAAAATTTCAATTTGAATGACTTGTAAGACAGGTATGGGATCTTGTGTTCGGCTGTGCTGCCTCTTTTGTGGCGCCCTTAACGATAAATAGTATTCTAATAAGAGGCCCTAATGCTAACGTATAAGACAAGTATAGGGTCTGCGCCCTCCTGTCGTGACCTCCTTGTTACGAAATTTGAATTTGTATCGCTATCTAGTTGTGTATGGACTGTAATAAAGGTGGTGCCACCTAGCGGTATATTTCTAGTAATAATTAGAGTTTGTTTCTGGCGCCATCTAGTTGTGTGTTTTTAAACTAGCGAATGTTTTCTGTCTTAGAAATTCGATCGTGCTAGTCCCTCGTCTCTCTCTCTCTCTCTCTCGCTCTCTCCCTCCCTCCCGCTCTCTCTCTACCAAGCATAAGCACAAGCACAGGTACAGTCACAAGCACAGTCACAGGCACAGGCATAGACATAGGCACAGACACAGGCACAGGCACAGGCACAGGCACAGGCAAAGACACAGGCACAGGCACAGGTACAGGCACAGGCACAGGTACAGATGCAGGAACAGGCACAGGCACAAGCGCAGGCACAGGCACAGGCACGGGTGCAGGCGCAGGCACAGGCGCAGACGCATATACAGGCGTAGACGCAGACGCAGGCACAGGCACAGGCACAGACACAGACACAGACACAGGCACAGGCACAGACACAGACACAGACACAGACACAGACACAGACACAGACACAGGCACAGACACAGACACAGACACAGACACAGACACAGACACAGACACAGACACAGACACAGACACAGACACAGACACAGACACAGACACAGACACAGACACAGACACAGACACAGACACAGACACAGACACAGACACAGACACAGACACAGACACAGACACAGACACAGACACAGACACAGACAGACACAGACACAGACAGACACAGACACAGACACAGACACAGACACAGACACACCGCACAGACACAGACTCAGGCGCAAACTCGCAAACACTATAGCACGTACGCACGCAAACACGAAAACACACAAACGTGAAAACGTGCAAATACGCAAACACGAAGACAAAAACGAGTCAAGACCAGGAGTTGGATCTCGCCCTCAAGGAATTGGGGTTTTCGATAAATAAATAAATTTTATTTTATTTGTGCCTTATACCCAAACAGTAAAGTGTCAAAGTTTTTAATCCTTCATAGAGTAACTTATTCTATACTGTTTGGATTCAGGTCTACTTAATAGATTGCAACACTTGTCTCTAACTATTTTCTTATTGTTATATACAAAAAGACAGTCTTTGCTATTGCTAATCACCACATCTTTAATCGATTCAAAGTTTATAACACGAGAGTTGTTATAGTTTTGGGTAATGCCCTTCACTTTACACGTTGATTTAAGTGTCTGATCACTGGTTGAAAGCATATTATAACTGTATTTTTTCGGTCCCGCACTAACAATACCAGCTATATAACTTCCTTCACAGTACGCTTCCAGCTCGTCGGTCATCTGGCCAGGGAAATATCCACAAGTTGGATTCCAGTCGCCGGGTTTTGCCTCAGATATGACCCTGTCTTTATCATAATACAGAAAACGACGGTTCAGCTTCTCCAGATAACTAATAGTTCTAAACGTGCATGAGCTGTCGTGTACGCGGCTATGGGCATATTAATAGTTTTTAGAAGCTCGACTTCACCCACATGTCTATCCCAATTTACAATTACCACATTTTCATTAATCAGAATAATGGAATACACCTGCACCAAAGGATCCGTAAACAAGTTGAAAAAGTCCTTTGCTTCAGATACAATACTGCTCTGGGTTAAATTTTCACGTTGGCCAAACTTACCCTAAAAAGAATTTAACATTAGTTTGGCCAATCTTAAGCCAAGATTTTTCTTAATATTATGTACCTTGTCTTCTCGGCTTCTCATGTACAATGACTAGACCACCCTAAACATTCTTGCTTGAGTTTCAGAAAATTATCGATGTAACCACTAAACAGTCCACCCGTTTCGTGGGTTTGTCTTATGCGGTTATCTCATACTCCCAAATGTCAAAAACATCCAAAACTGTATAGTTTTTAGAGATAGCCTGACGCACCTCGTCCGCTACAAACGTTCCTACGAAACAGCGCTCGGGTTCACTATGCCAACATCCTCCTTCATTTAACTCTGCGCCACAAGTCCTATATAGCAGAAACATCAACGTTCCATGCATTTTTAGAGGCAAAAGAGGGTGATGGAGGTCATAGGGCGGTTGTACTCGACATTTAACTAAACCCCCGACCGTTTGAAATGAAATGTTTTTTAAAGTCGTATTCACGCATTTCCACTAGATTATAACTGCGTTCACGTAGAAATTGAGATCGTATCATCATGTTTTTGTTTCGGACAATCATGGATATAATACAACTTTGAGTCAATATTGGCCTGGTTGGAGAAGCATTACTCGTAACCGTGCCAATAACATCCCAGAAACACGTAAACGGTATTTGATTCTACACAATAACCATCGACCTTAACACCTTCAGGTATTCTAAACACACGGACTTTACCGGCATGTTGTATGGTCACTTGTCGTGAATGTTCTACATAGCGTAACCACTGTTTTGCGGCTTTTGACTGTTTGTCGGCACGTCTGTAGCCGCCTTTTGGAATAAGAGAGATTGTGTTCTTTTCCAGGAAAAGCCTACTTAACAGTTTATTGCAGGCGCTAGCAATTGCGATTGACTCCTCAAACTGAGCGACTTTATTATGGGTCGTGAATGTCGACCAGAAGCTAATGCAACCTGTAACGAGAATCTTGAATCTTAGCATCCATCAGACAATACATCACAATCTCTTCACTCATCTTAAAAACACAGTTACCTTGGGCTTCAGTCGCGTGCCAATCTAAATGTTTTTGCCGATCTTTCTGCGACATCTGATCTGCACAATAATATTCAAGTGCAAGGAAGGAACCCTCATAATTCTAATTTTCGAATGTGTTGAAGAGAAATAGAAAATATTCATTGGACTGGGGAAAATTGAAAGTTTTCGGAAATGCCGAGAGTGATGATGGAGTCAATAAACCTGATATCATCGCATTGAATGTAAATTAGTTTTAGATCGTTGGAGATGACTTTGAGTATCCACCGGTTATTAGTAGCTAGCATGCATCTAAGCACAAAACATCAATCGTGCCCCTTCATGTTATGCGCAATGCATATAACTTTAAATTTTCGCGCTTTCTCGGCAACATACGATAGACACGATTCAACGGGATCTTCCCTGAAAATGTGCACTCTTTCGCTACACATCGGACATCGCTCATCCAAATTGTCGATGCATTGGATACAAACTGAGCAAACATTCGCGGTCACGCATAGGTTGGGCTCATGGAGAAATCTATCATTCGTCCCCTCACACACCTTCCCTTGCATGCATTCCAAATCGTAAAAGATAGACATAGATGCTTTACCATTACTAGTGTCACCTCGAACGTTGTTAACGGACATATAGCAGAGATGGTCAATAAGCACGTGGAACAATATCTGCAACCGCATCTATGTTTGTCTTTTACTTCAGTGATTTTGAAACACTTTAAACATCTACGTAATTTTTCAGTGTCCTTGTGGTTTATAAGACATTCTGGCCCGTAAAAATCTCTCTTGCAATGATTGCAAACAATTTTCGGAATTTGAATGGAACATTGCGGCTTTTGATGACAACAAATGCACTGATACAAATATTTCGCATGCCGTTCTTGTTGTTACAACGTTTTTTGCACTGTTCGCAGTAATAACCATAGGTAAATGCTGAAGTGAGGCTGGTAATTACGTTATAGTGCTCGTCTTCGAGTATTAAACTTAGAACTACTCTACCCGACTCCCTAGGGCCCTCAAAGTAAACCGAATTACCTATTCGCGAGATATAAACTACGATAGTATATGAAGTTAAATGATTTTGAAATGATTGAATACGCTCGTAACTACCACCCTGACTAAGGTCTACACCACTGTTTTGACAAAGTTGTACAGTTCGCTCTTGAAGTACAGGATAACCCATCACCACACCATAACGAATTGTATCGTTATTTCTAAACACTATTGCTAAGACTAGGGCTCAAGCTAAACAATTGGTTTCATTCATTGTTGCCGGTACAACAATAATACCTCTTCTAAATGACACGCCAATTTGTTTATCTGGGTAGTTTGGGTTCCTTAATGTGATACCGACGCGATCCGACGGAACCGCATCCTTGACAATCTATGTATACAGTTCATCGAGTGCACTCTTTAAAAAATATGTGTTAAAAAATAGCATTTAGGAAGCGATATATTTTCACCTGCAGCAATGTCAAGGGATTATCCTTGCATGTATCGTCCTTAAAGGTTAATCTCAACGATTTACATGTATTGTTATCTTTTTTATAAATTCAGTGTTTGATTCACCAATTATATTAATATGATTGAATATCATTACAGAAGAAAATGATCCCGCTTCCTTTTGCTGGGTTGATGGACCTGAACCCCATTGATCCAGCTGCAGCCCCTGTAATGTACTCACTCATGAAACGAAAATAACAATAGAAAATTAAAAGACATACCATTATCATACTCGAATTGCTCGTTGCTGCTGAAGTCCCCAACATCTCCTCCATGTTTACTTGAGCTGAGCTTTATGCAATAAAAATAACTAAAAACACTGCAAAATAAAACAAACATATTCTTACATTCCACCAGCTCTCCGCACGGCCTCCACAAAATCATCGTACTCTTCTAGCCAGTCCTTGTAATTAATCATATTGTACGCCTTTGACCGCAGCTCGTCGGTTAATAATAAATCCACCACGAAACGATCCCAAAATCCGGTTAACTGTTAAAAATTCCATGTCTACGATGATGTGCTCTTCCAACAGAACTGATTTAACTAAAATAAAATGCACGTATTTATAGCATTTTTCCCAAGGTCACATTAAGTCATTAAAAATTTCCAAAGCCAAATTACGTCGTTCACGTGACCGTCAAGGCCAGCCCCAAAGGTCAAATTACACCGTCCACATGGGCGAATACAAGGAGAAGGATGCATCTTAAAACCATGATGATGATGATAGTGACGACTCACAGTCGAAGAGGAAGCTGACCAATAAAAATGTAATTAAATAAATGAATGATTTATTGTTTTTAAAACATATTTTTAACGCTAAGTTTTCATTCAATTTTTTATTAATAATCTTGTTTCCCGAATGGACTTTCAGACCAGTTTTATAAATCTAAAACCCTTTTTTGACAGACGTATTTTCATTAAGATAGGTATTTCTAATAAGAGAGACAGATCTTGTATGTAAAATAGAAGCCTAATTTTATATTTAGTAGTAGGGGCGCTTAAATATCAGATGAAAATCTGCGATCACCGGTATATTCTACTTTTTATCGTGCTTATCTTTTAATATCAAAACCGAGATTTGTTTTCTAGTGTAAACACTGAAAATTGACAATGAATGTCGCTTTATTTACCTTTTTAATACCAAATAATGGTCTTGTTTTCTTTTTAAAAATTTCTACTGAACTTAGTACGTGTTTAAATCGTATATTAGCCATAACAATTACAAAATTTTGATGATAATTAGCGAGCTCTTGCTTATTATTCGTTTTATTGTTTAAAAATAATTTGTGTGTATATGCAATATACACTGTTGAAGGTTGGTTTTATAATGTCAAGGTGAAATTTTGTTTGTTTGTACACAATGTAAAAAAACTGTTGAAGGCTGACTTTACACGCTCAAGGTGAAAATCATTTTAATGTATGTAAATAAAAATTCGTATATGTAAGGTCATTCTAACGGGCCTGCGAAAGGGAAAGGTAAGTAAAGAATTACAATAAAGTGTGAGAGAGGCAATTAGGTTTGTATATTTAAGCTATACATTCTAAAAATTACTTCATGTGAATGACGGGGAAACCGATAACCAGTTATATGTCAAGTATTCATGAGGAAAACACAGAAAGCGTGTTTAGTGAGACTATGTATACGCTGTATAAAATACTTCAATATTCAATTCTCCAACACACAGTTATTATTATTAGAGCGGCCCAAAGAAACCATATTTGAAGGTATGCATATTATTTTTATTATATATTTTACTTGATATTGTTCACAAAAAATGCCTTTAAAGATTTTAATGTATTATTATCCTTATAGGAGGACGCCATAAACCAACTCTGCAATCGCGTCAGGTGTTATTCTATAGACTCGACCTCAGCTCATTTGTTTAGTTAATTAAATAAAGGTGTGAGTGTTACGCTATTCTTTTTTTTTCTAAGTAATTAATAACATTATGCGGACACGTATCTGTGGATTTAAATTTTGTAGTTATTGATTAGCAAGCAAGCTGTAACTAAACCAAATCAATATTTTTGAACTGTAATCTGGTTTTTGCAAGCTGTAAGTTATTTGATTTTATTGAGATTGATCTGATTGATTGATTTAATCGAGCATGATTTGTTTGATTAATTTGATTAATTTGTTTAATTGATTTGTTTGTTTAAGAAAGAGTCGAGAGGGACGAGAGAGAAACGGGGGAAACGAGAGTGAAGAGAGAGAGAGAGACGTGCACGATCAACTTCTATTACAGAAAACATTCGCTAGTTTAAAAACACACAACTAGATGGTGCCACAAACAAACCCTAATTAGTCCTAGAGATATACTGCTAGGTGGCACCACCTTTATTGCAGAAAATATTCATTATTCCATACACAACTAGATAGTGACACAAATTCAAATTTCGTAGCAAGAGGGCCACGGCAGGAGGGTACAGACTCTAACATAGTTCCTATACTTGTCTTACAAGTTAGCATTAGGGACCCTTATTAGAATACAATTTATCGTTAAGGGGGCCACAAGATGAGGGCGCAGACCCTAACACAAGTTCCTAAAAATGAAATAGGTGATATCCACCTTTGTTATATAGTACATAGTTACCGCAACTTTTTTAAGCAATTTTTCAATAAATTGCTTCTTAGAAGATTAGATGTTTTTGTATTTGTCAATCGATAGCTTATGAGAAACTAAGATAGGAATGTACAAACCGTTATTCTTGATCCCTTAAGGTTTAGATTTTATAGCTTGTCGGAAATATGAATAAATTAAAGTAGCTACACTTCCCAGTTTAACATCATTTCGAGACGAGGAACGCAGCCTAGCATCGTAATATACTACTACTACTTCTACTAATACTTTATTTGCTTAATTAACAAAAAAATTTTGCAAAGTGCTTGCATTTTGCTATTTACATTTTCCATCTCTATTTATACTTTTTACAGTCTCTCCTTTCTTTACTTCACTTACACTAACTTCTTTTCTCTTTTCTCTTCTTCCCTTAACTGTCTTCTTCAGTTCCATGTTATCTCTTCCACCGTCCTCTCCTCCTCCTTTAATTCCCTGCATTCTTGCAGCATGTGCTTAATCGATTGTATCTCTTCTCCGCACAGCCTACGTCTTCTCTCTTCGTCCCTCCTCTAGTACCTGTTTCCCTTCTCTTCGTTTCCACATCTAAATCTCGCTATCATTTTCTTTCTTTCCCTCTCCCTTACCCATTCAAATATCTCGGTATCCAGTCTCCCTTACTGTTCCTGTAGTTTACATTGTATTTTCCTTCTTTTACCTGCGACCATTTTTCCTGCTTTTGCACATCTCTATCCCTTCTAATTATGTCCTCTCTCACGTTCACTCCTTCCCTTCTTAGTCTTTCGTAATATTCTTTCCTGGCTTCTTGTCCATATTTTATTCTTCCTTCTCTTATTTCTTTCCAGCATTATTGCAGGATTTTACACTTCGTTCTTCTACTCATTTCGTCCTCGTACTTTACTGCTCTATTTCCCGCCTCTACCCTTATTCTCTCTATTTGCACCTCCTCTCTAATGATGTATCCTGGTGTTTCTCTTTCCACTCCCAGTATCCACCTCCAGTGCTTTTCTTGCAGCCCCTCTATCTCTGTGTATTCTTTCTACCCCCACACTTCCGCCCCGTACAGTACCAAACTTTGTATCAATTTCTCAAATAATAATTTTCTTTTTTTATGTCCATTCCAAACAGTATTTCCCCTACAGTCCACACTTGCCCTATTAGCTTATTCCCTTTTCTCACTCGCTCTTTTATATGTTCCCCATATTTATTGTCTTGTCTCATTGTGTATCCTAGATATGTGAATTACTTTACTTGCTGTATCTCCCCATCCCTCCATTTCCATTCCTGCTTTTTCCTTTTTCCAACCCCGTTTCTCCATACCATTGCCTTAGTTTTACTCCCATTGACTTCCAGATCTTTCCTTTTCAAATATTTGTCCAACGTTTTTAACATCCCCTTCATTTCTTTTTCCTCCCTTGCTAATAACACTATATCATCCGCGTATGCCAGCGTCCACACTTTCATGTTCTCCACCACCAGGCCTCCCTCTTGTTGTCCCCTTAATGTCTCCTCCAGGTCTCTAGTATATACCGCGAACAAGCTTGGGCTCCGTGGGCATCCTTGTCTCAATCCCTTCCTCGTTACAAATCCTTCGCTCAGTTCCCCATTTACTCTCACTCTGTTCCTCATTTCTTCATGTATTTCTACTATCCTTTCGCTTATCTTTTTTCTCCTCATGAGCTCCCTCAACTTTTGCCTGTTCACTCTATCGAATGCCGCTGTTGTGCCTACGAAAACCGCTACCATTTTACCTCTTTTCTTTCCTAATTTCTTGTTTGCCATGTGCTTCAATATGTATACGTTATCCGTCGTTCTTCTTCCTTTGCTGAATCCTACCTGTCCACCTGGTAGCAGCTTCTTTTCCTCCACCTCCTTCTTTAACCTTTCTTCCAGAATGTTCGCGTATATTTTATAGGCCGTGTTTAGCAGTGTAATTCCGCTATAATTTGTCATCTGATTCTTGTCTCCTTTTTTGTACACTGCGCAAATATGTCCTTCCCTCCTCCTCTCCGGGAATCCTTCTCCTCTCCATATTTTGTTTATTATTTCCGTCATCTTTTTTGTCACCTTTTCTCCTCCGTATATCCACTCCTCACTTTGTATCTCATCTTCTCCTGCCGCTTTCCCTTTTTTTACCTTCTTTATTACCTCGCTTACTTCCTCTTATTTTATTCCTTCTTCTTTTTCCCCTATCTCGTGTCTTTTCTTACTTTGTCTTCCTTCTCCATCCTGTATTTGCTCTTCTTCCAGAGCGTCTCTGAAATATCTCCCATTCTTCTATTTGTATTCCCGATTGTGTCCCTCTCCTTCGCTTTTCCTTCTTTAAAAATTTCCATATGACTTCTGTTTTTATCTCCTTAATCTGCTCTTCCTATTTCTTTTTGCTTTCTTACTTTTTCTACTCCATTTTCTCCCCCTTCCATCTTCTCAACTTGACTTTTTCCGTTGCTTCCTCCATTATCTCTCTCATTTCTTCAACACTTCCTTGCACTCCATTACCTTTCCATCTTATTTTTCCCATTTTTTCTTTGCACCCCTTTATACTCTCTTCTATCCAGATCTTCTTAATTATATATTCCTCTTCTTCTCTGCACTCTTCTCTTTCTCCCCCTTCCATTATCATTTCCATGGGTTGGTGGTCCGATTCAACCCTCTCCCCAAAATATCTTCATCGTCTCCTCAGCCTCAGCATTCGTAATTACATAATCTATTATTGATTCTCCCCTTGCTCCTTTATACGTGTACTCCCCCTCCCTCTTTCTTCTCTATTTCCATTCATTATTTCCCACCCCCTCTCGTTCAACATTTATAACAGTTCTTTTCTTTCCGTATTCAATACTTTATCCTTTATCTGTCTTTTTCCCGTCACTGTCAAAGTGTCGAAATGGTCTGTCAATTATTTCGTAAATGCTTGATAGGTATAGGACATCATACATAAGATGTATTTAGATTTATTCCGGGCATTAAAAAATTGAATAATATACATGGTGTTCCGTTTGAATTATCAAAGTTGCTTTTTAATTTTTCGTAGAAGCGGCAACTCTGCATCACTGAAAATATTTTTGTTGGGTAGAGCATGATTGTTAATGTAATCTCCCCAATTTTCATTTATCTCACTTTACAAATAACTGAGATAATTGAGCGTTTCCAAATTTTGTGACAGGGTGTATAAGCGGAAATATGAATAAATCAAAGTAGCTACACTTCACCAGTTTAACATCATCTCGAGACGAGGAACGCAGCCTAGCATCGTAATATACGTAAGATGTTTTGTGGGAATATGGATAAACCATTCAATTTAATTATTAAGAGAACCAGAGCAGTTAATAAGTGGTCATCAAGTAAGACTGGTTGAAAATCAAAATGCTTCTGCGGTAGAATTAAAGTGATAGTAGCTAAAGGTATGTTAGGATGATCATAAATAGTGTTGATTATAGGTTCATTGCTGTTTTTGTTAAATAAAATAAACATGTAGATGCTGGTGCTACAAGGTAAGCACAGACATATATTGCCCATTGACTTTTGGTTATTGCTGTAGCTTTGCATCCTAAATTATATATTTGGCAACTTTCACGTTATTAATTTATTCAGTCAATAAATTACATTTGAAATATTTACTAAAGTATTATAAATCAAAAAGTACGTAAATTAAGAAATATTTTACAAACATTTATTACGCAGATTTGACACCTAACTATTAATTCTCAATGTTATGAACATATTTACCATATATCTCTTGTGATTAAATCAACATTTTTTTTCTTTTATGACAATTTTCTATTCTAAATGCCAAGAACATAGTAGATGTGCCTATATACCGCAGAAAGTGTATACCCAATTGTTGCATTTATGTATTTTTACCCTCAAAAAATGGTTAAAATTTTATGCAAGCGGGCGGACACTATAATCTTGTGTCAAGAATCATACGTTCCTAAATCATTGAGTATAAGAATTTTTTGTGCTAAAACAGTACTATCAGTTGCTCCTACCTTTACTTTCTGAATTTTGTGGGACTTGAGAATTAAAATATCTCTTCATCATTAGAATTATAACAAAACAACAGTTTTGGAAGAGACATAGCTGCTTTCCAAAACATTTGAAAGAACTGGAACACTGCAGCTGTGACAGGATCTATAACAAACAAAATACACCCACGGAGCACACAAAAATTAAAAAAACGCCGAACGCGTTTCAATAGCTATCATCATCAACAGTCGACCGCTGATGATGATAGCTCAGCTATTGAAACGCGTTCGGTGTTTTTTAATTTTTGTGAGGTACGTGGGTGTATTTTGTTTGTTTCCAAGACATTTGCATGTCGTCAATCACTCTGTCAATAGTGGTTTTGAAGGAAATCAATTTTACTCATCTATAGCCATTGTTAACAGAATATTTTAATTTCCTCTGAACTTCCATCACTAACTTATCTTTACTTACTAAATTTTTTTGCTTAAATTTCACAGTGGGAGTACACTATTTTACCAAGACCAGATAAATCAGGTTCAGTAAATATTTGTTTCAAATATTGCTAATAATACTTGCCCCCTGAGCTATTTCTATCATTGTCGCCAATTAGTTTTCTTAACCACTTCTTCGGTACTTGTAATACTACGTAAATTATTCAGACTGTACAGTCTATCTGATACCAAGTTACCTCTGACACATGCGCAGGTACTACAAGTATTTGTTCATGTCCTTCTGGCCATCTAGAGGTGGGAATGGCGTATTTATGTACAGGAATTGATAATGTTTAAATACTCCTGATCTGTCAAATTGTTTCCTCTAAAGCCTTGTTACGTGCAGAAAAGGGAAGCAGTGAAAGGGGGAGAGAAGGGTTGCTACTCACCTACTGATGGAAAGAAATCGCCGGTGTCAGTCGGTTCGGGTCGGGATCCAGAAAATTCCGGTAGAGATAATGGCGCCAGGAGCCGCTTCACGAAAAGCAGGAAAAAATAATGTGGTAAAACAAAACCTATAATTGTTACATCAAATAAAAAATACCAACATAAATGAAACGTTCTCCAAAATAGACAATTTTATACATGATGACAAGTAAATTGGAAACTAATGTCCAAAACGAGGTAACTACACAATTAAACAAGTAGTTAAACTTATAAGTATCAACGTGTAGATACGTTCAGTAAGTTGAGATTTAATGAAAACAAAATAAAACAAAAAATGACAACACAAGCTTAATAAATTACTTAGCTTAACGTTGAAAGTAATAAATAGTAATTTACTTGAAGAGAGAGAAAAGAAATTAATTTAAAATATAAGTAAATGCAAACCTGGTTCTTTATGAAACGCCTTCCTAAAGTAACGCAGGTTTTCCATAAATAAAGGTTAAGGTTCAGAACGGTAATTAAATTCAGAATACTTGTTATGTCCTAACAAAATTTAATTTATTGTAATTTAAAAGAGAAAGTTAAAAATCAATTACACCAATACCAAACTCAAAATTTAAACATATGGAATGTATTTAAAATTAAACTACCGTGCACAGGTTTGCATGATAATGGATACGTTATAAACGTTAAAAGATACAAATGGCCGATAGCTGATTACAAACGGTAGTTGTTAAAGAATAATTTACACAAAAAAATAAAAAATCTAGTGAGAAAGTAAGTAATTTAGCAATAATGTAATATACTAACAGTTCTAATTATAGAACAGAAAATACAACAAAGTGAAAGGAGGAGGGGAAACGGATTTCAGATAAGGTGTCAGATAAATAATATTTTAGGAAGATCAAGGAGGTATTCTAATAGTTTTCTTATTTCAGTACTACGGAATGGAGCAAAAGGGAATCGGGGTTATAGGTTACAAATATAAAACAAGGGTGTGAAGAATATGATTAAAATGGTCTGAGCTATTGTCGATTGCTAAAATGGTGGTTGATATTCTGCTTAAAGTTATTCTTGTAGGAAAGATGTATAAAGCGTAAGGTTATTTTGACGCATCGTGTATATGCAGTATTTTGATAACGTATGGAACGTATTTTGTATGTAAATGAAGTGAGTTTTCATAAAAAAAATTTTTGTGTATGTAGAATGTAAATTTATTTAAATGATACGCCACTGGAATTTAATGAATCATTAGATTGTAGTTGTAGAAAGATTTTTGGCCTCCGGTCTTTTTCTGCTGTGTACAAAAGAATTTGGATTAAAGGAATGGTTGTAGACGTATGAATGAGTGAGTGAGTGTATGATAATGGAAAATGTAATGCATATTCAAGAATGAAGCTGTTAGAATGTGACGGAGCTTGTTTAATTGTGCGGAAATAGAGATTGCCCAGATGTGAAATTTTCATAGAAATTTGAGTTATGGTCTGGATAATATACAGAGTGAATGTAATTACAATTAATGATTTTTTCGGAGAGTTGTGAGTGAACTTACAAGTAAATTCAAGATGGCTACGTTCTCCTTACTTTACGTAGACAGTCATGAATAAATAGTTTAAGTGTGAATTGAAAGAATATAATAGTATTTTTCCTTCAAGAAACTTAAAAAGTGCAAAAGCAGATTTAAAAATAACACGGCAAATATTTTGTTGATAGTGTTCAGTAAGCGCGTGATCTAATAATAAAAAGAAAGCCTGAAGTAACACTTTAAGTAACCGAATTACCAGTTTGTTAATATAGTTAAGACATTGGTGGTCATGATTGACATTGAATTAAGTACATGTGTACAATCGTTAGTAATATCAAATGATTGTACAAAGCAAATAAGAATTCTACTATACAAGTGGTAGTAAACATTGTTTGTTGTGACAAACGTTTACGTTTAAAGGGAAACCTTAAAGTAAAGGAAAGAGCCCATGTAAAACACGCGGTTGAACGACAGTCAACTGTGTTTTGTGCCAGAGTAGGTGCAAATTAAAAAAGGATTACTGAAGCAGACCGTATGGACTTCATTATAATTGGATAGAGGATTAATTAACTTAAATTGTAAGACAGTTTTAGGTTTCGTTAACAGATGAAAGTACGATTATCTTTTAAGTACATTTTTGCTTGTTGAGTTAAATAATTTCTTATAACTAAAGGGTAATCGAACTATATCTATTTTGATGTATTTAGTATAAGACTTTGAGGGAATTTTTAAATAGGGTGTAATTTAGATTTTACTTAGTTTTATATGTTTTTAAATATTTTCTGCAGATATTTATATATTTTGTAAAACTTAATGCTATTTTTTAAAGCATATCTATTTGAATAATAGGTATGCAGATATGACACCACATGCACAATTCAAACCTTGAAAGTTACTAAGGGAATCCTGATGTTGTATATGTATAATGATGCGTATCTTCAGGCACAAAAACCGAGCTGGTAGCTCCCTGGTAAAACGATCTTCTGAGCATTTGAGGGGTAATGTGTTCAATTCCTGTTACCGTCTAACCGTGTTAGGATTTTCAAAAGGTTTTCCCTCATAAACATACAGCAACATGATCACTGCGTATACGCACATCATTTGCAGATATTTAGGCGACTACTGGGATAATAACTTCCCCCGCAGAATCCTAACTATCCTAACCACACGCATTCTTAATCTCACCACGCATACGTTAAAATATATGCATGTATGTTAGGAACCCATCACAGTGCCTGAAGGTGCTTGAGAATTAAAGTAGTCCGTCCTCCTCCTCGCAGAGGTAATGAAACACGTTGCCTTTACCCTATCCATATTTCCCGGATCAAAAGCTACAAGTGACAACCATAAAGTTCCAATTTGTGACTGTCGTTATTTAACAACCTCAGTAGTTATTTAGAATTCCTTCACATTATTTCGGGTTATATTAAGTATACTATAGTACCTTTTAGTATATATTGTTATGCTTTTGTTAATATTATGCGTCGTTTTTGATCGCACTGTATGTTTTTAATACACGTTGTTGGGGAGTTAACTACATGCACTTGTCATGCATGAGGAATTTATAAAACGTCATACCGTTGCACGTGACGCTGAAGATGCGTCAGCTTTAGTGCATTACGTTTGTAGGAAATTACCTATAGTACCTGTAGATGGAGTATATGAAGCGGAACGATACCTTTTGCCTTTGTGTGTAATTAAATCTTGAAGCAAGATACGTTGCAGCTCTCTATCTTGATTGCGCCCGCATTGGCAGTAACACCAAACAAAATCAGTTTGCTTTGGGTCGATAATACATTTCGTTTACCTCTACGCTGTTGATAACTGTTGATGTTACTGAACCTTTCTGTTCACTTTTCATCTTACGTTATGGTGAAGAAATAATACTGCTTACTTTTACGCATTATCTTATCGTAAAGAAGTGAACACATCCTGCACAGTTGTACACAATTTGGTTCTGAGCAAAATCGTAATTTGTGTGAATTACGTTTTGAGTAGACAACTATATGAAATTGTTTTATAAAAATTAGAGTAAAGCTAGGTCTTTTAACGTTCACTAAAGTTGAACACTGGGTTAACAAAATAAAATTATTTTTTTTAGTTTTTGTATAATGGAAACACAATCAAACTGAAATGTCAATTAAGGGGACATAGGTCATAAATTTAAGTTATTACCTTGAACTTTGGTTCAATATGAATTTCCATTTTAATATAATTTTGCGAAAATACTAGTTATATTTTATGTGTAGTTTGTAGAATTATTAATAACAATTAGTTTTATTATCGTGATGCTTTACTAACAGTTAAGTACAATTTCATTTGCATTCATGCTGAAATTAAACAGAAAATATTATTATGATTTGCCTATTGAATATACGAATAGATACAATTGTGTTTCATTTAGTGAGTTTACATACGGGATTGAAGCACAAGTTTCTCGTTTCTTTTTTTTTTAATTTTAATTATATAATAAAAACGAGTGATGCACGACAAACAAAAATCTAGTTTATAGCTCTGTTACAGTTTAAACAACCGGTTCAAAACTACCTTTTAGGTATGTTGATATTACTGTACCTTAATAAAACTTTAAATTCTAGTTTCAATGTAAAAAATTTTAAGATTCACTTTTTTATGTCAGTCATTTATAATTTTTTTTGTTATACAACGATAGGCTTGAGCTGTATAGGAGCTATGAGTGTATAGGAACTTGATAATATGTTACAGTTAGAGCTTAGTTGTTTTGAAGCATTATATAATCCATTTATATGTAACCAATTATTTAAAACGTGTACGTATTGTCAAATTGAATAATTTTCAAGAATACATATTAAATGGCTGTAACTATAAATCATTTTGATCTTGTATATTAAGCAGACTTCCCTACTTGCATAATATCAACTTACTTATCACGGTTGTATTTGACTGCAAGTTAAACTCTTACCACAATCAGGTAGCTAAATGATCACTGAGAATACATTCGTATTTTTTACACCCATGAACACAATTAAGCACATTTGTTGAACGTAACAAATCAATGAACAGTGAAAATAAAATATAATAGTTTATTTTTGAATTATCAGGTTCACGTGCTTCTTCCATTCAACACAAAATTATACTGTAAAATCGCTACTGAAGGGTGACATACGTCCTACTTTATTTTTTACTCAAAAATACGGCTTTCTTTTTTATCAAAGACTTATATTGGGCCCCATAGAAAAGGTGTAGGTTTATCTAGCAAGCTATAAAACATAAAATATTTTTATCTACTGCAGTTAGAAAGATAATAGTTTAGCCACATACAGGGTGTCCCGGGAACTGACGCAGATCCGAAGACAGGGGTAGAGTACAACAATTGGAGATGTTTTAACTTAGAATTTTTTTCTGCGGCGGTACGTGATAGCTGGAAACTAATGACACTTTTAATATTAATATCATGGGTGGCCAGTGGTGTCAAATTGTTTCGAAATTCTAACACAATGGTGAATACAAGATGCCGAAGAAAATCGTTTTCCCGAATTCAGTGGCATTTTGAGGAATGGAGTTTTACTACAGTTAAACAAAAGAATAAAATAACACGCGAACACGCACACACGCGTACATGAGCACACACGCACACACTCACGCACGCACCTTCAGATATTTCTTAGAAATGGTTATAAAATTAGAGGAACTTACAAAACTACATGTAGATAACAATAGTACTTAGTGAAAAATCACGAAAATCATTATGCTTTGTGTTATTTTATAGTTGAAGTAACTCAGTGTAACTATGTACAGCGTGTTTCAAACTCGACGCCCAATGCCTAGGAAAACCCAAAGAAAAATAATATTAAAAAATCTGAAGCGGGGAATCAAAATCCGAATAAGTAAGCTCCATTTTTCTATAAAAAGTAATTTTTTAACAGTTACGGAAAATGAGTAATGACATCATCAAATAAAATTTTCCAGAAAAGCACCTACATTTGTCCGGTTTTGTAAAACCCATATTTTCTTGATATTTGTTGTTTAAAAAATTTTTCTCTATCTATTACCGTTTAAAAGATATAAGCCCAAATGTAAAAAAAAAAAGTAATAATCCAAAAATCACATTAGCTTGACAACATCTATGTGAGATTTTCCCAGCCGCTATCAATTTAATCAAGTAAACCATATGAATTATTTTGTTCATATTTGCCAACATAAGTGTGACTACGTCCTACTTTATTTTTTACTCAAAAATACGGATTTCCTTTTTATCAAAGACTTATATTGGGCCCCATAAAAAAGATGTAGGTTTATCTAGCAAGCTATAAAACATAAAATATGTTTATCTACTGCAGTTAGAAAGATAATAGTTTAGCCACATACAGGGTGTCCCGGGAACTGACGCAGATCCGAAGACAGGGGGTAGAGTACAACAGTTGGAGATGTTTTAACTTAGAATTTTTTTCTGCGGCGGTACGTGATAGCTGGAAACTAATGACACTTTTAATATTAATATCATGGGTGGCCAGTGGTGTCAACCTTTTTCGAAATTCTAACACAATGGAGAATACAAGATGCCGGAGAAAATTGTTTACCCAAATTCAGTGTCATTTTGAGGATGAAGTTTTACTACAGTTAAACAAAAGAATAAAAAAACACGTGAACATGCGCACACGCGTACATGCGCACAAACGCACTGTAACAACCTTTTTTTGTGGTTGTATTAAAAAATACATTGGTTTGGGATCGTTCATTTATTTGGCGTAATATTAGAAAAGCTTTAATTATTAATATGTAGAATTGAGAATGGCAATTTAATTGGCATTTCCTAGAACATATCTTTTGGGTGTAATATTACATAAATAGTTATAGTTCCCTTTCTTAAAAAATTGGATTCATATTATTGTATCCGCGCAACGCATGAAAACTTTTAGGGGGAAATACTCATTTGAGTTATTCTGAAAGTTTTTTCAATTCACTTGTTGCTAAATGTAATAGCATGCAGCATGTAGTTGTGGGGAATTTTCCCTAAATATTTGTGTAAAGTGCCATCGGTAGATGGTAAGTTATTTTTTTCTCATTATAGTTAAAACTAAAGCCTTTGCTTTTTTTTAGGCACTTTTAATTACTCACTTTTACTTACTTTGTAACACTTTTATATATTATACGTTTACACCTTTTGCATACTTTAATAATGCATATATTTTTTAATTGTAATGGAATTAATTTTTAATTTTTACTTTTAAAGTACCATTTTTTAACTACCTTATTTTACTTGGTTTACATCATAAATCGCAATTTTTTTTACATACTAAAAACTTCAAAGTAATGCATTAATTTTTATGGATTCGAATTATTAAGAATAAATTATCAAGATAATTCCATTGGGGTGTGGCTGGTAACCTTAGATCTGGAGATTGCACCTCAATGATGCTATAATTATTTCATCTAGTTGACCGTTCCGTTTCATGTGTCACCAGTGGTAATTAATACATATACAGAACTGTTTAAAGGTATGATTTTTTAGTAATTAACGAATAGATTTAAGACTTTTTCCATTACAATTGGATATTAAATAAACTTTAGTGTGTCTTGTAATTTTATTTTCATTTTGATTAATGTTGTATTATTATTAATAAACTTGGTTTAGCTGTTCCAATAACGTAACGTATTTTTAAAAATAGCTTGGCGCCCAAGGTATCATTTTATTGTTTTTGAAAATAATTAAGCAGATGAGAAGCACGCAGTATTTCAGGTATGTTAATTAAACTCTAAATTAGAACTCTCCCCTATCTCAATTTACCGATTGAGCCGACGGCAGTAGCGATTAATATTTGGTAATTTTTTATTAATTAAAATTATTCGATCAATTACAAATTGTTTATTACATGATCGCTTTTGTGTTAATGTTATAAGTTGGCCCAGTTTTAGTGTTTATACTTAGGCAGCCGCTTTTAATGTTACAGCACATACGCACACACGCACGTATGCACGTTCACATATTTCTTAGAAATAGTTATTAAATTAGAGGAACCTACAAAATTGCATGTAGATAACAAAAGTACTTAGTGAAAAATCACGAAAATCATTATGCTTTGTGTTATTTTATAGTTGAAGTAACTCAGTGTAAGTATGTACAGCGTGTTTCAATCTCGACGCCCAATGCCTAGGAAAACCCAAAGAAAAATAATATTACAAAATCTGAAACGGGGAATCAAAATCCGAATAAGTAAGCTTCATTTTTCTGTAAAAAGTAATTTTTTAACAGTTACGGAAAATGAGTAATGACGTCATCAAATACAATTTTCCCAGAAAACCACCTACATTTGTCCGGTTTTGTAAAACCCATATTTTCTTGATATTTGTTGTTTAAAAAAATTTTTCTCTATCTATTACCGTTTAAAAGATATAAGCGCAAATGTTAAAAAAAAAAAATAATAACCCAAAAATCACATTAGCTTGACAAGATCTATGTGAGATTTTCCCAGCCGCTATCAATTTAATCAAGTAAACCATATGAATTATTTCGTTCATATTTGCCAACATAAGTGTGACTACGTCCTACTTTATTTTTTACCCAAAAATACGGATTTCCTTTTTATCAAAGACATATTGTTTTTTTAGGTTTTTACAGAATCGGTATATGATAGCTGGAAACTAATGACACTTTTAATACTAATATCATGGGTGGCCAGTGGTGTCAATTATGTTAGAAATTCTAACACAATGGAGAATACAAGATGCCGAAGAAAATTGTTTTCCCGAATTCAGTGGGATTTTGAGGAATGGAGTTTTACTACAGTTAAACAAAAGAATAAAAAATACGCGAACACGAGCACACGCGTACCTACATGCGCACACACGCACGCACGTTCAGGTATTTCTTAGAAATGGTTATTAAATTAGAGGAACCTACAAAACTACATGCAGACAACAAAATACTTTGTGATTTGTGTTATTTTATAGTTGAAGTAACTAAGTGTATCTATGTACAGGGTGTTTCAAACTCGACGCCCAATGCCTAGGAAAACCCAAAGAAAAATAATATTAAAAAATCTGAAGCGGGGAATCAAAATCCGAATAAGTAAGCTCAAATCAAATCAAATAAAATTTTCCCAGAAAAGCACCAACATTTGTCCGGTTTTGTAAAACCCATATTTTCTTGATATTTGTTTAAAAAATTTTTCTCTATCTATTACCGTTTAAAAGATATAAGCCCAAATGTTAAAAAAATAATCCAAAAATCACATTAGCTTGACAAGATCTATATGAGATTTTCCCAGCCACTATCAATTTAATCAAGTAAACCATGTGAATTATTTTGTTCATATTTGCCAACATAAGTGTTTATGATATTTAGAGAAAATAAAAAAAACTAGCACATATAAATACAAAAGAACATCAATTATATTTAAAAATATGAAAACTGTTGAATAAATAACATCAAAGATTAATTTATTAATGGATGTTACTTTATCTCTATGGATTCTCCTCGATTCTTCGTTATATGTTCCTGCTACCCACGAAAGCGATTTAAGCTTAGTGTGTTAAAATTTCTCTATTTAAATATAATAACAGCTACATTGTAAAGAACGCAAGTTGTGCGATCATAAAGTACCTTATAACTACATCGATTTTAGTAACTATAAAAGCTATTTTTTTCGCATGATATACCTGCGTTGTATTTAAGATTTCAGTGTTTCTCTATGTTCAGAGTTTACTTAAATTTCTTATTAAAAAAACGAAAGGAGTCTTTATAAAATTCTGTTAGGTAAAAAGTGATCACATTCTTACGAAGACAAAATCTGCTTGTTTAATAAAAATTAAGGCATATGTTAGTGACAGATGTGACAGCCACATGTAAACATAAATGATATTTAAAGAAAATAAAAAAACAATCAATTATATTTAAAAATATCAAAACTGTTGAATAAATAATAAACATTTACAATAGGTTTTCAATATGATTACCACCTACTCTTGAACATAAATCTAATCTATGGGGAACCTCTCGTTCAGTAGCTCTCCTCATCATTTTACCAGTAATATTGTTACATGCAATATTGATTTTTTTCTTTTAAATGTTCAACATTTCGGGATGGACCCTTATAAACCACATTTTTGAGGGCGCCCCACAAAAAATATAGCGGACTAAGGTTTGAAGACTTCTCTGGCCAAAGCGTTCACCCATTTATCCCAATCCGCATATCCCCAAAGGTATTGCCTAAATATTGTTTTACAATTTCGCTTTATGTGGGGAGCTCCGTCATGTTGAAACCAAAAATACTTTCTTAACTGCAATGGTATATTTTCAAGCAAGCCTGTAAGTTCAGAAATACCAATTAAGTGTGACTGTCTAATACTCCCTCATAAAAATATGGTCCAACCAAATGTCTTCCAGTGAAGCCACACCATACATTTATACCGAAGTAGTCTCGATTTTCTATTTGATTTACGTAATGTGGGTTTTCCACTGATCAGTAGTGTGAATTTTTCCTATTTGGCGTCCCATTGCTGACAGAGCCACTTTCGTCGGTCCAAAGGCAATGTTGAAAAATTCTATGATTGGCAATTTCCTGGTGAACGGCTATTTGAGCAGTGAAATTGAGCTTCCTTTCCCTATGCGCATGTGTCAGTTGCTCCAAATTATGTAGTTTATCATCATGGTACCCATTTCTTTTTAAAATCCGTTGGATCAAGGTTAGTTTTAAATTCAAGGTTCTGCAAGCTTCTCTAATTGAATTTCTTGATTCCTCTCAAAATACAATAACACTTAAGCGACGGTGTGTTCATTATTTATTCTTGGCGTAATTGCTCTCCCTTTTTGGGAAAATGCATCCTCATTTCTTCTTAAATTTTGCTCCAACAGAGCAAACATTTTGCGGTAGTGTAATCATTTTTACCATCAAAACTATAGATGTTATTACATAATTATATTGTCTTTGATGATGCAAAAATAATTATTAAATGATACATAAACATACTCTCTGACAAATACACTGACAGTTACAGAATGTGTGCTGGTAACGGCTTACTTGATAAAGTTGCTGTAGATAGTGATTTTATTTGGGCTTATATCTTTTAAACGGTAATGAGTAGGTGGTAATCTCATGGAAAACCTACTGTATTCTTCTTTTGTATTTATATGCGCTTGTTTTTTTATTTTCTTTAAATATCATAGATATTTATGTAGACAAATGTAAACAAAATAATTCACATGGTTTACTTGATTAAATTGATAGCGGCTGGGAAAATCTCATATAGATCCTGTTAAGCTAATGTGATTTTTGAGTTATTATTTTTTTTAACATTTGGGCTAATATCTTTTAAACGGTAATAGATAGAGAAAAAATTTTTAAACAACAAATATCAAGGAAAATATGGGTTTTACAAAACCGGATAAATATAGGTACTTTTCTGGGAAAATTTTATTTGATGACATTACTCATTTTTCCGTAACTGTTAAAAATTTATTTTTTACAGAAAAATGGAGCTTACTGATTGGAATTTTGATTCCCCGCTTCAAATTTTTTAATATTATATTCTTTGGGTTTTCCTAAGCATTGGGCGTCGACTTTGAAACACCCTGTACATACATAGAAAAACAATACATAGCATTTGTATTAAAAAAATAAAATAAAGTTCCATAACGTTCATATCCTCTTATAGTGTTTAACCTTGATAATACTAATAATACATTACAAGTTTTTTCTTGTCGTAATGGTGTCTCACGTGCTCTACAGAAGCCAGTGGGCCTCGCTTCACCATATTTTCAGTGGGTACTAACGCAATACACATTTGCTCTTTTCGCCACGCCATTGTTGGAATCATCTCCAGTTTTCTGCATATCAGCAGTACTTTTGATAGTAAGTTCCACTCCAGGCATATAACCATTATCGCCACCAGTATGAACTAAGGCAAATCGTAGTCCAAAACCACTTGGTGAATTTAAACCTGTACTAAGCCCTTGAACGAACGCCTGTCAACCATTTTTAATAATGGTGTTACGTCATGTCTTCCTGTATGACCCTCGTTAATCCACGATTGTGTGTAATTTGAAATCGGATAAAAAGATTGTAAGTACCTTCTTCTCTGAACCTTCTCTTTGATCGGAAGTGTTTATGGTCTCATCTTATAATATCATCGTATTTAATTTAAAAATTCTCTAAACTCAAAAGGAATATCCTTCCAGAGGTTGAATATGGGATTTCGTTTCAATATCGGTAGCTGATCCTCACTACTAACAGCACAAAGGACTGTTTATCGTTGTTGGAATGTTTGCAGTGAAAACACTTACTGCGAATAATTGATTACAGATTCTGACTATATACATGTAGACGATCATTGATTTGTGCACCATTTCATTTCCCGTGTGCTACTGCTTTGCTTGGTTTTCCTTTTTGATAACATACATACATACTACGTTCAGAACAACATAAACCGTTGCTAATTTCGTTAAGAGCTGCACTAACGTTCATTATGTCCAAGATATAATTAACTACGCCAATAATGAAACATTTTTGTTACGGCGAAAATATTCTCCCGGGCGTCGTTGGATATTTGCATTTTCAGAACCAGCTTGAGCTTTCACATTCAAATGAAAGCATAATTGAAAGAAATAAATTTCTGCAATGTTAACTGCCATCATAGAATAAAAAAATCCTCATCATTACAAGACGTTTAAATTAAACTTAGGCTTTCTAAAAGAAGATTTTTAATAAATAGGGTTAAGTTAAGCTGAGAAATATCGCATATTGCAAACGACTAAAGATAGTAAAGAAGGCATTTAATCCATAAGAGCCCATTCTGCATTTGGAGCTCTGGACGGAGTGTAAGTAGTGAATGTTATTTTGAGTAATGACTATTAACCAAATATTTAATAGATAAAATATTAATAAATAGTTTTAAGAATAACATTCCAGAACACTCTCTACAGACGAGAGCTAACGATGTAAAACATCATAATTAAGAAACAAATTTACCAAGACTTGATCACATAGTCATATCTGTGCAAAATTGTGAGAAACTTCATATTAAAATAGCATTCACAACAAAAAACCTAAACGTACCTACCAATTAACAGTAGTAACTCATGTTACTACTAAAAGGTGTAATTGTACTTTACATTAAAAACGGACTACTATGTATGTTAAATCCTTGCAATGCTATAAAGACTATACATACTTATTTCATATTTGGTAAATCAATTACCTCAGGGTCTAGGAAAAACAAAGTGAAAGCTTAGAGATACTAAAAGCTAAAACAAAGATGTAACATTCTGTCTGTTCTTAATTTTAAAATGCCACACAGAGATTATTTTCTTTTTTGGAAGTTATTTGAATATGTATATATCTCAATAGCTTTCCGTTGTAAACGAACGTAATGTTAAGTTTACTTTGATAACATTTCTATATTATCAAGATGAATGTTATGACTGTTTAAAGCAAGTTCAGTTATAGCAGACCTTTCTGGTTTAATCAATTTATCAAAGGCCATATGTTATTTACGTGTAGTAGTAAAGCTACGTTCTGTTCGTATGTATAATTTTTCACAAGAACAAAACAATTGATACATTCCGAACGCTGAAATATTAAAATGTATTTAAATGTCCTTTAATATTCCTGTAGGTTGAAAAAGCAGTCCCAATGCCATTTCAAAATGCCACACAGAGATTATTTTCTTTTTTGGAAGTTATTTGAATATGTATATATCTCAACAGCTTTCCGTTGTAAACGAACGTAATGTTAAGTTTACTTTGATAACATTTCTATATTATCAAGATGAATGTTATGACTGTTTAAAGCAAGTTCAGCTACAGCAGACCTTTCTGGTTTAATCAATTTATCAAAGGTCATATGTTATTTATGTCTAGTAGTAAAGCTACGTTCTGTTCGGATGTATAATTTTTCACAAGAACATAACAATTGATACATTCCGAAAGCTGAAATATTAAAATGTATTTAAATGTCTTTTATATTCCTGTAGGTTGAAAAAGCAATCCCAATACCATGGTCAATAATTTTTGCAGTTTTACCCGTAACGTTAGTTAAAAAGAAGAAAAGCAGTTCCAATATTAAGCGCTGGTTTTTCTTTACAGATATGTGTTGCAGGTGCTTTAAGATAAGAATCATTAGCTTGTAGTGATGTGTTTAAATTTATCTTCTAAAAAACACAAATTATTAATTATGTCAAGTAAATATGTTTTATACATGTTGTGTTACACATACCCTCGGATTGTAAGTAATGTTTGATAGTAAAACATAGTATTGCTGGTTTTTATGCAAAATGTCTTTGTGTTGTGTTGTTTTAGATTCACGCAGAAAATATGCGAAAATGCGCAGTTTAGAAGATATGTCCTTAGACATTACATGAACGTATTGATGAAATTCCATCTGATCTTGATTCTAATGTAGACGATGAATCTGAAGAGGGGGATGCATTTTGTGGTGCTAATTTCGATTTCAACAACCTGAGAGAAGATAAAATAGATTTCAGCATGCTACTCAAACTCCATTAGTATGAACAACTAATATTTTGAACGGTACTAAATCATCAGATTTTGTGCAAGATGTGGGTCCTGTCATACTGTTACATATATTTTTATTTATTTATTATCACAAGACATTATCGAAGATTTCGTTTTTCATACTCAATACAAAAATCAGGACATTTCAATGCATCTTTTGTTCCATCCACTGGGGATAAAAAAGATACTCAGCTATAGAGATGATTGGTTCACTAATGAGCAACTGTGAGACCCTTGCATTAATTCTGCAATGTCCAGAGATTCTTGATATTTGGGCCAGTTATATGTAAACGATAACTTCAGCCATAAAAGGAGAAAGAAACTGTCATAAACCCTATAAACTTCAACCATTGCTACAAAAACTGGGTGAGACGCATTCTTCATCATTGAAATCTAATTAAAACCAATCAATGATGAGTCAATGGTTAGGTCCAAGGGAAGAAGCAGTATAAGCCAATATATGCCCTTAAAATCAATCAAAAGAGGTTATACGGTACGGATTAGGCATATTAGTCATCGGAATATGTTCGCCAATGTCGAATATATACTGGTAGGCTAAAGAAGTGAGTTGAAAAGGATTTAGGAAAACGGGTTATTATAGATCTCGCAAGACCTCTGGTCCATAAGTAGGTACCATAAATTTCATTTCGATAATTTTTCTAATTCGGTTGAACTTGAATTACTAAAGTACGGAAGTACAGCTAGAAAAAAATCCAGTAATATTCCCACTGATTTGGTTGACAATAAACAGGTAAAAAGAGGAAGCTCAGATTTTCTAATTTCAAATGAAGGTATTGTTTGCCTACAATGGAATGATAAAAAAAACAATCTGTTTTCAGATACGTAGGTAAATTTGACACGATGAAATCGTTATACGAAGTCGACAGAAAATCACAAAAACGGTGGCATCGTATTTTTTATGTCAGTATACAGTGAATTTAAAGCAATTTAGTCTTGCTATGGCCGCAGGTTTAACTGGTGCTGATCCTGCTACACCCAGAAGAGGGCGCATAAATACTGACAAAATTCCCAACACGCTCCACCAATGAAACATAGGCAAAGTAAATGTGCTCATTTGTCAATTAAATGTGTTCATTGCCGCACCACATCTTACAAATGTGCTGGATGGTGCTTTAACGATAAGGGAAACTGTCTTCGCGGCAATTAATTTCGTAGCCAAAAGAGTTCAAAAATGCATTGAGGTCGATGGATTCCATTTTGAGAATTTAGTATAATTATTTGTTTATTTGCCTTTTTGTTGTATCTTTGATATACATTAGGTCTGGTAAGTAATAAAATGTTTAAAAAAATCTTGGTAGTGGTAGTTCAACACTTTAAATTAAAATAAGTATCTCAAAACGAAGCCATAAATCAAAAATTTGCAAGGGTAATTATTTTTCTAAATTAAACAGGGAATTTAAAAATTAATTTTTTTTCGTAAAATATCCAGTGGCGCCGATGATTGGGAGAGGAGAAGGGGGTTTAATCATTTCTTAGAGATGTACTACATTAGTCTGTATGAGAAATTTGATGGAAATTGATCGAGTGGTTTAGAAGTTATGATGAGAAAACCAGTTGTACTTTGCATCCTTGTTAAGAAACATTTTTGAACAACTTTTTCTCATGAAAGTCTTGTTCTATTACCTATCTAAATTAATGACGAAGAAATACATGTCTACATATTTAGGTGACAAGATTCAGAATGAGGCTAGCAAATTAAATTAAATAGCATTTACTAAAGTTATTGGTATGTGCTAAGTATTACTGAACAATTTTAGACTTCACACCAGACAAAGGTCACCACGAACAATTAACAGCTACAGTACGTTTTGTTAATTTAAATTTTCAAACAAAGACGTGAGCATTTCCTAGGGTTTTGCCGAATCTTTAGCTCAACATCAGAAAACTCTATTTCAATCAATTTACAATCTCTAAATTTGGTCGTAAATGATGCAGCTAATATAAATTTCGATTTTTTTGGTATCGTCCAAGAACTTTGCGTATGTTTTGCATTTTCAACTCAACGTTTGGTTGTTTTGGAGAACGTTATCAATAAGCCAAAAGCTGCAAAAGCCGGGTAGAGCAAGTCTTAAGGCAGCGGAATGGAAAAGTTCATTAACTCTTACAGATAAAACACAACACACTTTAGCAGTATACACTCCGGTCAAAATTCCACTACCTTGTCCATTATGCACTCCACTACGTTCAACAATTTCAGCTATATTCGCATCGTGAGAATTCGGATTTGAAGAGTGGGAAGAATTTTGCAAACTATAAACGTCCACGCTAAAAAGTAAATATTTATTAAAATAACCAATTAGACCAAGAACTTATACCAAATTTCATCGTCGCTGTTTCAATTAAAACTTAAATTTAAACGATCGGATGTGTTCACTGCCGTTGTTGTTACTACATTATTCTGATTGTTCTGGGCTGCCATTAGTAATTGAGTAGAACCAGCTTTACTGAAGAGAGCGTGTTCTAAACTAGCAATCGCTATACATGCATTGAAAACATGTGGCCAACAAGCAGCACTGTGTGATCCCAGCGCCAAACCTACAAAAAATTTTTGATTTTCTTCATCGTATCGTCTTTACCTGATAGTACCTTTTGATAATAAAACATCTAAAGAAAGTGCATGTGATGCTGGTTTTTTTCGGTCCTTGAATCTTCGAAGATGACGCAGAGAGTAGCGCCAAGATGCTACTGCTTCTAGCTTGTAGCTTTAAAGTATTACTTAAACTTGCCGCCTAAAAATGTAAAACACTTGCGTTGGAAATAACGTACTGGAAAAGTAAACTTACTTTATGTAACCCTTCTAAACCTTTGTCTGAATTTTTGTTTAGATCTTCATGCTACTAACCTACCAAGTGCAAAAGAACCTCCACCAGATAATGACTTTTCACCCAATGCCAAACCCTATACTGATACTACATCAGTCCAATAACACGTTAAGACTCGACGAGACAACTTTATTCCGGCATCGACTTCGGCGCTCGTATCAGGTATTCCTTTAACTCTTTGCAATTTTTGCCAATCGGTTAGTAACTGCGTCGGACATAAACCACCGACATCTAAATAAAACAGTGTTAATAAACTTCCCATTCATACTTATGTAGTACCGATTAACAAATTTATAAGGGCTGTTTGTTGTTGCCCTTTGGGATCATATCCAGTTATTTGCAAAAGAGACCGTGCCAACACATTTTGATACAGTTCACACAACCAAGTTGCGGAAACATAAACCAAAATTCCGCTACCATGAATTTCTTCAACAAATTGATCTTCTGTAATGCAAACTTCTGAGTTATTTCCTTGGTAATGCGATGACTGAATTAATTTTAAATTGAGCAGTAGTGCCGAGTATGTCGCTAAATAAATACCATCGGCGTTCATTATAGTTGTTACTTCATAATTTTGGGTGGCATTATATTGACAACATTTCGAAGCAAATTCTTGGAGATACTCGTCAATCTACAAAAATATAGAAATATAAAGTGGTAAGTTTTGTGTATTAACCTGTATGGGAGATCTGAGAGTTAATAAATTTAGTAGTAAAATATTTTGCAAGGTTTTTACAAAATGACGGGCGTTGTGTCGTTATCATTACATTCATCTAACCCAGTGCGACCTTAAAAAAAATGTAGAACTACATGCACATTACATATATTAAGTAACCTACTAATTGAAGATTTTGGTAAATTGTGTAATTGTTGTAGTTGTTGACTAGTTAAAAAACTTTCGTCGTCCATAATGCTATCATCTGAAGGTTCCGGTTCGACGTATTCTTCTGGTCCTTCAGTTTCACCTGAACATTCCGAATCTGGCTCACCTTCAACGTTTTGCCCACCACCGTCAATACCGCTGCTGTCAGAAGCGCTTTGGTATTTTAAATTAGCCACAACACCTCTATGGTTAATCGCATCATTAGAAAAGCTTTTCGAAGTTGGTGAATGTGTACCTGTATGGTTTTGGTAACCGTGCTAGTGACTGATATGTAAGAGGTACTGTATAATCCGCCTGTTCTAACATAGGATAACGAACGTTTGCAATTTCAGCTCCTTCTTGATCTAATCCTTCTCCGTTGCATAATGCCTCTAAGGAACCTAAAAGAGCACCTACGCATTCGACGCTTGCAAACATTATACTAGGATCGCTGCACTGCGAAGATTCTTCGATAGAATCTACAATTCTAAAACACAATTATTGCAGGGTTGACTTTAAAAAGAACTTACAATCGGATGATGGCCATATCATCGCCTGCGTGGCGATGGAGAGGTCCACTGAGCAGTAGTAAGTCGGCTAGCCTTGCCGGCGACCTTAATAACTCTTTTGCAACACGTAGTGGTTCTAATCGTTTGCCGGGGCAAGGTAAAAGTAGCATGCGGTGAAACAGCGCTTCAAGCACAGGCCGAAGTGCTCTTACTCTTACAACAAGGCGCATTACTTGAATACCAATACTAAAACATCTAATGTAATTTGCAACCCCTGGAAATATATTTGTACTAAGGTACCTGTAAACAATTTTAGATTGGTGTGTACTAAGCCCTTGTCACTCTGAATCACCTGGTGCGCCTAGAAACGCCAAGAGAGCTAGACAGAAGCGTTGCCATAGAAATTTGGCAAAATGTAGGTTCGAATGAACTGTATTTTGTAAAGTATTAACTAAGGTTAACAAACACTCCAGCAGAAAAACGGTAATATCGCTTGATTTTGCTAATCTAAAATTAAAGCCTTACAATATTTTGATTTTGTTTAAAAACACTGTTTACGTTTTTGTTTCTTCTAGCCTACTACAAATATATTGCATAACAGGAATTGGTTCATTAAAACATGCAACAGCAGAAGTTTTGTTGTATACCATTTCAGCAGTCGTTCCAGAATTTTTGTGTTTCTGTTGCTGTTGTAGTATTTCTTGATGTTCCTCATCCAAAAACGTACAAAAAGCTGTTAGTGTTTGACTTGCTGCTGCTGGAGCTGCTGCTCGGGTTGGTTGAGTACCTGTTTCATATGCTTCACCACATCTACTAATCAGTAACATAACCAAGCGTCCATTTAAAGTCCAACTGGCACTGCATTCCAGATTTAAGGCTACTTTCAAAATGTGAACCTACTCATTTAATTAATTAATGTTCGTATACCTTAAATACTGTTTTACCTGCGTATCCTCGCATTATGATAACATCGACGATGTTGCGTTTAGTAGTTGTGCCGGAAGCCATAAAGAATCATCCGCATTAAAACCATTATCCGACACACGATAGGAGAGTACGATAGACACACAATTTAGAAACCATATGTAAACCGTTAATCACGATCTCAGATGACGACATTATAACTCATCACCAGGCAGGATGTCTGTGCAAAAAATAGAATCTTAAATTTACATGTTCTATAGTAATATGGTATGACATACTGTTCCAGATTAATACAGTAAGTAATGTGTTTCAAAAAATATCTAATAATATTACGGAACATTTGTAGCTATTGAACAAAATAATAGCGTATCTCAAGCAAACACAGACAAATGACAGCTCCGAAGAATCTGTTCAGGAATCTATAAATAAGATTGTCACTATTTATATTTTAAGCCTAACAATGAAAAAACAGTAATTTGTCATTGAAAATGGTTTTATTGTGTTTCGAAATATTCTCCTTTATGATCAATACACTTTTGCATTAGTTCGAAATATTGGTCATAGCATTTTTTCTAATCTTCTTGAAACACCTCCATAACACGGTTTTTGAACGCATCAATGGCTTCTTCCGCTGACGAAAATCGTTGTCCACGCAATTTAATCTTGACATTCGAGAACAAGAAGTCATTGGGTGCCAAATCAGGACTGTACTGCGTATGACCCATCAATTCGATTTTTTCAGTATTCAAATAATCGGTTGTTAGATAAGATGTATGAGAGCTCGCATTGTCTTGATGAAGAACGATCCGACGGCGCTTGTTTGTTTTCCGCATTTCACCGAAGACTTCCGGCAATCAAATGGTTGTGTACCATTCAGAATTGACCGTTCTACGTTCTTCTAAAGGCACAGTTCCCACATAACCAGTTTTTCCGAAAAAACGACCATTTGTTTCGATATGCTTCGAACGCGAACAACTTTTGTTAGATTTGGTTAGTCTTGAAACACCCACACAGTCGACTGCTGCTTACGTTCCGGCTCGTATGCATACATCCATGATTCGTCACCTGTTACAATCTTATATTGTATTTTCTGAGCATTTGTGTGCACCAATCGACGCGAGCATCTTCTTGAGATTTCATCAGATTGTGTGGGATCCAACGAGAACAAACCTTTTTCATGGCTAAATGATCTTGTAATATTTTATATATGCTGGTGGAACTAATGCCTAGGGTTCCCTCAGTCTCACAGTATGTCGCATGGCGATCTTGCATTATTAGTTTTTGCACAGCATCAATGTTTTCTTGAATAACAACTCATTTTGGACGACCTTCGCGAATTTCGTCAGTGTATGAAAGGCGGCCACGATTAAAATCGTTATACCACCGTTTCACAGTGGCAAGGGATGGAGCTTCATCGCCAAATGTGGAAGTAATTTGATCTATGCACTCTTGTCTTGATAATCCACGTCGAAAATCGTAATAAATCATCGCACGACTTAATTCCGTTTCCTTGCTGACACGAAATCTTCAAGTAGCCGTAAACAACACAAATAACGCTATTGACAAAAAGTTTCAAGAATGTCAAACGTTTCGATGGAAACGTAAAAAGGCGCCTAACTGCAATCAGTGTTGCCAAGGCTCAAAATATAAGTAGTAACCCTCGTATTGCTGATATTCTCGAAACTGATACCACATTTTGTTTACCGGAACTGTCAGACGTCGAAAGAAAAAGCTTAATTTTGATTATGAATATGAAGATGAGGTGGAAAATGACCCAAAAAACAATTCTAAACGGAATTTTTATTTCGATATTTTTGATAGGACTGCAAGAACGATTTTCACTACTTAATGACCATTCTCATTACTTTGGCTTTTTATACAACATACCGAAATTCAAAAAAAATTCTGAATCAGATTTGCTTAGGCTTAGAAGTAATATTAGGTACTTGACAAGAATGTTGATTTAATTGTTAATTAACCTTTAACTTGAAGACAATGTTTTGCTATTATATTTACTACTATTAAAATATTTTTTTATTAACCTATAAGGTGCGAGCGGCACAATACATTTTAAACACAGGAGCCTAAACTCACGGCGCGGCCCTGTTAACAATGTCATTCTTCTGGTACTGAGGACTGTAGGTATAATTGCTCTAGAAATGTTTAAATTTGCAAAAAATAAAGGATTGTAACTCAAAAGATAAGTATTTTCATGTTTAGATACGTGTGTGAATGTTCCTGATTATGAAAAATTCCATACTACGCACCTCAATTTGACATATAACAAGCATAGTTGTTAACACTGCTAATTATCAAATTTGTTGCTTAAATAAAAGTCGTTTCTTAAGAAACCTACTGTAGATAGTTTTTTTTGTAAGTTTTTGTTATAACAGTAAAAATATTACAATTGAAATTTGACCGATATGCCTACACGTACCGGAATTAATTCATTAAAAGAAATAATTTTAGATGTAGTACATAATATAAAGCAAATGACAGTTATACAAATAACATATATGGAAACATTTTAACGGTTTAATTTTTATAATGAGATATTAATTTAAAAAAGAGTGTGTGAACTAAATTTAAGTTAAAACAGAAATTTGTGTCAGTTTGCAGACTATAATTTTGAAATGTTCAGATTTCTTCCAATTACCTCCTTATTAAAATATAATTTAGATTAATTTGTAATTACAAATAATTTCCTTAGGTGAAATTAATCAACTTCCTCTTGAAAATTAGATGCGTACAGTATCTATTAGCTACTAATTGGACGAAAATGCCAATAATTAAGTCTTAAGTGTTACGTAAGACTTTAGATCAAACTAATGTATAAGGATCGAGGCGCATATTATAAAAAGTAATAGTAACTGTAATAGCACTATGAATTAAAGTTATTTTCTATTACGCACGAAGGCGGGGTGGGTGTTAGTACTTTCACTTCATCAGTAGCTTTTGCTACCGAAGGACAATTCTTTTTTGTTTTGTTACATTTCTAAAACAATCTAAACTTTATATTAACTTTTATTTTTTTTGTACAACATTCTAAATGCTTCTTAAGTACTAAAAAGTTAAGTACATATTTAATACATTGTTTTAAACTAAACTATTGTAGTACGTGAACAACTAAATTATACTTATAGCTAATATCAAACATTTGTACAAACAGTATCAAAAGAAAAGCTTTGGTTTTCTGTAATATGTAACCTATACAAAAAAAAAACGTTTAAGTATTTAATAATAAATTTTGGGTTAGTTATTGCACCCTTTATTTACAAAACAAAACGAATATTATAAAATGTGAAGTACAGCACGCAAACTGCTTAAACTAATATTTACAGTAAGGGTTATTAATAGTTATTTACACAAATGCTAGAATTTTCGAATGGAATTTCAAAAAATGTGCGTAAAACATTAAAAAGGTTTATAAAGTGCTTTTTATAAATTCTTTAAAATCGACAAAAGTAATGTAGGAACTATATAAAATCAAAGTAATGAAATTCGTAAGGACTTTTTTAAGTAGCTAAATAGAAGTATTTTTGAGCAATGTATAATGGTACAATTTTCATTTACTAAATTTTCTAAATATGCCCTTTTTTCCTGCCTTTTCTATTTATGTAACAATCACATTGACAATTTAACATAGATATCTCTAAAACATATATAGCCAAACCAGAAATATAATTTTTACAAAACACGGACATTAAAATGCAGTAAACAAAACAGTGCCTTTTTAATTGATTGAGCAAAGTATTTCTTAACTCTGGTGTCAAAAAATAGGAATCAATCAAATAATTTCATATTTAATGTTGTTACACATATAGAAAGTCCTTACTTGAAATTCTTAACCTCTGTTACTACTAATACTAAGTAGATATTTCTAAACTTTGATCATTATTATTTAAAACGATTTCATCTTTTTCTTGTTTCACTCCTGTGTCCATTTTATTCTTGGAATAGTCTTCAACCGGTGACGCCCCCTCTGAATAACTTTCAGAATCGTCTTCTTCTTTGCCAACTACGTCAATATTGGTATGATTGTGTGATGGGTTGTATAATTGTGTTTGATTAAAGTTCGAGCCAGAATAAGTCACTTTTCCCATAAAATTACGTATTTCGTCAAAATACGCATCCTCCCTCTCGTTCTCATTACTAGATCCAGGGGAATCTGCAATTGCAGTACCACCATTGCCATCATCTTGCTCGTGTTTCTTTAAATGTCGATCCAAGTTTGTTTGCTGACCAAAACATCTTTCACAGAGAGGACATTTAAACGGTTTCTCTTTATTGTGAATATTGCGAACATGACGTTGTAAATTACTGGAAATACTAAAGGATCTCTCACAGTATCTACATTTGTAAGGTTGTTCTCCAGTGTGCGTTCGTAAATGTCGTGTGAGATTAGCAGAACGAGGAAATACCTTCCCGCAAAATTTACAGGCGTACCTGTCTTTCATTTTATTTTGATTCTGCTGTTGAATCACATCATGATAAGGTTTGACTGCACCAAAATTTTGTAAATGTGGTCGAAGCACATCAAAATTTCTAGCGTGCTGAAGTGTATTTATAAATGGAAAATGTCGCGGCCCAAATGGATGAGGTAATAATCGTTCATTATTCTGTGGACTTTGAAGCGAATGAAAATTTGGTCGATACATATCTAAAAATATTGGGTGGATGGGTCGGGGATAAGCCATTTGAGGTGCATTTTTGTATTGTTCAATAGGTTTAGGAGCGTCGTCTATATCAACAACATCAATTTTTTCCTCTTCCTTTACCCTTTTCGTTGGTGTTATCAATTCACGAGATTGCTGTCTCACTGGCTCTTCAATATCAACCGAAATAATCGGAGACATTTTTCTGCCAACACGTAAATCCAAAGGTTGGTCACCTTCTTCACTACTAGAAGATTTAGGTCTGCTACGACATCTTTGATCATTACCTTTAGTAAGATCTCGAGGATAATCGGCTGTTTCATCCAATCCATTTGTTCCTTTTGAAATTTGGTCCCGCGGATTATTAAATACCGTATTAGCGGCGCTAGGTGGTGGTCTTGCTGGAGACGGCATTAAATTTGAGCATGCTTCTTCTGCTGTCGGTGGACTAATTTTTGCATTTAGTGTTGGCATTTGCGGTGGAGTTGTTCGATCTTTTAAAGGTGAGTTCCGATCTGGACTAATAGTTCTCAATCTCTTCGATGGAGTATGATCTTGTTCCATTGCTTTTAATTTTGGAAGGTGGTTAAATATTAAGGGATTTATAAACGAAGGAGGAGGGCCTGTTGGGGGAAATATAGGTGGGTATGGCGGAAAATGACTGGGAAAAAATGGAGGTAAGTGACAAGCCGCGGGTTGTCTATATATTGCGAATGGATTATTGTTCGCCATCGGATTTAGTGGTAACGATGGCGGTGTACTCATGGGAGGCGTCGTCGTCGTGTCACAAAATCGTTTATGTTTAGACAAAGATGTGACGGTTGAAAAACTCTGTCCACACTTCACGCACTTAATCTGCATGCGACAATCCGCATGCATTCGTTTGTGTCTGCACAAGTTAGAAAATTGTGTATATGCCTATAAATAAACTATTTTTATAACATTTCTTAAGTACGTTCTAGAAGTACTTACCTTAAAACAAACTTCACATTGAAAAGGTTTCACGGATGAATGTATATGAGTGTGTTGTTTTAAACCCGATGATGTTGCAAACGTTTTTCCACACTCAGGACAAGCGTGTGAGCGGGCTCCTACGTGATGCGTTCTTATATGTCGTTGCAAATTACTAGGATCTGTAAAAACCTGAAGAATGTGTTAGACATAAACGCTTTTCTATTAAGTTACTTACTTTTGTACAATTTTCACAATGGTACTTTCTAGTTTCACCATGCACCAATGCACGATGTTTTAAAAGACAGGGACGATGAGAATATGATTTTGGACACAAATCGCAACGAAATTCGTCTTTTCGATAGTTATGTTTCAAGATCAAATGTTCATCTAACCTGCAAAAAAAACAACAATAAATTACTGTTCAAAACTAAAAGTTATGATTACATGTTTTTGCTATAATTAACGATGGTTAAAGATCATGGTAGTTTGTGTTTTTTTAATAGATTATAATATTTTGATCGAAAGTGCCCGAACAGTTTCCAGTACATAATAGTTATGTAAAAACTTTCGCTGCAGAAAATTTATCCGGCAAAATTTTTTTATTAAAATTACTAGTGCCATGAACGACAATGCTTTTCCCATCCTCAACCAAAAGTCCGATGATAATATACCAAGGAAATAAGGCTTTCTTGCTTATATTTTAACCAACCCTTAAATTTTCGAAATATCACCATTTCTAGATTAATTGCATAAATAACTATTTTATTTTATGGCAGAATAAAATATTCCACGTTATTATCGATTTCATTGCTTGAATCTATTTTTTATTTGTTGTAAATACTTTTTACTTTTTTATTACTTTCAAAAAATCCATAACAACCAACTTCAAATTTCGCGAGTAGGATTTATAAAGGAAAGCATTTAAATGCGTTAGTTATATAGGATGCGTCAAAAAGGCCACAAAAACAATAATTTGTGGATCATCCTGTTTATGAGTTGATTTTGGATTTGACCTTGCCCTTAGAAATGTCAAGTACTTACTCTCGAGATTCATTATATTAATATTGATGCTTTGTACGTTGAGTCCTAATGTCGACGCACAGTATTAGTTACTTCGTTAGCATTAAATGTGTTAGTAAAGTTTTAACAAATTTTGAGATGAAAACGTAGTATGTCGTAAAAATTTCGAAAATTAGAATATTACATTTTGGGCTTCTGACATGATAAGGGGTTTTAAAAAGTATTAAGTAAATTCCGTTGGTTTGACGTTGTATTGTTTAGACGAGCGTAGCGGGTGTGTGAATTGAACGAGAGTTGGAAAACACTTGCTTCTCGTGTTTTACGCATTTTTTTTAAAATATGTTAAAATTGTAAAACTATCGTAATGCACTAATGAAGTTCGGCACACAACATGTATGAAGTAAGTATTTTATACTTATCAACTATATTGTTCATTTTTTAGTTGTTTCCGTTAATTTAATGTTTGTGGTTTTTTTTGTTATTTGTGAGCCTAAATCTAGACACAAACAGAAATGTTAGGCAGCTGTATACGGATCAACTACTAATGGTTATTAGCACTACCCCATACTATAATTTTGACCTAAAGGAATTCTGCCTTTAGTAGGAAATCTTTAACGTCTCAAACATCGTATTGCAACGGGACCTACAGTTTTACTTCCTATACGAGAAAGAATGCTTTGGTTTTTCTCCGGTTTAGAATACCCCGGTCAGGTTTGAACCCGTGCCGCTCGGGTGAAAGGCAAACACTCTCACCATTCCACCACAGAGGCATATTTTTGTTTTGTTAAAAATGTTAAATTAAGTAGAAAGTAATCCTATAGGTTCGCCTTCACTCTCAATTATTAGTCAAAAATGTAATAAAGCTAACAACTTATGAAAAATGACAATTATACAATTAACTTTGGTTTTTTTAAGTGTTTCCGCCACATGAACGCGGAAAAAAATTAAAAGACATTTTAAATGTAATTATTAATTTGGCAACATTGTTTTTTTTTACTTTCCTCACTAGAGAACAAAACCCTATTTTCCTCGCCTTTTTTAGATGTGAAAACTATTGTTTTAAAAGGTAGTTTTAATAGTTCAATATTTAAATAAAAATATTGCGTCAGTGCATAGGTCATTATTTTCAACTTTTTTTTCAATCGTGAATGTTAAATTTGTTTTGAAACTACCGAAACAAACTGCACTTCAGTCATACTAGCTATATGAAATCAGTTTAAATATTAATTTTTCTTCGTTTTCGAATGATCCTGTTTCTTTAGCGTTTTGTACACTGAATTTGTTCTTCAACTTGGATTTTAATTTGAAAAGAAAATGGGCGACAATATTTCGAAATGCTAAATACTTAAAGTGTCTTGGAGATTCGAGCAATAGCAAGGGACAATTTTAGAAATATTACTTGTCAGCCTCCTCATTATTACTACCGGTTCGCTCGATTTTTTTATAGGGTTACGGTAATCTCAAGTTTATCGCACTCATACTGAATTGATGCATGAGTTATAAAATCGGATATGGCATTATGCCAAGGTATATTAAAGAAAACATTCGTAGGTGTGAGAAATGAGCACATAACCTCGATTTTTGACAGGAAATCAATGCGCAACAACAATTCGAACACCTGACATAGAAGATAATTACGGAATCTTAATTTTTCTTCTGTTTTGTTTCTATGCTTCTCTGTATTTGTTATTAACTTAATTTTAAAACAAAAAGAAGATTTTAGTTAAGAAAGTAGACAAATATGGCACTTCATATTAACAGTACTTCTAATAATGAAATTGCATAACGAAAAGAACAATTTAAATTAGAACGACCTTGCAAATGAGACGTTACTTAATACCGCTTTCGAATTAAAATATTTGGCTAAGATGGCGTCGGTCCACCATCTTTGTTCATACAATTATCAAAAAAAACCCAAAATGTAGTATTTTGATTCTAATTCAATGCTTCGTTACATGTTTAGTTTTTAAAACATTAAAAAAAGGAAAAGTTTTCTTGTCTTGATATATGTTGTCTATATATGTAACATGTTATTTATAATCAAGTATTTTTAAAATTGTTACATTTATAGGACACCTATTAATAGTTATTTATGTAACGAGTGCAAAAAGTAAGTGTTTACTGTACGCATCGTGCAATTTTCCGAGGAGGCCTTTGTTTAAATATATATAAATGTTTATCGTTTTTAGGGCGATTTGCTAGATTGTAAATTTAAGGTTGTTTCATTTGCCAGAACAATGAATTCTGGTGTGGTGTCAAAAAAAAATCTTCACAGCCACTGTCATTCATAATTTCAATAACATTAACCATTTTAAGATATAAAACTATTTTTACACTCTCATTTTTTTATATTTATTTAAACTGACGAACGATTAACTTTTAATTATTGAAATTTAACTAGGATTTATTAATCATACAATTGTCTAATTGCGTTTCATACAATAACTTCAAATCTTTAGCGTCTGTCCAAATGAAGTTTATCTTTCCACATTTGCAGTTGCTTCTTTAAATCAAATTAGTACGAATGCGTGGCGTGCAATAATTTTTATTGCACTAGTGCGCTAAACGATAACTTTTGACACTAAAAATGATGCAAAAATGGTTATTTTTTATTAAATAATTAGTCGACCATACAATGGCTACCTATTTATTTTATGTCAGTGATCGCAATGTAGTCAATGATGTCAAGAGCAGAATGTGAAGCTCGTAAACAAAATTATAGATAAATTTTCAAGCAAGCAAAAAAGACAGATATGCTAAAGGATTAACAAGTGGATATTGTAATATAACCTAAAATTTAGAAAAATAAAATTCAATGATTTGTTGACTTTTGTCAGTCTTGTACTAACTTCAATTTTTTTTATTTTTAATTAATGTTTTTATATCATCACTAATAATTCTCACGCTATCAACTCTGAAGTGATATTGTGAAGACGTTACAATACAAGCACAAAATCAGTGATAACAAAACATTTCTGAGGAGATTCTAATTAGTACGCTTCACCATTGACATCCCAGAAGTCAAGTTTCACCGGCTAAGGTCGCTAAATTGATTAGATCAAAGAACTGGGTCATTATTGGAAACGTCATCTGTTTATCGCCGGATAAGGTCTTATGGGCTGCGTTCATATCGTCCATTTTTGTCTTCCTCTTACACCACTTCACCTTCTACGCAGGCTAGAATGGAGCAACGAAAGAGCGAATTGGGCGCAAGAATGGCATGGAATTGTGTTTAGTGACGAGTCCCGATTTTCCTTGTGGGCCCACGATGGTCGTAGGAGGGTCAGACGGATGCGTGGAGAACGTAAAAATCTAACATTTTTTGTGGAACGCAACACAGCCCTCACACAAGAAGTGATGATATGGGGTGCAATATGTTACGGTAGCAAATCACCCTTGGTCTTCATTGATGGCAACTTAAACGCCGCTGGTTATATTGCCAATGCGCTAGAACCCGTTGCGCTTCTATATCTTCAAGGGCTGGAAAATCCCATTTTCCAACAGGATAATACGCGCCCTCATACGGCAAGGGCTACAACACGTTTTTTGGAAGAAGCTAGCATTGCCGTCCTCCCATGGCCTGCTCGGTCGCCTGATTTGTCGCCCATTGAACATGTATGGGATGAGGTAGGTAGGCACTGGGTAATTTACCATACCCTCCAAATAACTTACACTATCTCCGGCTACGGATTCAAGAATATTGGGTTGATATACCACAGGCAGCTATAGATCACCTGATTGATAGCATGCCACGCCGTCTAAATGAGTGCATTACAAAAAGTGGCGGAGCAACTCATTATTGAAAAAAACATTTTTAGTTTCTGTTCTTTTGTTTTCAAATTTGAATCGTTTGTTTGTTCTAATGAAAGACATCGTTGACGAAAATTTCAATAAAATCGTTCAATAATTTCTAGGTGTTGCAATTTTTATGGAAGTCAGTATATTATTGTTTACATGACATTTTTCAGGGAATCAAGTACTCCTTGCAATGCTAAGATTCTGCGATTGTTATGATCGTAAAATTTGATATTTTGTACCATTATTACAACTGACAGTTTGATTGAGACGAAACAAATACATACCATTTTGAAACAAGATTTAAACGTCAGGAAGCTTTGTAGTCGTTGGATTCCTACAATCTGGCAGAAGCTCAAAAAAAGCATGTATCATGCGGTGCAAGGAAATGCTTAAAAAATTTGACCATGGTCGTTCAAATTCTGTATATTACATTGAAACAGGTGACGACAAAACGTGGGTATATTCATATGAGCCTCAAACTAAATAGCAACCAATTGTATGGGTGTTCCAAAATGAACCTAAACCAACAAAAGTGGTGCGCTCGCGAAGCATTTCAAAGAAAATGATTGCTTGTTTTTATCGGAAAAACCAGTCCTTGTCATTGCAGAATCGAAGAACAGTTACTGCTGATTGGTATACTTCAATTTGTCTCCCCCAGGTGATCGGTGAAATTAGAAAAGAAATTTAAACAAGCGAATCATTCTGTATCACGACAATGCAAGTGCGCACACAAGTTGTCTTCCGAGAGGAAGTTCTAATTTGTTTTAATTTTTGTTATCTGTTATAGTACCATTGTCACATTTCCATTTGCAGTTGTACCTTTTGAAATAAAGTTAGCGCGCATGCTCCCTAGATTTTGGATGTTTTATTATTACACCAAATGTATGCTGGTATTAGATGTTCCCACTAACCTCAAATCTAATTATATGTCAAAATTAATTTAACGGTTGTCACATTTAATTGAAATGAATAGTAACCACAGATCACTGTATAATGATAGCAGGAGCCTATTAAATTTTGAGTGAAGAAGTAGGGTTCCGCCGTTCATAACTTACCCATAAATTTACATAATTTCACAAAATAATTTGATACAACTAAAAAAATTCCCATTTTTAATGCTTAATTTAAAAAATAGTCAACATATATCAATCATGTGAAAATAAATTAATCAAATTTGACGTTATTGAAAAATATTATACCAACTTTGTAAAAATAACTCCAAAATCTAGGAAGCAAATAAAAAAAATAGATTATAGGTTAAATAAAGTGTTTGTTTCCTATATTCTTTACATCTCAAGTAATTATTTTTTTCTAAAACTACCTTAGAAACAATTGTTTACGTCTCTAAAAAGAGCGAGGGGAATAGGATTTTCTTCTCTAGTGAGGAAAGTAAAAAACAATGTTGCCACGTTTTAAAATGATAAAAGGCTCGTGTCAATTTGTTTCCGTGTTGTACAATAACATAAGAACTTCATTAAATATTAGGATTATCCTTCTTCCCTTTGACATTTCTAAATAATGGAGGATGCCGTACCAAGAGGAGTCATCACCCACGGTCACGTGGCAGAAACATTCATAAATCAAATTCAATTGTAGAATTTTAATTTTTGTAATTTATTGTTAGCTTTATTACATTTTTTATTAATAATGGATAGTGAGGACGAATGTGTGGAGTGAATTACTACTTAATTCAACATTATTAACCTATAAAACAAAAAAAAAACAAAATGAGTTGAACCTAACCTAAACAAATTAATAGCAGTTGCCAATAATGCGTGGATTGAAAATTGCAGGTTTATTAAGGAATACTTCTAAAGTTTGTTGATGGGATGTACAAACCAAAAATATTTTCATTTGAATCGCAAAGTTTATACAGGACGATTTATATCAAAGTCGCATTTTTTAAATAAAACTCCCTGTATATTACTGCATATTTGGATTCCTTAGTCCATTCTAGTGCTATTTTATGTATCATATGTGCTACCTAAAACGAATCGTTTAGCCGCAATTCGTCATTTTTACAAAAAGTAGATGTCTTGAAATAAAATTAATATCACAAAACTTAGAAGGCCGTGCCTCTGCGATGTTACTAGACATGAAATGACGCGTAGACCGGACTGTCAAATCCGAATTCTTGTTGTGTTTGTTTCATTTTTGCATCAAATGGGTAATTTTTTTACCTTTCTGAAGATATAAATTTTCCTGTATCTATCTTCGGTATATTTCTTTTAATTTCACAGTTTTTGATTAATTTCCTTTTTTTTTATTGGTGCCCCATTTCAGCTATTTAAAGCACGCCTTAGTGTGTTTAAATCGAACTTTCAAAAACGCGCGTTTTTTAAAGTTATCATGGCGACATCAACAACTCAAGAAACGAGAAGTCTAAATGACAATTTTTTGATTATTGATCTGACAGGAGTACCTAGTAACGGCAAATAAAATATCACTAACAAATTCAAAATCTTTAATTAAACATTATTTAACACTTAGAAGGTACAGTTAGTATTGTTAGATGTATTAATTTTTATTTACATATTTTGCATTATTAGTTCTTATTTCCATTTTCTCTAGTAATAATACTAGTATTTATGATTTCAAGGTGCATCAATAAAAAAAATAGCGTAAAGTATTCGTGGATAACTGGTCTTTAAAACGCTTACTCTATTTGGAGCACTTCGGCTGCGCCGTCGTGCTCAAAAAATCGCGTGTGTTTTATCCACTTATACTTTAATATACTATTAATATACTATATTTTTCAATTTTCAGTTTCTGTGAGTAACTAGCAAGCTGTGAAAATTCTGTCACTTTAACTTTACTTTGACTTCAGGTACTAGTTCGTGCTGCTATTTCTGATTAGAGCTTTTTTGAGTAGTTAACATGAAATTTAACTGATACAAATGGCAAGTTTTTCTCAAAATCAAACGATCCATATGGTTTTTATTCTTAGAGAATGCTCTAAAAATTCGTTCCTAATGAGTAGAGTGTACAAAGCAAGATATCCTGACCGGGATGGTCTTCCAAGGGAAGAATCATTCAAGAAGCTATTAGATTAATTTTTGCGATTGAGTAGAACAAAACTTAAATTAAAATGTACAATTTTTGGATAAGATCATGTTTACGGACGAGTGTTCCTTCCACCGCAATGGATCTGTTAACCAGCACAACTTTCATTATTACTGAAAGGAAAACGCTCGCTATTTCCCAGTTCATTATCAAGAGAAATGGTGGATTAATGTTTAGGCAGGCATATTCGGTACTTCAGTTGTTGGTCCCTTTTTCTTTGACGGTATCCTAAATTCGAATTTGTACTTGAATTTCCTCGATATTAAATTATTTGGGCGGCTTTAAGATGTACCGTTCGCGCAAATTAGGGGCACTTATTTTCAGCAAGATGGCGCACCTCCACACCGTGCCCGTGTAGTAAGTGGATGGCTTAATAATGCATTTGTTGAAAAGCGGATGGGAAGGGATCGACCAACACGCTTGATTTCTTTTTGTGGGGGTACTTCAAGGAAAACATGTATGCTGAACTACCGACCACTGCAGAAGATATAAAAAATAGCATTCGAAACGTTTTTGCAACTATCAACCCAATATTGTTAAATGGGGTAAAAAATTCTTTTCGTCGTAGAATTCGAATTTGCTTAGAACAAGGTGGTAGACAAGTTACAAGTTTATCAAATATTTCTAAAACAGCTGCATATTTCAAAGATATAAAAATACCTAAATATAAACCTTAAACATATCGATTAATTATGTTCTGTGAAATTATGATGTTACAATGGTTCTAAAATTTCATAATCTTTAAATTCACAGGTCAAACCTATATTTTGTGAACCAACTTAATTCCTTATGCATATAAAGATGCAGCTAAGAAGGAACTTGAATGGTTGAAGAAAAAACTTAGATGATTAAATCATCCTTTACCAAAGAAACAAGCTTACTGTTAGTCTGCAGTGCAGAGTAAGGAATCTATAAAGTTCATAGGTTTGGAACAAAGTCTGCTTGTGCAATTTTTCAATCCATTGTTGAAAAAGTGTTAATAGCTACAAAGTGGCAAATTTCATTAATTAATTCACGCCCTATTAAAACCAATCAAGAGTTCTTGATTTTCTATAATAGCCCAATCAGGTGGCGGTTGACTTGTGAATAAGCGATAAAAACAGTTAGCTGCACTTCTCAATAGGTGAAAAAACCACAGCGTTCCAATTCTAAACACTCCCATATTTCCAAGGTAAAAGTAAGCCTTTAAAGTCAAAACGGCTAAGAAAAATGTACGGTTTATTAATTGCCAAATGTACTGATTATTACATTACAACCATGTCATATTTACGTTTGACAGTTGTGATTCCAAAGTCCATTAATGCCTAAGGTGGAAAATGCCATGTTTAGTACAGCATCTCTTAATGAAATCAAGAATATTGGTTCTGAATTGAATGTGCATTATATGTCACGTTCCTAAAATACATTCGTGGTGATTTTGTAAATTACGATAAAGGTATTTTTAATTTTACTCAATATTTTTGTCATTTGGGTAATTCCCTCTGGAAATAAGAGAATTTAAAAAATCGTTCGAGTAAGCTCTCGCGATTTTTTCATTCTCCTGATTCTCGCTTGAATTGCCTTAGCAAAAATAATTCGTGCTAACAATATCAATGATAACAAAGTCACCATTTATTTATTTACCTCCGACAACATTGTCGTTACAGGTACCGAAGTCAAAACTTTTTATGGCGTAAACAGAAAGGTAGGAGAGCGAAACAGATTTGTTGTATTTCACAAATTTTAAAGAAAGACGAACAAAATTGCACCAATATTTAACTGTGAGACTCTTTGAAATTCTATTTGAGCATAACGCTTTACAAACCATGTATAAGAGAAAGAATAAAATTTACCTAAAATGGCAGCAGGGAAGGTAAGCATGTTAAGAATTCTGAAGATCTTCGAACACATGTTTTATCCAGATTAACTGTTAATAATAGTATTGATTACGAGAAGTGTGATTATCTTAATTTTATTAAAGGTTATCGGTGTAAACAAAGTGTTGTCAGAGAAAAAAGAAATGATGTCGTTTTAGGAAAAGTCATAATTCATACAGATTGGAGCAGAAAGTGACGGATAAAATATTAAAACCACATTTTGCTAGACGAAATTAGTTACATACAGACAAAAACGTATTATGTGGGGCGCTACAGAATAATTATTCCGGTTAAGTTAAGAGGACCATTGTTCAAAGAATTACATGCTAGTCACGAGGCCATCGTTAGACAGTAACATTGAGAAATGAGTGCAGCAATGTAAGATTAGCATGATCGGAACCACTACAGCTAGTTACTGTACTTGAAATAATACGAGCGGAGCTTTTGATCGAATCCAATGTGATATTTTAAGTCAATTTGTGGTAAAAGAGTTCTAGTTATTATTGATTTTCACTCAAAATATCCGAAAGATTTTATAACGAAAAGCGTATCACTAAGGAAACAGTAAAAAATTCAGGGGGTGTTTACTGTGGTAACAGACAATGGTAGTCATTTTGCACCAATACAATTTACAGACAAAAAGTCGTGTAAAGTTTCGAAATTCACTTGTATATCATCTATCCAGTAATTGACAAACTGAATATTTAGTAAAAAGTTTTAAAAGAATAAGGGATAACTCAGATAGAGGTGTTACTTTCAGTACTGTAATGAATCGTTTTTTATGTAGTTCTAACCATATCTCTACCGTATTTAGAAATAAAACCAATACTATGGCAGATTTATTAAATGTTATGTTTGCTTGCAAGAACTCATAAATTTTGGAATAGGGGACCGGGAACGTATTGTAGAGATTACTGAAATCCTAATAAAAAAACTTGGGCAAAGGTAACATAGATGAAGTTGTAGGTGATATGAACATTCAATTAGACTTGTTAATAAGAACCCAGTATAGAAAATACAGTTAGATCAAATTATAGAATGCATACCAGGTTATCCCATTTTCGTATGTTTTACGGGGTATCTCGCTTATTCTTTAGGTTAGAACCTTGCGGTTTTCGCGACATCGTGCTATTTTTTAATGAAACCTAAGACGCACTAATCAAATTTGCCATATTCATCTTAGTTTGTGTGCTACAGGGTGATTTTGTAAAAACTGCATTTTCAGTCTATATTTATTTTTATAAATAACGTGACAAAATGATTTTTTTCTATAATTTACATTCATAATAGTGGATAGCCGTGGGTAACCATGGTAACGCAAAAAACAAAATAATTAACGTTCTGCCATTACTTAGGTATTTGATTTTTGAAGTTTCTGCTTCTCTCAAATTATTCCTGGTTACATTTTCCCAAATTTAGTGCTGATATTTATTGTTATTCGTTGTTTTTGTTTATTGTTATGGTTCTTGTTCTTGTTGTTTAATTATTTTTTAATATGGCTCGAAACCAAAAATTTGAAAACTTTGAGAAATATGATATGAAAACGCAGACCAGGCCTTACAACTCTATCTGATCAGGTCAGTTAATCTTTACCTTAGAATTTGTATTTATTATATATATATATATATATATATATATATATATATATATATATATATATATATATATATATATATATATATATATATATATATATATATATATATATATATATATAATTTATACAAGAATATTCAAAATTAATATTTAATCTTTGCCAACATGGATGTTTTGACAAACCTCGACCCCGAGTTTACAACAAAGAGAACGAGGAATCAGAGATCAACGTTTTAGCAGTTGTTCAAGCCACTCCTGAAACCTCGTGCAGGAAAATAGATGAAGAGACCGGTGTGTCTAAAACAACAGTGCAAAGGATTTTAAAAAAAGATAAATTCAAACCCTACAAGTATAAACTTGTTCATCATCTGCACCCTGGTGATGCTGAACGTAAATTGGAGTTCTGCAATTGGTTTATAAATATGAAAACTAGGACAATAATTTTGAAAAAAAAATAATTTGGTCAGACGAGGCACATTTCACAAGTACGGGAATTCTTAATAGTCAAGAAAACACCCACGTGATTTTTCCTAGAGAGCGTCAAGGCAGGTTCGGATTTAATGTCTCCTGCTTTATTTTTAACCGAAAAATAGTTTACAAGATTTATGAAGAAAACCTAAACTCTAATGGGTACTTACAAATTCTACAAAAAAAAACTATGAACATTTTAGAAGATATTCCACTGGCTCAACTGAACGATATATTCTTCCAGCAGGGTTGGGTTCCAGCCCACAATGCTAGAATAATACAAAACTGGCTAAATGAACGTTTTCCCAGGAGATGGATTGGAACAAATGGACCTGTTTGATGGCCACCACGATCACCGGATCTCTCGAAGACAATTATTTTGGAAAATGCTATTAAAAGAATTTATAAACCTTGTGAAACTTGTAGGAGACATAATGGTCTGCAATTTGAACAATATTTAATTATTTATTTTATTAATATAATAAATATAATATAATAATAATTAAAATTAATTATTATTTTGGTTTTTATCAATGTAAATTATAGAAAAAAATCATTTTGTCATATTATTTATAAAACTAAATATAGATTATGCTATATTTTTTAAAAACTCTTGGCAAGGGGAAAAAGATTTGAAAAAAATTTATAGGGTGTCCCATAAAAAAAAAGTAGGTTATGTCAATATCTCAAAAACTGTGACGTCTAAAGAAAATCTGAGAACGCCACTGGATTCTACGTAAAAAAAATCTACAAATGTCTGTTTTTACTTTTTTAATATGTCTCACAATAACAGCGTTACAGGGGATGACTGAAAATGCAATTTTTCGAAAATCACCCAGTAGCACAAAAACTAAGATGGCTATGGCAAATTTGATTAGTGCATCTTTGGTTTCATTAAAAAGTAGCACGGTGTCGCGAAAACCGCAAGGTTCTAACCTACAAAATAAGCGAGATACCCCGTAAAACATACGAAAATGGGACAACCTGTACATAGGATAAATAGTTACACAACAGGTTCCATACAAAATTTCTCAATATGAACCAATAGTTAGTAGCGTGCCATTAATGTGTGATTTGAAAATGATAGTTTTAAGGAAAGTCGGGAACTTCTGGACAGTTTTGGTGACAAGTCACAACCGTTCTAGGTTGAATAGGAAAACAAAGAAAAGGATTGTCAAAGTCTCTCACACGTGATAGGAATCTTTTGGTAATGTTTGTCAGCCAGAATCACTCGTACTCGTTGTCTTTAGAAAATTCGTGATCTTTTGATTTATTACAGTACGTTGTATTTTAACAAATTAATGTATAATAAAATGTCGATAAGAACTGGAATAGTATAAGTTTTTTTAATTGACAATGCATTTAGTGTGAATATGTAACAGTACATTACATTAATTTGTCTAATTTCCAATACTATTATAACTTTCTATTTTTGAACAATTAATTGAACATAGTTGGGTTATAATTTATATAGAACTAAAAATAAGAGGTAACTAAGTTGTACTTTTGAAAAAAAGATAAATATATACGTAATTATGAAAATATAAACTTTCACGATTATCATTATAATTAAAATACTTATCTTTTGGATATCAAACCATGTACTTTCATGAAATATTTATAAATATTTCATAAATCCTTAAAGCTATTGCCATTTAATACCTAAAACATACGTATACGTATCTCATTGAAATATACTTAATTATTTATCGCAATGCCCGCATACACTTATTCGCATTATCACAATGATTGTTTGCATATTTAATACAAAAAGTGATCAAAAAGATATACGTAATTTAACAGTTTTTTTTCAATTTCTTGGAAAACGGCTATTTATGTATGGCAAGAAGCCCCGCCTAGTATAACCCTTCTTTCTTGCGTAATTTAAGAACTGCGTTCTCCCCCTGTATTACCTCAATGATAGAGAGATTCGATCGTGTCCACCGTTACGATAAAGGCCTAGCGTGACGATAATGGTCTTTAACCTATATGAGGCTTCGCCAGCTCACCCTGTAGAGAGGTTGAATCTTTATTGTTAGTTTGACGTATCGGTACTTATTTAATAGGATTATCGTATTTTTGCAATTTTAACAATTAGTGCTGAGAATGTGCGAATCTATTTGTAAGTTATACTTTTGAATTTCACTTTCTGTTTCAATTTTATTCCTCATTCTAGTGAAACCGTTAATTTCTGGAACTAGAAGGAGAGACGTTTCTGTAAGGAAGTGTGTAACACTCATGGTATCGTTAAGTTATTACTCCCTACTAGGGTGATGTGGAAAGTCCTTCTTTAATATATTATACTTTTTCCTCAGACAACGTCAATTTTATATCCATATATTATGTTAAACCATATTGTACTGCATCGTAAGTCCAGATAACCAAATAAAGCACTGGAACTACTATTATGACCTTCTTCGCAGCCACTATCATAACGGTGTTTACGATTCAAGTAATTTGTACGTAGGTGCAATAAAGTGTTTGTTTCTTATATTTTTAATATTGATGCTGAGACTATCCGACATTACAGTAGCTTGTCTACGTATATACATCTATTGGATTCCGTCTTCGCTTGAAAAAATAAAACTCTAACATCTCCGAAAATTTTTGGTAATCCGCATTTTTTTCTAAAATGATCTACTAAAATTATACTACTGATATCAAACTAGACACGTGCTTTAGTTTTCAAAACTGCCAAGATTCAATAAGTTGCCATTTTATTATTTCAAAAATTGTATTTATTCACTATGTTTTACTAGTCATTAGTTAGTTAAGTAGTAACACGAAAAAAAAGAACCATTTATTTACCCGTATACGTGTTCCACATAAGTAGTCCTCAAATGCAGTGCTCATAAAAAGGACTTTATTTATTTACTTATTCTGTTTTCTAGGTTCATTCAAGAAATTTTTACTGTAAAACGTTACCGTTTAGCACACCAGTGCAATAAAAATTTTTATTGTACGATACCTATGCGTACTAACTTGATTTAAAAGGACAACTGCAAATGTAGAAATGTCAGTCAAATATAAATTGACAACAGAACTTAAACTTCATTTGTACCAGATGATACAAGATTTTGAAGTTATTACCCTTTTAATTTCATGTTTTGAAGTAATATTGTTTAAATAGATGGCACGTTTTTCAGCCATTGTATATTTGTTAAATCATTATAGTTAAATTTCAAGCAATCAAATTTTTTATTACATTTAAAATTTTTACAAAAAAAAATTACATTCTGTTACTTTCCAGTATACGAAGGTCGTTTCATGCGCGTTCTATCCCTATACCTTAGTTGTTTTTTTACGGGAAATCGTACACGGATAACAAACATGTTTTTTAGCTAGTCATTAAAAGTTATTCTAGTTTATCAGTTTAAGTAAATGAAAAAAAAGGACAAGTGTAAAAAAAACTTTATACCGTATATGAGCAATACTGTTGAATATAAGAATGGCTGAAGCATCTTTAAATTAATATTTAGCAAATCAAGCTAACAATGATATTCAATCCTAATTAAATATTAAACATTACGTTATTATAAAATATTCGTTAATTACTGACACGTATGGCCACTTAATAAAATCGTTTTTTAATTATCGTAAAAAGAATTTTGTATGCAACTCGAGCAAACATTGTTGGATTGTCTAAAAGCCTCGTTGGACAAACGCACGTCCTGTGTAATAAACACTCAGTTTTTGCACTTGTTACTTAAATAACATTTAATAATAAAGTACATGAATTAAATGCCAATTCCTAAGCACACATTTTTTGTCGAGGTGGATGCGTCGATTTAAAATGCCAAGTTGGTTTGCGTCTTCTTGATAATACCTAACTTTCATTTGTAAAATTCTACTATTAATTCATATTAATGAAAATTAGAAAGCTGCTATACAAATATGGAACCAGGTCCGTTATAAAAATTCTAGATATAGTAAGTTATGATTTAATTTTTTAAAAAATTGTTTTTTTTTTCTGTTGTAGTCTTAGAAAAGTTTGGAAAAATTAATATGCAAACTCATTTTGCATTATAATTTAAAAACTTTATCCATTCTCATATGTGAGGTTGTAATATAGAAAATAAAAGCACTTCCTTTCTTCCTCACAACATTTTTTATTGAATTAACAATTAATTATTAATTATTCAAAAACTATGCTGACATGACATATTTCGACTTGTTTTAAATTAAAGTCATTTTCAAAGCCTACAAGAACATTACAATTATATAACTTGTATAACTTAATATAACACTGTAACAAAGGTACTTAAACTGGTTAATAAAAATTATCAAACATTTAAAAAAATAAACAAAAATAAAACATTAAATAAAACAACCTGAATACTTAAATGTCTGCTTAATAATTCATAGATTAATCTAACATGTTAAAAAATTTTACATTAAAATTATTAACTAACTGTAGGTATAAAAATTATTGTACAGTGAGTCCCAGAAGTTATGTCTAAATTCATTTAAAGTTCGAGGGTCTAGTTTTTGGAGAAACGCTCGGACACGTCGATTTTTATTTTTGACTGCGGTTTTTTTAGAGGTAAAATTTTGTATATAGGTGACTCAAAAATAAGTTAGGACCACCAACTTGATTTTGCCAAATGGAAACACCTGTTTTTTATTTGATTCTCTGAATCTGCTGTGAATTCTGTGTAAATCTCATCTACCATGCCCTATACCTAAAGTCAACAGATCTCGAGGAATTTACAATTGAACGTATCAACAATTAAGACCGTATCAGGGAAGGCGGCCTTTGTTTTCTGTCAAAAGGAACAATTTATTCAAAACACACAACAATAAATGCGGCTTGACAATAGCCAAGGCGATGAATAAACTCTTTTTGCACGTTTTCAACCACTTCTGGAGTTACACGCACACCTCTTCTGATTGTCTTTATCAATATCTCCAAATTGTTTGGCCAGTCAACATATACTTTTGATTTGAGATAACCCCACAGAAAGAAAACAGGTACCTATTGTTTATGGGTCACCTTGGATACGATTCTTTTGCGAGTGCTCTTGATAGTTTTATAGAGACAATATATTTTTTTTTCGTAAATATCTCGAGATCTGTTAAGTATAGGTTTAAGACATGGTACATGAGATTTAGTCAGAATTCAAATCAGATTTTAAAAATGAAATAAAACACAGGTGTTTCCATTTAACAAAATCAAGTTGGTGGTCGTAACTAATTTTGGGCTACCCTACATACAAAATTTTACCACTAAAAAAACCGCAATCAAAAATAAAAATCGACGTGTCCGAGCGTTTCTCCAAAAACTAGACCCTTGCACTTTAAATGAATTTACATTATCATAGAATTAACTATTACGACAACTTAACTAAAGGTGGAAATTCTAATATAACTTCGTTTAAGAATTTTTGATTAGGACTATTAACATCTTTTAAGATCTCTAATTGTTGTAAGTTTAGTAAATTCTTATATTATCATTAATATGTAATATTTTAACATTAGGATTAAAAATATGACCAGTTAATAAGAAATGTAGGGCAGAATAAGGCTTACAGTTAAATATATTCTTATTTTTAATATCTCTCAGATGTTCTGCATGTCTTTCTTTAAAAGTATGAATAGTCATTCCTATGTATACATTATTACGCATCTCACATTCTAATTGATACATACCTGATTTTAAAGTATTTTGTCTTTTTTGTGAGAAAATCGGTTAATTAATTTAGAAAGGACTTGTAAAGTATTTTTTTCTATTTTGCGTGTTTAATATGTACATTATGACACTCAAACGGATGTTTTAATGTTTGACTTTGAAGTTTAGTAACCTAACATTTTTTTTCTTGATGTTGGTATGTAAACTAATGAGGTTCTTTACTCATGTACGTAAACGTAAATGTAACATAACCTATTCTTATTTGAAATGTGTATATATCCTTTGTATTGAATTATTCCTGATTAATACATTGCAATGATTAGATGACCAAAACCGAATATGGACGATTTTTCTTTTTTTATTGTGTTTCAAGGTCAAGCGTCAATATGCTTTCAGATTAAACCGATTACATCTTTTGCGTAAAATATAACCTTAATTTAACCTTGTTAACTTCACTTGAGTGTAAATTATTAAGTTTACATAGTATAGTGTAATTTTATTCCGATTATAATGTATATAGTATACAACTTCTATTGAGAACATATTTATAGGTAGTTTGAAATGAATTAGTAACAAATAATAGTTTTAATACCCTATATTTGTATCGAACTCAAACAAACAAATACCACTGTTGCCAACCTACATTCAAAATTATGAAATAAGGTGACAAAAGGGAATTTACATTTTTTCAAAATTTTCAACACAAATACGCAAAATAGAAAAAATAGTATAAGAAACTCGTTTCTGCGCGGGTCGTTTTCTAAACTCATGCGATAAAAACGCGTCTTACGAAACTTGTTTCTTAATATACTATTAACCCATTGTTTCTTAAAATTCTTTTTTTATTTGTTCTGAAATATTTCCTGAGTAGGGGATGCTTCCCCAAAAAAGAAATTTCAGCTTCTTTTATAGGATCTAATCCACCAAAGATTTGAAGAGTGTATTTATTTTTCTTTTTATTTATTATATTTGAATTAAGTTAGTATCATAACCATTGTTATAAGAAATCTGTTTTATTATTCAATTTCTTATACCTAGCGCTCACCTAAATAGTAGAGTTTTTACAAATTGACAAATTTTTGGAATATACACGGTACTTATTCAAAGTGATATACATTCTAATTGTTCTGTCAATGAAGGAATTTAAACTTGATAATTTTTGTGAAAGGGGTGTACTTATTACTATTAAAAGGTATACAATATTTTATGAAATATTGTATTAAATTTTTTATTTATTAAATTAATTATGTGTGTGTGATCCAATGAGTTCTTAATAGCGAATTCTGATTTAAAGGTTTTATAAATTGTGATTAAGAAATTTTGATAATTTATAGTTAGGCCAGTTAATTTGAGAGATAAAAGGTCTTCTAGGTTGCGAGGTAATGTTTTATGTAATTTTGGTAGCGGTGGTATACTACTTTTTATAATTAAGTTGTAAATATTATCATATTTGTTAACTGTATCTTTACATTCTTTGATGACCCTTCTAACTAATTTTTGAAAGATTTGTGTTGCGTTAACCTTAATTTTAGTGTAACTGTTCCCCATAATTAAGTTTAAATTCCCTCATTGACAGAGCAATTAGAATCCCATGACTTTCAATAAGTACAATGAAGAAATTGAGATGATAATAAAGCACATTTTTATAAGAATGGTAATGATCCTAAATTAATAAAAAAATAATAACTAAAAAAAATACACCATTCATCAAATCCGATAACAGAAAATGAAATTTTTTAAATATTTTAAAACCGGGTATATATAAATTAGAATGTGAAATATGTAATAACGTATACGTGGAATGACCACTCGTACTTTTAAAAAAGATATGCCGAACATCTGAAAGATATAAAAATAAGAATATATTTAACTGTAGGTTTAATTTTTCCTACATTTCTTATTAGCTGGTCACACTGCTAATCCTAACGTTAAAATAGTATTCATGATAAGTATAAAACATGTAATAAACTTAGAACAATTAGAGATCTTAAAAGTTATTAATAATCCTAATTAAAAATGCTTAAACGAAGTTATATTAGAATGTCCACCTTTAGTTAAGTTGACAGCTGGTTTGAATAGTATAATACGAGTATATTATACAATAATTTTTATACCTACAGTTAGTTAATATGTAATTTTAACCTGTTAGATTCATTTATAAATTGTACAGTAAGGTCCGAAAGCCCTGTCACCCCCCCCCCCTTTTGGTGTTATGATGCATACTCATATATAATTTTTCTTTTCAGGAGATGGACACAAGTACGTATAGTGTGGAAGAACGTGTTTTGGCAAGTGCATGGGCTCATGAACGTGCACACTCCGGGAAAACCATGAGAGATGTGCAAGGGGATTTTGCGGCACGATTCAATAAAAAAGCGCCACACAAGAGAACGATACTGCGGTGGCAACAGAAACTGTTCACAACTGGATCCGTTCTGGATGGAAAGAGGACAGGTCGACCATCAACACGACAAGAAACTTGTGCAGCAGTGGCGGATTCTGTGACCAGATCTTCTCGGAATAGGGGTATTTTCTTCTGGAGCAAAGAAAATCCATATTATTATGAATAGTTAGAGAATAATCCACCACATGTTATGATCTGGGCAGCAATGTCCAGTAGGCATCTGATAGGGCCGTATTTTTCTGACGGTACTGTCAATCAACATTCTTACTTGGAAATGTTGTGGAATGAACCCCACAACATTCTTGATGACAGTTGGCTTCAACAAGATGGAGCTCCTGCTCACTACGCTCTCAGTGTCCGAGAATTCTTGGATGAAGTGCTACCCCAGAGATAGATAGGGAGAGGATCGCAGCATCTACCAGCGCCGATCGAGTGGCCTCCCAGGAGTCCAGATCTGACATCATGCGACAATTCTCTGTGGGGAATAATTAAGCAGAAGGTCTTGAAACAACGATATCAGTCTGTTGAAGAATTGAAGGAAGCTATTAGGGAGGCATTCAGGGATATCACCCTGCCTATTCTTCGGAAAATCTCACACAGGACCTGGCGCCGCATCATTTTGTGCCGTGACAATGACGGTGTCCATACTGATATTCTGTACCACTAAACAACCTAAAACTGTAACTATCAACATATGCTGTGGCATGTTCGCAAATACACATACAACACATACAATCATCACACAAATAGGGGGTGGTGACAGGACTTTCGGACCTTACTGTACAGTAAACAATATGAATACTCATTAAGATTGTTTTATGAATTTATTGGCTTTCTATCCTACAAAATTTTTGTTCGTATTGTGGTAATCCTGGTGATTTTATTTTGTGCGTTTTCGCCTTTTTTTATTAAATTTTTCACAACAAATTCCGGTGCACAATTATGTACAGTGTACAAAAGAAGATAATCCAGTGTTACATTGAATAAAGATAAATATAAGTTTTGGCTTTCTTTACAGACTTTTATGAAATGTTTTGCAGATTTATACAAAAATTAAAATGCCTAGAAGAAGACTGTTAACCCACCAAGAATTATTGCAATTAATTGAAGATAGGCTTCCCGATGTGGGTGTTTCTTCAGGTGAAGAAATGGAGGATGAAGAAGATGGCTGGCAACGAAAATTAAGGTCACGAAGAGCAGGAAGTTCTTGCAGTTCCTGAAATGACTGAGAAAAATGAACCTGGGCTCAGTAAGAGATCGGTCGGATCACAGAAATTGGAAGAATTTTTCTATAACAATGACCTAACAAGGAAAGTCGGTATAAATTGGCGAAAAAGTGATACATTTATGAGACCTATACAGTGGTATGTAAAAAACTCGTCGGAGGATCTGTGTACTTTGGAGAGTCCTTTATACCATTTTTTAAATTATTTTACTGAAGAATTTTTTCAAAGTATGGCTAAGTATACTAATTTAAATGCTGTATAAAAAGATGTTAGGTTTGCACCTACAAACATTTATGAAATGAAGCCATTTGGGGGTATAAATGTTGTTATGGAAAATACTCACTACCCACGAATCAAGAATTATTGGGAACCTAGATTGCTTATCCCTCTTATTGCGAATACATTGCTACAAAATAGATTTTATAAATTACGTCAGAATCTACGTTTTGTCGATGTGACTAAAAAGCCTAATGATAAAGATCGGTTTTAAAAAATTCGACCTCTTTATGAGCAGATTAGATCAAAATGCCTATCACAGCCCATTGAATCCTCTTTGTCAATCGACGAACAAATGGTGCCTTTGAAAGGTAGTTTGGATGTCAAGTAGTATATTTGAGGCAAACCCAACCACTGGGGAATCAAAACATTTGCTCTGTACAGAACTAATGCTCAACATTCAGAAATTTTTGGGTTTGGTGCCTCAGTGGTTTTAAAGTTAGCAGAAAGAATTACAGTTCAGAATGTGCAACTTTATTTTAGCAATTACAATTTATTACAATACTTTCGCCAAAAGCAAATATGGGCAGCCTGCACAATAAGGGCAAATAGATTTAAAAACCCACCTTTCTTGCTGACAGGGATATAAAGAAAAAGGTGGAGGTACTTCTTAACAATTGATCAGCGGAAATGGTGAGGTCATACTTACAAAATGACTTGACAACAATCCTGTTGTCATGGGTTCCAAGTACATGGGTATTGGCAGCACAGATACGTGCAGGTCACACGTCCTGAAGTCATTAAACAATATAACTCTTGTATGGAAGGGGTAAATAAATTAGATTTTGTGGTTAGCCTTTACAAAACGTTTGTAAGGTCCAGAAAATGGACACTAAAATTATTTGCGTGCGGAAATAGCTGGCTAGAATATAAATCTCATGCTATAGAGTTGGGGCTGCAGAAGAATATCATAATGGATCTTCTGCAAATTCGGACATGCATTGGAGAAGCGTTTATTACTTCAAGCACTACTCCTGCTCCGCTGAAAAAAAGGACGTCCCCCATCATCAAGACTGAAAACTTCTAAAACAAGACGAAGAGTTCGGCCTAATGAAGAAGTGCGTTTAGATAGGGTTGACCATAATCCAATTTTAGACGACAAAAATTAAAAACACCTTAAATTTCAGAATTTTTAAGCGAAGAACAAGAAGGCCTGAACGAAAGGCTTAGTTTAAAAATAGAGATATTTTGACGAAACTTCCAAAAGTTAACAAACATAGTGATTTAATAAAAAGGGTTTTTTCAGTTACTCTATTAAAATAATAAAAAAAATGTTAAAATGTGGTGGTACATCATACACATCGTAAAACAACAATATGGCCACCGTAATAAAAGTTTAAGCCGATAACTCTGTTCATGACACCAAAACAAAACGACCTCTAACAATATCCTAAGTAATGATACAAATTCAAAAATAACAGATTTAAAATTAACATGTTACTTGAAAATGTAACACTTCTGATGACGATAACTGTTATTGTTATCGAAACGTATAGAATTATATTAGTGTAAATATAAAAATACACCATATTAACCCAAAAGCTGAAGTGTTTTAATTAGCATGTTACCTATTTAAAGAAATATTTCAGACATCTCCACAAACTTATCCTACAAATTACAAAATGTCAAAATTCGCAAAATTTTCCTAATTTTACCTGGTCTTTACCTTAACTTATTAATATCGAAAACATCGAAAATGAACCACACAAATATAGTAAAATAACCCTAACCTCAAAGTTTTTCAAAAAAAAACAAATTGCAAAATCAAAATCAGCACACTTTACTTCACAATTATCATTAATACTTCGTTATAATAAAAATGATCAACAATTTCTTACTCTTTAATACCAATACTTTCATTTGTAAAGAAAGAATTGATTATTGATGAGTATAGCGTGATATATTACCACTAATTTTTTTATACGATGTGAACTAAATCATCTGCTTGCTCATAGTTTTTGATCGTGGCGTGAAATGTATAAATTATTTATTAATTGACTTCATTGTAATGTAGGCACTAAACTTCTCCATTGTTTTATTGATAATAAGTGGAATCGCGTGAATTCAAATCGTTTTACTGACAATAATTTTCAGTGACATCGCACACAAACGCTATCTAAAACAATAATAACAATAATTTGTTATTAAAATTTAACTAATTATTTTTCGATCAACTGTAATGTTACACAAATTTAATTATAATATTATATAATGATGGTAAATTGTTTTTTTAGGCTGCACAATTCACGAGTTACATTAATAATAAATCCGCATTCTTGTCTACTTTGAGCATCATCATCACGCACGTATACTCGTATACAAGAAAATTACGAAAAAATATGAATGCCGCTATGATTAAATACCTAGATAAAACCAATTGCAAACTACGCATATTAGTAATGTTCTGTATACTTACTTATCTAAATCTATAAACGGTTGATCACAAACGGAGCAACGTGTTTCGGTGTCATCTTCTGATTCATCTTCACGTTCATTATCGGCCGTACCACTATGCTGTGATCCTAAACAAAAAGTTCACAAACTAATAATATTGTCACTCAATTATGTAATTGTAGTGCAAGACAACTAAACAATGCAATAACTAACAAGTCACTGGCACATATTGCACCTTCACCTGCTACCCCTTTAGAGGGTCAGAGTTGAAATCTTTCCACCTTATACCATACGTATGTAATAATATACGGGGCGCATACCTCAATGTAGGGGTGATACGTCAAATACATTCAATAGTGGGTGTTGTATTAAAAAAATATACATGTGTAGTGGGGGATGTACACCACATATTATTTTTGTAACGATTTCTTTTGCTTTACAATTGTTGCGTCAATTCTTTGATAAATAAAGGAATATTTGCATAGAGTTTTTTTTGAGAAAAACTTAATTTTCTATTTGCATTACGCTACAAATAGCAATTTTAAAAATTTGTACGTTGAAAATGAAAAAAAGAATTATAAGCAATAATTGGGCTGGGTACTTTAAATAATATGAATAACTATATACTTTAACCTCCAGTAATTCATAAATCGTTAATCTTAAGTACGTATATGAGCTTAATTATTGACAATACTAAGATTTTCTTTTTATTAGATACACGACAGGAAAAATAATGGTAAGGTAACGTATAAAAAAGACATTTTAGAAGTAACTTTACAGTTAGTGTATCCAAAGTTAAGCATTTTCTCTCATTTGAGCAATGCTGCAGTTAAAGCTTTATTAAACAACGGAGACTTGGCTTAACTTACTACTTTTACTTTTATTTCAAATTTATCTAAAAATTTACATGAACGTATTTCTTCTTTATAGTTAATTACGACACTCCTGACAAAATTCAAAACTGACTCTAAATCTGTTTCACTTTGCTATTCTATGGTTATTCTCTTTTCATTTTCTTTTTCTACATTTATTTTTTATGTTATTATTATAGTGGTACTGGTACCAGTTTCTTGAAGTAACAACATTAGGAAATGTCTCCTTACTTCATTTACACACACTTTTTTAAAAAGTTGTGGGGCATTACAGGGATATTAAAGTTCTTACCATAATTATTGTTACTTTATCAGGTCTTATTTGGCATAATTTAAATAATTATCTTTGGGGTATGTAATCGTGTACTTTTACTAATTTTTTATACAGATTTAACGTCAAATTATAATGTAAGTTGAAAGTTATGAAAAACTTTAATTTGAAAGTGGTAAATGTATTCACAGCTGAAAACTTTTGATACCAATTAAATATCTAGTTAAACAAATGTAACAGGGAAATCATTTTTCGTTGCTAGTTAAAGACTGTAAATGTTATTATATATTAAAAGCAGAATGTGTACTTTTTATCTATATCAATTATTTATCTATCTCAATTTCTTTGATCCTTGACAATAAACTACATTATGATTATGTTATCTCAATGTTAACTATATAGGGTATCTAAAATCTATCCACGTTCTATGGGTAACTCTGTTATTATAAAAATTAGAGAAACGATTAAATCAGCAAAGTTAGACAGAATTAAAAGAGGAATCTAATGCCGATGAGAACAATTTTGTCATCCAATTGAGATATTCGAAAAAATACAAAAATCGCCCATACCTTCAATCGCTCATTCTTCATGTAATATTTAAAATAAAAATGTTTCAAAAACGCATTTCATAGATACTTTTTAGCTAAATATGATAAACTGATAGAAAATTTTTTGCGTTAATATGTTTTGAGCTACGAACCAAACTTACTTTTTTTTAATGGTAATCATAGGTGGCTATGGATTCATTCAATTAACTTTTTTTTTCTTATTCCAAAAATGTATGGTTTGCTATATTTTTTATCTTCCTGGAAAATGCAACAAAAGTTATACTACCGATTATTCTAAGATTAAGTGTCATAGTAGTTACTGTTTTGATTTCTCGTTACTTGTAAATAGCAATATTTATTTTTCTAGTTTGTAATAAGATGGCTTATTCTTATGAAGAAAGAAATGATATGCTATTTTGCTACGAGGGCGTATTTTTATGTTATCTACCTAGCCATGAAACGAAAAAGTGATAATGTGAAACAAATTATTAAAAAATTGCTGTCACTGTTAGAAGTAAACATGCTAAGTTGTGTTTACTTTGTGCCGTTTACAGATATTTGAGGCAGTCTATTTGTCGATCAAATGAGTGAAACTAAGATTAAACATCGCAGCGTAATAAAGTTCCTGACAAAAGAAGGCAATGGTCCAAAAACAATTGCGCCATCTTATTTTCAAGTAAAATATTGATCTAAACTCTTTCGATGGGCTCGAGAATCAATGATGACCCAAAGTCCGGACGACCCGTTGAAGCTCGAACAGAAGACATTGTGCGAAAAGTCAAAAGTGTAAAAATCTCCGTCATTGCCAATGAAGTCGGTATACCCGCAACAAGTGCATGACTATTTGGATATGAAGAAGGTGTCTGCACGGTGGATACCCAAATTGTTTACACCTGAACAAAAACTACAGAAAAGAAGTTTCTCGAGAAAATTTGGCTGAGTTGGAGAGGGCCAAAAATTTTTTTTCTCGAATTATCACCGAGGACGGGAGATGGCAACTCTTTTCTGGGATGCTGAAGGAGTCTTGCTTATGAAATATGTACCGAGAGGCCTAAGGAAACACAACTAAAAATTTAAAACTGGTCTGAATGAAAAATTCCCGCATTCTTATCCACAAAAGAACGTGTTGCCCATGACAATTGTCGGGTTCATAAGGCAATCAAAATTCAGCTGATAATCAATGACTGTGAGTGAATGAATCCACCTTATAGCCCCGACCTAGCTCCGTCAGACTTCTTCGTATTAAAAAATTTAAAAAAGCATCTCAAGGGAAAAAGTTTTGTTCCTGATGAAGCTGTTGGGTTACCGAAGGAATTTTTTTCTGAGGGTATGGGACAATTGAAAAAAAGATAGAATAAGTGTATTAGTGTTGAAGGAAGTTATGTAGAAAAAGATTTTTTTTTGCTCTTATGTGCTTTTTTTCATGGCTAGGTAGATAACATAAAAATACGCCCTCGCATTACTACGTGTCGAACAGAAATGTTAATGACGAGTCTGAATGATACTATCGAACGTACATGGAAAGGAAAAAAAACAGATGTAAGATTATTTTCTAAAATGGAATCAAATTTTAAAAAATTTGGTGATTTTGCTAAACCTAAAAATGTGCAAAATAAAATCATTGTGGAAACAGAAGAACGTGTTTTAGGATATGTTGAATTTAAACCAACTACATCTCTTCCTGAAATTGCGTATGAGTGCAATACTTCTAAAGGTGAAGCTCATATTACATTAAAACAACATAATTTTAAACGATGCCATCCGCATGTGGGAAATGTTTTGTATCCTACGGATTACCAGAAGAGGTTGCATTTTGCTAGATGATCTATTAATGAAGATTTAGCTGACGATAATTTCTCGAATACTATTTTATTTACGGATTGTATATTTATAAGGCAAAATTTACTAACAGAAGAAACAACATTCAGTGGGTGCAAGAAAATCCTCATATTACTTATTAAGATCAACATTCTTTTTCAGTTAATTTTTGGTGCGGTATTCTGGACACCAAAATTTTTGGATCATATTTTTATGAACAGAATCTAAATTCTGCAAGATACTTATCCTTTTGACAAAACCAATTAGAAGATATCTTGGATGGCTTTCCATTGGATTTCATTCAAAATCTGAGTTACTTTCAACACGATAGTGCACCAGCGCATAACACACTAATTGTGTCAAAGTATTTGCAAGAACGCTTTAATAATTGGATAGGGAATCGGGGTCCTATTACTTGGCCACGACGGTCTGGCGACATAAGTTCTCTGGACTTTTTATGGGGAGCAATTAAGGACAAAGTGTACAAAGGAAAACCTTCGGATTTTGAAGTGTTAAAAATAAAATAAAAGTTACTATGCAACAAATTCCACCCAGAACCTTATTAAAAGTGCAAAGAGAGATGTTAAGACGTTGTCAGATATGTGTAGAAAACAATGGTGGACATTTTGAGGTCCTTTTCTGACTTTAGGGTTTAAATAATTTTGTTACTATTATCATAAAATTTTTTCTGTGTATTCTGTTATAGTCTGTTCTATTTTAATTCGTTAGTAGTACAAATTGATTCTGATATTATTAAAATTATTTTAAATTGGTTTTTATCAATTTATTGGTAGGATAATTTTTGTTTCGGTTTCAAGGCACATGCTAGTTTGCTTAATATATAAAAATTATGATTTTTTAAAAATCGCAAGATAAAAAATATGGCAAACCACACATTTTTGAAATCAGAAAAATACGATTGCCATTTAAAAAAAAGTAAGTTTGGGTCATAGCTCAAAACATAATAACGCAAAAAATTTTTCGACCAGTTTATCATATTTAGCTTAAAAGTATCTATGAAATTCGTTTTTGAAACTTTTTTGATTTTAAATATTACATGAATAATGAGCGATTGAAAATATGAACGATTTTTAGTATTTTTCGAATATCTCAGTAGGCTGACAAAATTGTTACATTTTCTCATCGGCATTAGATTCCCCTTTAACTCTGCCCAACTTTGCTAATTTAACCGATTCTCTAACTTTTATAATAACAGAGTTACCCATACAACGTGAGTAGATCTTAGATACCCTGTATATGTTAAATCATTGCAATGCTGTAATAACTTAACATAATCTATTATTAGCGCATTTACTTCGAGGTCTAGAAATTAAGAGATACCATTCTGTGTTTTCTAATCACAAGATGCCAAAATCTATTTAATCGAAGATTGCTGCGACAGAAAAAGTGCAATGGATGAAACTCCATTCAACAAAAAAACGAAAAATTAAATGTATAAAATTTGTTTTACATTAGGTGCTCAAAATCCGCTCCTTGTTGCAGTATAATATGTAATCCTGAAATCTCTTCAGGCACAATCTATTCGGTTTTTTAATCTGTCCACACTATTCAGCGGATATTATTCTCAACAATTCCGGTCCAAATATTGACATACTGATTGTTATGAAGTAGGCAATGCCTGGGGACGATCTCTAGAGGATAGGAGCAAATATACTTAAGATACCCAAATAGAAGAGAAAGTTGTGATTATGAATTACCCATAATTCTGGAGATTGGCTGTGCCAAGAAAAAAGAAGCCCGTCAGTGACTATTATTTTATGCTATTCTATTTTCTAAATTGTGTTAATTGTTAACGGAACGTTTAAATTCGTATAAAGAATTAATAAAAATGCACGATTACACACTCAAAAGGTTTTAATTTTACTGGGTAAGACGGTCTATTCTGAATTCGCTATCAAGTTCTGGATTATAAAAGTTGTTAACATGATCATGTTACACCATTTTACGGTACTTAAAGAAGCTTACTTGTGATTTTTTACCAATAAGCACATTGTCGAAAATGTCTACTCTTAGAGATACACGGCCACAAACATTAAAAAGTCATTTATTAGGTTTAAATAAAAATTTTGTTCAAATCACGTATCAACATATTATGTACTTAATGTAAGTTACATGTAACGGTAGAAATACTCTTCGTCTCTACTGAAAACGTTTCCCTGAGGGATACATAGCACCTTACACAATGTTTGCACGAATAAACCAGATACTAAGGGAAATCGGCCCCCTGATTGTAAACCGCTACGTACTCGAAAAAACTGTGATATCCGCATTTTGGGGACTATGTGCTTTATTAATTAATGTGGCAAGTACTTAAGTAATAACTGCTTCAACCATACCCATTGGAGCTACGGGTCTCGACAAGAAGGGTTAACTTTCACCAACAGTAGACTAATTGGTAAATTTCCAAAAACAACCGATAATCTGCCGACGTCGTTTTTACGATGCCTCGAGACATAGTATCAGTGACTGCCAGCCGTTAGAGAGTCCTCCGGTGAAAGTGAAATCGTCGCTGCTCGGTTTGCAGTTTCGTTTACTGCTACCACCACTCAGCGGAGGAGACGATCAAAGAAGAGCAAATATCGCCTCGCTAGCAATTCTATCAACGTTCGCAGCCAGTACCAGGCCGAAGATGCCCCGCTGATCCTTTGTCAGAAGGAGAATTAGGCTTATTTCTTCCAAAAACCAGGGATCACCCTCATAAGGACCAAGACCATCAACAAAGGAATACGAATCCAACCCATCTCAACTCAATAGCAAGACAGACTAATGAAGTATAAGAATAGCTGGTTATAAATGACGCCCGCGTAAAAATCTCCTAATTCCACGTTAGCTCAGAACTGGTATCGGGCAGTGTCACCGGTGCCAGGGATTCCGCCATGCACAGCGTTACTGCAGGGCCGCGGCACGCCATGTCAAGTGCGCCGGCGATAACCACACCAGTTAATATACTACACCCCGCACCGATCAGGCAAAATGTGTTAACTGTGGTGCGGCACACCTCGCAAACTGCAGGAAATGCAGTTTCCTCGACGTCAACCACGGAAGAAACAAGACAGCTTACTTAACTTGCTTTAGGGTTCGATTATATTTTGGAATCTCAATATGGATAAGGCCCTACCTGTAATCCGTAAAATTACAACGGAGCTGGAACTGCAACTGTCCTAACTTACACGTGGTCCGGAGTGGTTGCCATTTGCGCGTAATCTTAGGACCGACTTGAAGATAAAGTATATAATATCGATTTCTTTTACATTTTCTCTCAAATCGTGCTGTTTCTCCTACTACGCTTTACATAGGATTACTAACACTACATCCGTACTGCAGTGACTTGATTACTTCAGTCAGGCTTATAATACACTTAACAACTACTTACTACCTTCTCTTGTAGATTCACTTGGTCATCAACAATCACACTAGCAGAAGACCTGATTGCAGGACAACCATCCATAACATCATCATCCACGCCACTGTACTATCCAACTATAACATGCACAACAATAGTGTGAACTGATAGCGCACCTACGTTCCACAATTCTCAATCTAAGTGCTGAAACTGACAAAAGTCCTCGAGATGCACACCACAAAACCAGACTTATTATAACATGGTTTAACAAATTATGTTTTATTGATTGACGAGTGCAAAGAGAAGACATTTGTAATTCGCCTCGACATTTAACCGATCACATTTATGTCACCTTATTAAAAGGTGTTAAAAGATGTTACAGTCAATTTTAGGAAACAAATGGTTTCAGTGCAATGGTGCCCCAATTTATTTTTCTCATGCTACTCAAGCATATTTAAATGAGTTTTTTGACCAACGTGTGACGGGTCACAGTAGTCCTTTTATCTAGACTACAAGGTCACTAGATCTTGCTATTTTAGCTTTTTATTTGTGGAGCGCCTGAAGAGTCTGGTGTATAAAGCTCTAGTGGAGGAAGATCTGGTGGTCAGAATTACCGCTACACCAGACTTATCTGGACAACTCCAGGCGCGTTTTACAGGACCAGTTTAAACACAGTGCTTCAGCCCAATGCGTGTATTGAGTGTCGTGGTCAGCACGTCGAGCATTAGTTCTAACTTAGACATTAATTTTTATTTTTTTGTGTATGGTATTACAAGTATGATTTTAAACCGACTTTATTTCAACCCAATAAATCTCAGTAGGATAGATACATCGATATTTATACATAAGCGGGATACCTTATAGTTTACCGGCTATTCTAATCGACATACCAGCCTTTATTGATCCAAATGCCTCATTTAGTATTTCTATCGAGTTACATGTGCTTTGTTTCCATACTTCCGAAATGTTGCCTGTATTAGTAACCACTGAAAAATGTGCACTGCATCAAATACAAATTGCGTTTTACATGCGAATATATATATATATATATATATATATATATATATATATATATATATATATGTATACATATATCTATATCTATATATATATATATATATATATATATATATATACTGTTTGATATAATCAAACCACTCTTCCGCAAGACTCACAAAGCAAGTCTGGATTGGTCACGTATCCTATTTGACGCGATATGAAAAGATAGAAGCAATTATCAGAACAAGGTGAGACACATGCATAAATGAACATATTTATAGTAAGTGAACTGAATTTAATTCCATAACGTAACTGTACCTTTAGGGTTTTAATACTAGATTTCTAATTTATATATTTTTTATTTATAGTTTTGGAACTTATTTATCTAATACTTACGTATTTTGTGGTTGTTGGTCGTGTTCACTAAAAAAAAAGGCAAAATGTTATCAATTTTTCTTATTTTCAACAATTTTCGGGTTTAATTAGGTGTATGGTGTTGCGAAGACTAATACTACAATACATTCTGTACGCATTAAGAATAACTCACTTTTTCTTAAGGGAGACAGAAGTACGGCGAACACATCCATTAAGTCAGCTCATGAAAATGTTTTGAATTTACTATAAATGTTTGTGTATAAGTAACTTAAGTGTACATTGACATATGTAATAATCTTTAATGTCTAGTATCGGTTTAAAAAAAATAACATACAGTAGACCAATGGGTTTGAAATAAATCTTTGAAAAAATGCCTCTTAGTGTATTCTTAATTTATTTAATTAACTACATACGTTTTGAATTTTGTGAATAATAAAGTTTTGAATTGAGATAAGAAAAGAAATTTTTGATTTTTTTATAATGCTTTCAAAAGCTAGGTGTTATTTTGGTAAGAGTTGAAACTCTCCTACTATTTAATTTAAGAAGCATGTAAGTCGGCTCTTCATGCAATCAACAGTAAAGAACATAAAATGAGGACAGTAGCATCGATTAATTTTGAAACTAATAGATTTTAGTGGGTCTAACAAATCACATAGACAACAAGTTAAATTATTGTTTTGTGGTTTGCAGTGAAAATTAATTTATACGGGATGCTCCGTAAGTACTTGTCTAAAGTAAAATGTAAGATTCTCGGCCTCAAAATATTACGATCTGACACAACTTGCTTTAATAAAATGATGATAATAAAAAAGACACAGCATGTCAAAGTTACAAAAAAATACTGATTTTTGAAATATCTCCAAAACGAAAAAAAATATATTTTTCACATTCTTGGTATAATAAATAGAGATATAAAGTAGCATTCGTTTTGGCTTACTAATACGTTTTTTATTATGTACAGTGACGTAGAACGCACGAGGTAAAGCAATCTTTTAATCCTTAATTTCTACGGCAATGGAGTATATTGCATTTTTGATTAAATTACGAATCTTTGATGTTTTTCAGAAAAAAAAACTATATATTTTGTCTAAATCGATAACTTTAATTCTAATATATTTGCATTTTTAGGTATTTATTACCAACTGCTTAGGCAGGTTATTAACTTTGACACCCTGAATCTCGAAGCACTATTGGACTTACGTTTATATGAAAGCTTTGTGTTAAAATGATTAGATCTATCATTTCATGAAGTTACGTGTATTCTTCCCGAAACACTAATTTTCACGTTGTGATGTTGTTTTCCAAATACTACAGAATAATAATAGCCTGCCTGAGCAGTTGGTAATGAATACCTAAAAATTCGAATATCTTAAATACTGTCAAAATTATCGATTTAGACAAATCTTTTTTACCTGAAAAACATCGAGGTTTCATATTTTAATAAAAAAATCCAATTTACTCAATTGGCGTAGAAATTAGGGATTAAAGGGTCGCTCTATCCCTTGCGTTCTACGCCATTGTACACAATCAAAACGTATTAATGAGCTAAAACTAATGTACTGTCTATCTCCATTTATTATACCAAAAATGAGAAAAATACCTTTTTTCGTTTTGGAGATATTTCAAAAATCATTTTTTTTTAACTTAGGCACCCTGTGTCTTTTTTATTATAAATATTTTATTAAAGCAAGTTGCGTCTGATATATTTTGAGGCCAAGAATCTTACATTTCATTTTGGACCATTACTTACGGACCACCCCGTAGATAGAGAGTTTAAGAGTAAATGTTCATTATAACTTTAATGCCCGGTAACTCTTAGGCAAAGTCTGGCTTCGAGGTTCTTCTTATGAACAAGCGCCTTCTCTAACAACTGTTTACGCTTAGTGCAACGAATTTAAATTTGAACAGGTCTCCTTAAGTGACAGTTTAAAGAAGGGAGACCAGTTTCTTCCATTATGGAAGAAAACGTAGATGCGGTGGGAAAGATGATGTCTGAAGATTATGTAATTACATATATTACCTATTATCTTATTATCTAACGGATACGAAAAAATTTGCGTACCTTGGACGGCGCAAAACAATTTAAAAAGAATGTTAATATAAGTCCAAACCAGCTTGCAGCATCACACTGATGACGAAACCTGGACATATTTTCTAAATCTGAATCAATTTAAACCATTTTGATCGAAACTAAACGGTTCCAGAAGCAGTATCTGCTACATAACTGTACAGCGTCCTTGAGATAAGATCATGATTTATTAAGGCAATGTTTCCAATCACTATGTGGTTATTTCTATTTCCTCGATGAAAGCATAACGTGAGCGATGTTCGATTCTTAACCACAAAAGAGGTGCAGAAGGTTTTAAAACCGCGTTTCTGGGATAACCCTAGAAAAATGTAATGCTTATATTGACATTTGGTCACTATTTTTCCGTGATTGAGCCTTCTTTATATAAAAAAATTTGCTAATAATTGTTTAACGTTAGCACAACCAAAGTATCATAATTAACAACCTAATTATGATAACTCGAATGCGGAGTCCAACGCAATGAACATTCAGTTGTATACGTTGACACTTCTATCGTTTATTAAAAAGTATACACCATTATTACGCGGTAAGCGGAAAGCCCCTTGTTAATTTTAATGTGACGTTACATTGTGATTGGGGGCAGATGGTACGCGCATAACGCGCAGCCACTTAAAACATATATGTCACTGCAAATAAAAATTTTGACTGTTGTAGTACAACGGTCAGAATTTTTACTATTACTGTATTATCTAAATACAGCATAAACGCAGCCATAAACATAATTGTTTTTAGGTTTTGGGAGGCGAACTACTTACTACTTGCTACTATTGTTTTGAAATAGACCTTTTGTTAAGAGATAGTGTGCAAAACAATTCCTAATTGTAATTATATTGTAGGCTTTGGTAAAACGTTTTTAAAATCACAGCGTATCTTCATACCAAGATTTCACGTTCTTGCTTTTATTCGTGTTCGACTTCGGAATCTTGCCGTTTCCTCTAATAGGCTCTTCTAATTCAAGGCCGAATTTCTTACCATTACTGGTTTCATACGTCACCAATACTTCATACAAATTGTGTTATGATCTAAATCATCACTAACCTCTTCAATTCCATCGAAACCTCCGGAAATTGTCTTCTACAGATATCTGGAATACTATACGATAGCACCATATAAGAATTATATTCTAGATGAAGTCGAATTTCGCCTTTGCATAGAAGAAAAGTTGTCGGGAGAGAAGATAGTTATTAGATCTGTACAAAAAGATGATTTTACGAGCAGCTGCTTTAGTAGCTAACATGGTAGATTTGAAGATGAAGATATTTCCGACATAATAATAGTGTCTAATAATTTAAGATCTGAACCATTCACACTTACAACAGGAGTTGATCGATCTTTTTTTGCAGATAAAAGGCAATACTGAGTTTTGATAGTTTTAAATTTAACCTAAACAAGGCGAGTTTGGCAAGTAAACACTTGTACCAAACTTGGTTAGATGTTTTTGTAATATTTAAAGAGCCTATACCTGTTTCAGCGGATCCTTCTAATGTATTGTTCAAAACTGGGGTCACATATGAAAGATCAATTGTTGAATTACTCTCCCTAAACCGTATTGGTGCCCACTAGGGTTTTTTAGATTCAAGGGATGAAAGTAGTTGCTGATTGCTGGCTTTTTTGATGACTTTAGATAAAACTGAAGTTAGAGGAGTCGGGCCTGTTTAGCCTTTTGTCACCTTGTAAGGCACTATTTGTGTCAGTCGCCTTATTGGAGTCAAGTCTAGTCATGATCGATTCTAGGAGCTTGTATCGAAAATAAATTGGTTTCATAGCATACAGCTCAAGACCAAAAGTTAGGTAAAGGATATGTAGCTAGTTCATTGTATTTTCGTTGTTTTAACATTTTTTTTGATGATAATACTTTTGCGGGTATTTCTGGTGCCAACGTTGTCTATATGATTCTCGACCGTCTTATTGGATTTTCATTTGGTATAAGATTTTTTAAAGATATTTCATCAGCACACGCCCTACCAACCATGATTGGGAACGAGAATGACTCATACGATTTTGTTTAGGGAATGTACAACTCCGTGTCCATGAAGATGACTTCAGATATTGAAGGGCAATGTCCAAAGACGAAAACGACTTAAAACAATACTCAAGCCATGCGAGGACTGCAAAGAGATGTAGATTACTTCATTTAGCTTACTTAAAACACCAAAAGGTTCTATCAGTGTTACGAACAACAGAAGAACTTGGGACAATAGTAGTATTTAAGTTAAACTGTGGTAATTGGCGATCAACTTAACTCAACAAAACACTTATAATATAATATTAGATAAAGGTCCATGAAAGGTACGGGATCTATCGGGCATTTTTTTTATCTGTTTCATGGTCAATCTGAGTATGTATGAGCATGTAAAAATTGAAGAATCAATCGTATTAATCTGGGCTTACTTATTACTGCTACATAAATAAAACGGAAGCATAAAAGACTTTTTAAACATGTGCCATAAGCACAACTTTTTTATTGCTTTATTAAAAACTCTACAAACACAAAAGATTTTGTAAAGGTATAAATAAAGAATTCCGTATCATATCAACCAGCCCTTCAAACGGAAACGGCTAAAGGTTCTTAGGTAAAATAGTGTGGCATCTAACAATGACTAAAAATGAAAGCGTTCTCTGTATAAGTAGTTTACACATGTGAAACTGTGAGAAAATGTTTCTTCTTAAAGAGTTGTATGGTATTAGATTATCTCCAATTAAAAAAAAGTCTTTCAATTACTTTTTTCATTCTGCTTGGATTCATTCTACTAGGGTAATTCCGGATTAGATGGTCTTGCGGGTGAGACGACTCAGTCGTCCGTTTTCCATAGTATCCAAGCTTGTCGCTATATTAGTTAGTAGACCGCAACCTGTAGACAAGCCGCATCGAAATTTGGTAAGTTATGCATGGTAATAAAATTTGTTAGTCTCTGAATTTTTGTGCTTGTTATTTAACTTGACATTTACTCAGGTTTTACGAATGAAAAACTATGTTTTCTTTGTATAATATGTTGATGTAGTATTTAGAGGTTATATTTATATTCGTGTGGTGATATTGTATCATATCGTGACTTCGAAAAACAAGTGGGCCATCTCTCACGTATTTTCGAGTTAGATGGCTTTATATTTTAAGGGACAGTTGACCCAATATAAAATTATTCTAATCACTATAATTGTTGTTTTTTAGAGATATGCCGACTGAATCCAAAAGAAAATGTCTTAATTTGAGAGGATCATGGACACAATAATCACTTTCAAGTGCTGTAGGCGCAGTTCAAAGCGGCAGAATGGGTGGAAATGCTGTCTCCAGAAACTTTGGTGTCCCTTCTACGTTAAGGAGAAGAATAAGGAATAATGACGCGTCTAAGAAAACGTTGGGACCGCCTGCATTGCTAGGAGGAGAAATGAAGAGAAATTAAAAATGCATATTAAAAGTTGCAAAAGCACCGCTTTGCACCTACTCGCATGAGTGTTAGGTTGAAGGCATTTCGTGACAATGATCTCATGAACAAACCGGTCAACATCTTCAACATGGATGGGACAGGTCTGCAATGGAATAACAAAGCAGGATTTGTAACCGCCGAAAAGGAATCTAACAATATTACAACTGTCACTTCCTCTGAGAAAGGAAACCATAACCGTAATCTCTTGTTGTAATGATGAGAATCCGTTTTTCCCGCCTGCATACATTTATAAAGGAAATAATACGAAGGCCAAGTTTGAATATATGAATCCCAAATCTACTTACATCAGCACTGACTTGTTCCTGAACTGGTTAAAGACCCACTTTGCACCTAAAAGCCAAGTGAAACTGTACTTTTGATTTTGGTTAGTCACTCAACTCATTTCAACTCTATCGAAATGCTGGAATATGCATTGGAATAATATTATTATGCCTCCACAGTCACAACACGCAATCTTTGCAACCCCTTGACCAAGCCTTTTTTAAAAGCTTAAAGTCACATTTTGTTAAAGCTTGTAACTTGTTTATCAAAACGAACCCTACAAGACAAATCAAGAAGATGATAACTATTATTGGATGCAGGGTCGAAATCAGCAACTGTCTAAAAGGGAATATCATCTTTTAGAGCAACTGGAATCCACTTGTTCAACCTAAACGTCATTCCAGATTACGCCTTCTTGAATAAAGATCCTCAATCCGCAGAATATCAACAACCAGAAGAGCATCAACCCGAAGAACATCCAACCAAAGAACAACGTGGCGAATCAGAAGATACAAACATAATGAACCAGTGCTGTTCGGCAAGCCAGAAAACGTGGGAAACAAGTAGGGCCACTTTTGACATCGTTCCAGAACATTGAAAAAAGAAAGTGTTGAAATAAGAAAATTAGAGTTGGAAAAATCTAGAGCAACAAGAGAACCACCACCACGCAATTTTTGCAATCCCTGGACCAAGCCTTTTTTAAAAGCTTGAAGTCACAGTTTGCTAAAGTTCGTAACTTGTTTATCAAACCAATTCTACAAAAAATCAACAGGATGATATTCGACAGACTATTATTAGATGCATGGTCGAAATCAGAAACTATCTAGAATGGAGTATCATTTTTTAGAGCAACTGGAATCCACCCATTGAACCCAAATGGCATTCCAGATTACGCCCTTTTGAATGTTGATCCTCAACCCGCAGAATATCAACAACCAGAAGTGCATCAACTCAAAGAACATCCACCTGAAGAATATCAACGTGACGCATCAGAAGATACAAACAAACATACTGAATCAGAAGATCCCTTACCTGGTTGTTCACATGCTATTGATGGGTTAAATCATGTTAGAGACACGGCAGGCAGGATGCTCTCCGAACTGAATCCTATTCTCAGTACGTCAAGTACTCTTCAGCAAGCCGGTAAACGTGGAAAACAAGTAGTGCTACTTTTGACATCGTCCCAGAACATTGAAAAAGGAAAGTGTCAAATAAGAAAATTTGAGTTGGAAAAACCTAGAGCAACACAAGCAACAAAACGACTCAAACCTTTATGCAGACCCAAACACAAAAAAGTTGTGGTTGAATCACCTTCGGATGAAAATGTTTCCGACTTTGTTACCCAGGAGACTTTTGATAGCCCTGAGGATGACGACAGTGCTGAATACGTGGGATGTGGGACGCAGGACCTCTCTTCATTAAAACAAGACGATTGGGTTCAACGTGTAACCTGTAGAAAATGGTTCCACGACGAGTGTTCAAAGTTTGTTAACCTTTGTGATTGGTTCGAAAGATTTTTAGCTATGAAAAAGAAATAATGATGTTTTTCTTTTTGACGAAATATGAATTTTTCAGTGTTATAAGTGTTTTGTAACAGTGGTTTCATATTAGTTGAGTTGATCAGCCTATTTCCACAGTTTTTACATTTTGCGCGCGATGTTTCGGAAGCGGACTCTGCTTCCGCCATCAGGCTTAGTCCTGAAAAGGACTGTTTTCCCACTTGAGTCGAATTCATATGTTATGATTTTTTCCCTAAGCACTTGACTACTGTCAGATTCGAACTTGATACCTTTGACTTACAAGTCGGACACCTTTACCACTGAGTTCTAAAAAATATACATTGGATTACTCAGTGGCTCAGCGGTAAAGGAAATTAATTTTTCACCTTGGCCATAACTATCTGAATGACGAGTCATCTCACCCGGACAATCCGGTATAGACGGCCCATTGCACCAGTTGCAATTTATTTTTTATGAAAGAATATGTAACTATTTTTGTATTCTACTTTGGCGTGATAGTTTAATAATTTATTTTGTTTGGCGAATAAATTTACATTGCTATGATTTATTTTAAAAAGTTGGCCATGTCTCACGGAATTACCCTGTTATTAACTAAAATACAAAAATTATGCTGAGGAATTTCTTGTAAATAAGATCTTCTTAATTGAACCGTTTACCATTTAATCTTAATTAATGGCTTTTCCAGATTTAGTTAACGTTTGAAATGCAATGTCATTATCATTCTGTGAAACCAACTAATTATGGATTAAGCACTTTATGTTCATTTTCTTAGCATAGATAAACATAGATCCATCTAAAGATATATTTTATTTATAAATGAACTAAGGTTTTCTATTACTTGATACAATTAACATTATTAAGTTTTAATTTTAGAATTGAAATAATGTGTTTTTTCACCAGGACAAATGATACTTATATTTTAATGGTTCGTATACACCTTTCTTAATGAATAGCTAAAATTTTTCGTCACATTTTAATGCTTTACGACATTCCCACGCTTTTTAATTCAATTACGTTCGTTAAAATTTAAATGTGTGCCTTATGGGATGGTTAAACCCTGGGCCAGAAGTTCCGTTTCGTAAAACTTAGAACGCAACAAGCACCTGTGAATTATACGAACCAGAACTACGTACGTACAATTCCTTTTCCCTAAAAATAAAAGCATATTTACCAAAAATAATATCATCAATCATATATTAAACAATTTAGTAAACCCCAAATGTTTAGTTATCTCGGTAACATTGCCACATATATCCGTAACTTAACCCATCTGTCTGCCTATTTTATTCGCAGACATTACGTATTATAACTGCATCAAAACCATAAATAATATTTGACGCTCTGTATATTAAGTGACAACTTCATCGGAAAGGGTTCCGTTTTCCACAATGGGACCGTGTTAATCCGGGTGGGCGCTGACACGACCCGAGACACGTGACTATTGTATAAACCGCTATTTGTGCCCTTAGGCCTACTAGGATCAATTTTTCTCACTTCTCCCATAATTTAATCAAAATACTAAATCTGACCGTTAAAGGTGAAATGTCAGGTGAATTGAAACAACTGTCGTTTACCGACTCCCAACAATTATGCATGTAATTTTCGGAGCACAAATTTCATATATTTTTGTCTCTTCCTATCACCTATGTAAAAACGGTAAAGGGAAAAGTTCCGAAATCGCGCAGGGTGACGGTGCCATATGGTACACTGAGCTATCGTTTCATATCTCTTGACAAATGCATGTTAATTTTCTGATACACTCCAGGAAACAGATGAACGAAAGCAATTTTTTATATCCGGTGTAGTCAAAATTTAATTTGAATTGCATATAAATCCAACCCACAATCGATAAGTAAAATCTAAAACCGACCTTTAAATGAAGCGAAATAAGCTGTAGTGTGTTATCAAGTTAGCTTTTAAAATAATCTCTTCACATAACCCAACCACCCCCTTTCAACTACACTTACGTATCTTGTTTTACGTACATTAGTTTTTAAGGGCCGATATCAGTTTAAAATGTTTGCAAAATGCACAGCTGGAATTAATCAGATTTATTATAGGGTTCATTGATGACGTTTTACCCTTTCGTATATATGTTTGGGGGTTGTTTAGTAGTCCTGTGACATATTCATCTTTTGTTGTTAATAGTTCTAACCCCAAAATACACATGTCAAAGGCGTGTGCGTCAATTTTAATCTTTTTTCATGCTTATTTGTTAGCTTCTTTTTGAAAGTTGTGAATTGAAACGTAAAAGTCAAAAGGCAGAACTAGAAATATTCGTGTATATTCAATTTTGCCAGTAATTTAAATCTTCCTGTTTTAAAAATTAAATCACCCTTAGATTTCAACCAATTTACGTGTCAAATGGAGTCAAAAAGTTCACCACCAGGTGCAGGATATGGTCAACGTCTTCCGGTCGAACTGTTTATATAAATCAAATAATTACTATCGTGCACGCAGCCTGATTTATTATCGAAAGGGGTGATTAAAAATGACTCGTATTAAAAAAAGATTTTTCCTCTTCAATATGATGCGTTTTCAGGGTGTTAATGTATCAAAAGAGAAATTACAATAAAAATATTTCAATCGGAGTCTTCGATCAAATATAATAAATGAAAACTCTAAAATGAGCAAACAAAAATTATCCGAAAATCTTAAACTATATTGAACTTTCAAGTTAAGTTAGTAAAAAATAAGTATCACTTATAGTCTCCCTAGTGCTTGGATTATTTCCGGAAAGTTTTTCGAGTCACAAATGTTTTGAAAATTATCCCTCGTCTTCGGCTCGGGATAATTTTCTCAAAACGTTTGTGAACGAGAAGACATTTCCGGTAGTTAATTCAAGCACGTGGTGGCTTCAGTAAGAAAATATCCCAAGATTATCCGTTGCTATTAACGACGGGAGATTTCCGTGACGACGGGATATTTTCAACATAACTTCGTTCAAGTATTGATCATAACATAAAACATTTTCTGTAAAATGCAAAAGACATATCTTATTGGGCGGAGAACCAATTCAAAAACCTGCAATAAAGATTTTAATACTATACAGGGATTTGTCCTATGTAGTATTGTCCTAAAACGCTTTCTTATCAGACATAAACAGCGCCAAAGTTTCAATTTTTTTATTTTTTCTTAATATCTCCTAAACGGAAATAGGTACCATTTCCAAAAATTTTGCAAGCGCACTAGATGGGCGATGACCATAATTTTGCAGCACACGTCGAGTTACTTAGCAGCTCCAAATATCTCAGTCGCGAGTGCTTAGAGCGCTCAAACATGACCATCGAAAAGCTTTTCATATTCAACCTGTCCAAGGTACAATCAGTAGAAACAAATCCACGATTTCTGCATAGCATTGTGTGTACTGATGAACTACAATGGAGTTGTAAATTACCACAACCTTCATGTATGGGCCCATGAAAATCCCCGGTGTATTAGAGAATCGTCGTTTCAGTATAAATTCAACGAAAAACTCTTTGTAGGCCGCATTTCTTACCTTCTCGCTTAAATGCAAATTTATTTCGTTATTTTCTGGAATATTCACTTCAGGACCCAGGCCAAAAAAAGGATCCAGTTGGATGGTGCTCCAGCGCATTATGGGCAGCAAGGTCGGCAGCGGTTGGATGAATCATCATCGATCAGACGTGTCGGAAACAATAACTTAAGTTAGATTCCCTCTGATAGGCGTGTTGCTTAGTCGCCGGATTCGAATCCATTGGACTATTTTATTTGGAATCATCTCAAAGGTATAGTGTATCATACAGCAGGAAATACCCTTGAGGAACTAATAGAAAGAATACAGAATGGGTGTCGTAAACTAAATGATAATCGTGTCCAAATTGTGGCTGCGATTAATTCTTTAATTCGTCGGTGTCGCAAGTGCATAGAAGTATGGGAAGGCATTTCGAACAGTTGCTGTAATACCTAATTGTTAATTTGTTAATTAAATGTTTGTATGCTGCATAACTAGGTCGTCACGAATTTTTGCCAAAAAACTCAAAAATAAGTGCGAAAATATGGGTAAAAATAAAAAAAATTGGTAAAGAACTTGGCAAGCACAGTGTAAGATCGAATGCGCGATCCCCAAAAAATACCACCCGGTATACCGATTGGGACAGAATCGCTGCAAAATAATGGACATCGCCCATCTACCGCGCCTACCAAATATGGAACTCGTGCCTATTTCCATTTAGGAAAAATTAAGAAAAGTTAACTATCATATTTTGGCGCCGTTTATCTCTGAAGTTCTTGAAGTTATCAAGATTAAACTTGTATAAGGAAACTAATTAAAATAGTTAAAAGACTACAGTTCTTCTGTATCTTATCAAGTGACGAAACTTCTTTATAGGATTCGTAAAGTATATCGGCCCGCCGACCCATATAATGCATAAAGTTTCCAAGTGTGTATTTCTTTTCTTAGTGATACATTCTATTTCAGCTTATTTTCCATTAAGGCACGCGGATTTAATTTTCTCTAAAGCTATGTAATTTGGTCAAAATGACGAGAAGCGCGTTGATACTTTGGTACTAAACGCAGTGATACCATGTTGCCTATTTCTTTTAAAACTACCGGCGCAGAACTAACAGCATATATTTCTGACCAGGTCTCATTTTAATTATATGTGGATTAGTTATTAACGTCAAAATGCTGAAATTATTTCAAGCCAGAATAAATTTGGGGGTGCTGGAAAGACACGGGGAAAAAGGAGGAAACAATGAACATGCTAATTAATATTTTCAAAGCGCTTACAACTCAAAATACTTCTTATTTAAGCACGATGGGCCTACATCACAACAGTTAATAGTCACAACAGGCACCACGATCACAACGATGAACAAAAATTCTTGATCACTACTTAAGGTCATAACTGCAACCATGATCACAACGCCAAACGATACATCCTAAATATACGAAAGTCGACGCTGATCACAACAGCCAACTTGATGACAGTAACTCGCTCTGTTGATTACACCGGTCAGCTTGATCACAAGGACCAACAATCTCCATGACCATAACGGCCAGCATGATAACATTGGCAACCGATGCTTTTTAAATTTGAATCCACCCAATGTCGATCACTACAACCAGCTTTACCACAACGGTCGCGTCGATCACAACAACTAACCTGATTACAACGATCACTTCTTCGAACGGCAATTTGATAATTACTATTAATTAAAATAGCTCGATTTCGACCTTTCAAGTATAATTTGCACGTACCATTTATTGTATTCGAAGTAGCTATAGTTTTCTGCACCTAAGTTGTTGCATCTGTTAATGAAATATGTATTGAAAGTTGTTATCACAAAACATAACAATACTAATTTAGTATCGATCTTGGTGTAAAAGAAACAAAATCCTGGACGGCTTAAGCTATAAGATTTTTTTATTAGTGCACATTAAGCCCAGAACATCAATCTACACTTTTATGGCATCTTTCAAACATCGCCAGAAAACTAATTATTGATCTAATTTTGTAAGAAAAAGCGTGAATCTGTAACTCTGCTTCAGTACTACGTCACTTCTTGTACTCTTTTGAACCAATAAACCAATTGAAACGTAGTTGAATAATATTAAATTCGTTCATTCTTATTCCAAGAAAAGTATTTTTAGTAATGAACGAACATTGTAAGAGTTTACATTTTCATATTTCAATAATCAGTTTTTAATCGTTCTTAATTACCGTTTTACGTGTACATAATTGTACACAAGAGCTCACGCACATCAGGAATAAAAAAGTGTGAGGTTAACTTATTTTAATCGGTTTCTTACAATCTGGTGTGGTACATAGGCAAGGTAAGATTTATGGAAGAAACTTTTTCTAATTTTTGTAGACGCGAGGTAATACGAAAGCAAGTTAGACATTCGCTCTTTTTTTATTAAAATTGTAGAAATAATTACATTTTATCGTAGACATCACAAAGGTTTATATTGGTCCTTTTTGTCTAATCCAAAAGCTGCAATTTGATATCTTAAACGGTACAGAAATAATCGTAAGGATGGATGGACTGCCAATGTTCGTCAAAAGAGAAAAAGTCGCTGAACACCAGCATCTACGATAATATACCATCAAACTCGATTTTTTTTTGCAAATGGCCTTAATAGTTATTGTTAACTTTTAGTGATGACCTTCAATATATCTCATTAATTTAACTATGCCCATAAGTACAGAAAATGTATTGCTGCACCTAGTAACAGAAGTTTCTACATACAGGTTAAATTCATCGAAATTGAATTATTCCAACTAATATTATTAATTGTCGAATCAGTCATGCAGTGGTTCATTTGACCACTATTGAAATCTAGTACTCGTTACTTTCATCACAAATTTGCGCATTTTGATCGAAGTAACGTATGACCATTGTGAGTATATGCATCAGTGGTCGTTGTGACTGAGTTTTCCGTTGTGATCGAAGTGGTCATTGCGATCAATCAACCGCTGTGATTATATTGGTAAGTGGCATCTGTGATTACGGTGGTCGGTGTGATCCTAGCAAAAATTTCCTGTGATTAAAATAACCGTTGTAATCAGCCACACGAATACACATTATGATGGCGAAAACTGTTCGCCGTTAAGAACATAGTGATGAAGAATCTTAGTTCACTGTTGTAATCATGATCAAAACGGCTAAAAAAAGCGACCATTCCGATCATTTGTCGCTGTAATTAGGTCCCAGCACGTTATACGTTTTAGGTATTTTAAAAGATGAATCTTTTGTCTTAATGGCGGTCGTGCACTTGAAAGTAATTGTGCGAAAACTATGGATACACAATTATTAATTCCCACATAATACTACAAACCATGAAATGCAGCAATTCATCACTTCAGGCCTTTGCTATCTCACTAAGAAGTTACTATTATCTCCCTACATCAAGAAATATTACCCCAAATCATGATAATGTTATATTAAGGTTCTCAGATAATTTATAAAATTTCAACGATAATAGCTTGTCAGGAAATGATCCGCAAACTGGTTATGTCAGTGTAAATAGTACCTTAATATGAAACCACTGCACTAAGTGCTCCACAAGTATTTCTATTGCTTTAATTGTGTTGCATTCAATTATTTTTCATGTAAGTCTTTTCTCTTGTTCTTCTACGACTTACTTTACTCACTAATTATTTGTATAGTTTTGTGTGCGTGTGTGTGTGTGTGTGTGTCTGTGTCTGAGTCTGAGTCTGAGTCTGTGTCTGAGTCTGTGTCTGAGTCTGTGTCTGTGTCTGTGTCTGTGTCTGTGTCTGTGTCTGTGTCTGTGTCTGTGTCTGTGTCTGTGTCTGTGTCTGTGTCTGTGTCTGTGTCTGTGTCTGTGTCTGTGTCTGTGTCTGTGTCTGTGTCTGTGTCTGTGTCTGTGTCTGTGTGTCTGTGTCTGTGTCTGTGTCTGTGTCTGTGTCTGTGTCTGTGTCTGTGTCTGTGTCTGTGTCTGTGTCTGTGTCTGTGTCTGTGTCTGTGTCTGTGTCTGTGTCTGTGTCTGTGTCTGTGTCTGTGTCTGTGTCTGTGTCTGTGTCTGTGTCTGTGTCTGTGTCTGTGTCTGTGTCTGTGTCTGTCTGTGTCTGTGTCTGTGTCTGTGTCTGTGTCTGTGTCTGTGTCTGTGTCTGTGTCTGTGTCGTTTGTGTCTGTGTCTGTGTCTGTGTCTGTGTCTGTGTCTGTGTCTGTGTCTGTGTCTGTGTCTGTGTCTGTGTCTGTGTCTGTGTCTGTGTCTGTGTCTGTGTCTGTGTCTGTGTCTGTGTCTGTGTCTGTGTCTGTGTCTGTGTCTGTGTCTGTCTGTGTCTGTGTCTGTGTCTGTGTCTGTGTCTGTGTCTGTGTCTGTGTCTGTGTCTGTGTCTGTGTCTGTGTCTGTGTCTGTGTCTGTGTCTGTGTCTGTGTCTGTGTCTGTGTCTGTGTCTGTGTCTGTGTCTGTGTCTGTGTCTGTGTCTGTGTCTGTGTCTGTGTCTGTGTCTGTGTCTGTGTCTGTGTCTGTGTCTGTGTCTGTGTCTGTGTCTGTGTCTGTGTCTGTGTCTGTGTCTGTGTCTGTGTCTGTGTCTGTGTCTGTGTCTGTGTCTGTGTCTGTGTCATTGTGTCTGTGTCTGTGTCTGTGTCTGTCTGTGTCTGTGTCTGTGTCTGTGTCTGTGTCTGTGTCTGTCTCTGTGTCTGTGTCTGTGTGTCTGTGTCTGTGTCTGTGTCTGTGTCTGTGTCTGTGTCTGTGTCTGTGTCTGTGTCTGTGTCTGTGTCTGTCTGTGTCTGTGTCTGTGTCTGTGTCTGTGTCTGTGTCTGTGTCTGTGTCTGTGTCTGTGTCTGTGTCTGTGTCTGTGTCTGTGTCTGTGTCTGTGTCTGTCTGTGTCTGTGTCTGTGTCTGTGTCTGTTTGTCTGTGTCTGTCTTCTATGTCTGTGTCTTGTCTGTGTCTGTCTTGTCTTGTCTGTGTCTATGTCTGTGTCTGTCTGTCTGTCATCTATGTCTGTGTCTGTTCTGTGTCTGTGTCTGTGTCTGTTGTCTGTGTCTGTGTCTGTGTCTGTGTCTGTCTTGTCTGTGTCTGTGTCTGTGTCTGTGTCTGTGTCTGTGTCTGTGTCTTGTCTGTGTCTGTGTGTCTGTGTCTGTGTCTTGTCTGTGTCTGTGTCTGTGTCTGTGTCTGTGTCTGTCTGTGTCTGTGTCTGTGTCTGTGTCTGTGTCTGTGTCTGTGTCTGTGTCTGTGTCTGTGTCTGTGTCTGTGTCTGTGTCTGTGTCTGTGTCTGTGTCTGTGTCTGTGTCTGTGTCTGTGTCTGTGTCTGTGTCTGTGTCTGTGTCTGTGTCTGTGTCTGTGTCTGTGTTGTCTGTGTCTGTGTCTGTGTCTG